>CM028133.1:584645000-585067500 GCA_016271365.2 Neoceratodus forsteri
TTAGACCCCCATTGGAAAGTAAACATATTAGACATCACAAGCCAAGAGAAAGTGAATCTGGAAACTGTCAAAAAGTTTAAATACTGAGATAAACAACTGAGCCAGTCTTTAACTTAGTAAAATCACGTTGACTGTCTGTAGGGCATGTAAATAAAAAAGTTGGTCTATTATTTAGACTGAAGTGGCTCCCATGAACGAAGTGTGACTGGCAAGTATCAATCATTACATGCTCTCATAATTGGATTATGAAGCTGTGTTATCAGGGCCAGACTTAACCATTCTGGGGCCCTGTGCAAAACCCCTCTCTGGGGCTCCCCTCCATTCCGTATAACCCACTATCCATTGCGCCTCTATTCCCACCACAGTTTTGCATGATGTCAAGTTAAGACACATCTTTAAATGCTAAAATCAGTTGTCTCATACCAAAAGCATGAAACCAATGCAGCATGTTGCTGAAATCAATTGTGTTTATTGAGCACACCCCCCCACGCAGTTCATAAGAAGGGATTAAAAACAAGTAACTAAATTAATAATAACTGCAACACATATTACTATGGATAGTTATTTGACAACTGGTCAACGAAACATAAAACTTTGTCACTGCATTATTATTGCACTTGTTTCATAAAGACGTGTTTAGTTATCACACCAATCATCCTTCCAGAAATGAAATATTTGTGTTATTATTTGCACTGTAAATAAAGTGCTTTAGTTTACTGCACTATGGAGCTATTCAAGATTGTATGGATCTTTTTCAGGTATATATAGAAACACTTAAAAAAAAATTACAATTATGGGCAATATTTACAAAATGCTAACACAGTACAAGGGCATTTCATTGTTATTTTAATGGTTCTGAAAGTAAGTTTGTTACCAGAACATTCGCTACTATTTACAAATATGTGGCAGTATTTACAACAATGTTGTACTCTTGTGCAAAACTGGAATTTACATGAAGTTAACCCTTCTAGACTTTCTCACAACAAAGTCTGGATTATGTCCTCATAATAAAATGTCCTGGCTTCTTCCCATTCAATAGACAGTGTGGCTAATTTGTTGAGAATTAGCCACACAGTCTGTTAGAAGAGAAGAAGCCAGGAAATGTGATTATGGGGACATAATCGGGACTTTGTCTTGTTTATTTAAAAGTTTTTATTTAGATTTCGGATAGTACCTTTGAGCCAAGGCTCATTTACAAAAGTTCTACATAAATAAAAACAGAACAACAGTGCATAACAGGATACGACTTGGTTACTAAGGCATAAAATATAGTTAAGCAACTTGCAAGACAGCCAGAGGCATTGTCAGGGTAAATCACAAACATAAATTCAATAGGCTAATGTGGACTAGTATGAGTACACTTTAGGAGAGAAACAGGAAAGCAGCAGTAGCCAGGGTCGGCGCAAGAGATGGGCATTATAGGCAGGAGAAGGAGGAACGTGGTGATGGTGGGGGGAGAAAAGGGCTCAGAGAGCAGGGACAGGAGGAGGTATAATGAGATAAGGGGATGGGGCTAAACTAGATCTAGACAGGAGAGCATAGAGAGAGTAGAAGGAGGGAGGGAGGCAGTGTGAGTGGAGTAGGGAGGGAGATGGACTGGATGCAGGGGCTGTGGGGAGCAAGAAAGAGATGAAGAGGAATGGGGAGATAAAGGTAAGGTGAGGGGAGGGAAGGGGAGGAGTAGACAAAAGGGAATTAAGAGGAGTGGGAGTACTAAAGTGAGAATTATGGAAAGCAATCACATGTGACCTAGGCAGTGAGGCAATGTACAGATTCTGCTTGAAAGTGGCAAGCGCTAAAAGGTTGTTTCTTTCTTTTTTTTTTATTTAATTTTTATTTTGTATAATAAAATGTAGAGCAGATTGCAGTACATTTGCATAGTTGGAAGAATAATAAATTGGTACATGCAGTGTTTGTGTATTATTTTTACAATTCCATAGTAAAAATTTCATATTATGACAGTTCCTTGTTACATTGAGATAATAAGACAGGAGAGTTGCCAGTTTAGAGGTAAGTACAAACCAGGCCAACCTGTTCAAGGATGGGTTCCCAGATATAGATCCGGCAAACGCCATCCACCACATTTCAATAGAGTCTGTGATTCTGGGGCTCATAAGTCTTCCTTCTTGTGGGTGTACCCTCATGGTATAAAATCTGGATAGCGATCCACATGGTATAAGGTTCACCTCCTCCATCTATCATCAAATACAGCCACGTTGTTATTCATTCTGGCCGATGTACATTCCAGATTGTATACCTCATACTGTAAGTGAGCTTTCTCCATGACTTCTTAGTTGGGGTTTGGTCCGTGAGTCAGAGTCTGGTAATCACCTCTTTTGCTGTAAGAATTAGGAGTGCTAAAAATTAGTATAAGCCCCATTTAATTTTAATAGCTGGAGGAGGGACCGCTGTCAGAATAAAAGACGGTGTGAGCAATTCAGGTTGGTCAAATATGTTATTCAATTACATAGATACATAGACAGTGTCAGCAGATAAGGGCCTACAGCCCACCCAGTCTGCCCATTTGAGCTTGTAAGTTCACTTTATGCTTTCCTAGAAGTCTGTTGCCCCTTAACCCTGACCTCCAGAATTCCTTTATGTCTATCCCATGCATTCTTAAATTCTGTGATTGTTTCAGCCTCCACCACTTCCTCTGGCAGGGTGTTCCACTTGTCCACCACCTGTTCTGTGAAGAAATTCTTCCTCACGTTTCCTCTGAATCGTCCTCCCTCCAACTTCTTCCCATGCCCTCTAGTCCTGGAACATCTTTTTCACTTAAAAATAGTGTATTCCTGCACTCTATTCCTCCCTGTAAGATACTTGTATGTCTCTATCATATCCCCTCTCTCCCTCCTCTCCTCCAGGGAGTACATATTCAATTCCTTCAACCTGTCCGCATAGGACTCGTGATGTAATCCACGTACCATCTTTGTTGCCCTCCTCTGAACCTTCTCTACCCTATGTCCTTACGTAAGCAAGGTCTCCAGAACTGTACACTGTACTCCAGGTGGGGCCTCACTAGTGTCTTGTATAGTGGAATTATGACCTCCCTATTCCTGCTGGCGATGCTCCTGCCTATGCATCCCAGCATCCTATTTGCTTTACCTACTGCCTTGTCACACTGTTTCCCTACCTTGAGGTGATCAGAGATGATAACCCCAAGATCCCTTTCCTGCTTGATGCATGCTATATCCTCACCCCCCAACTGATATATTGTGCCAGGGTTTTTGTGACCCATATGCATTATCTTGCATTTCTTTGCATTGAATTTCAACTGCCAAGCCCTTGACCATTCTTCAAGTTTCTGCAGGTCCATTCTCATTCTGTCTACACACTCTGGCGTGTCCACTCTGTTACAAAGCTTTGTGTCATCAGCGAACAGGTAAATTCTGCCTTCTAGGTCCTGTGCAATGTCACTTATGAAGATGTTGAATAGGACTGGTCCCAGCACTGATCCCTGTGGCACCCCACTGGTCACTTTTCTCTCTGTGGAGTGACAGCCATTTACCACCACCCTCTGTGTCCTGCTGCCCAGCCAGTTACCTACCCACCACACTACTGTCCTGCCCACACCCATATTCCCCAGTTTGTGTAATAGTCTTCTATGTGGCACTGTGTCAAAGGCCTTGCTGTAGTCCAGATAGGCTATGTCCACTGCCCTCCCCTGGTCCACCTCCCTAGTCATCCAGTCGAAAAATTCAACAAGGTTGGTCTGACATGACCTCCCCCTGGTGAAACCATGCTACCTTTGGTCCTGTAGTCCATTGACAACCAGATGTTCCACCAATCTCTCCTTCAGTAGTGCTTCCATGATCTTCCCCACAATCGAGGTGAGGCTGACTGGTCTATAGTTCCCCTCTTCCTCTTTGTTCCCACTTTTTTATAAGGGGACTATATCCGCTGTCCTCCAGTCTTTGGCTACCTCCCCTGTTTCCAGTGATCAGCTAAACAGGATTGCCAGAGGTTCAGCTACCACCTCTCTTGGTTCTTTAAGGACCCTGGGGTGCACCCCATCTGGCCTCATTGCTTTATCAACTCTTATTACTTCCAGTTCCTTCAGGACCCTTTCTCATGAAAAGGGACTTGTGTCCATTTCTGCACCATTCCCACCCCTTGTACTCCTTCAGACCTATTACCCTCCTCTTCCTTAGTAAAGACTGAGCAGAAATACCTGTTTAATATATCAGCTTTACTGCTGTCATACTCCACGCGGCCCCCATCTTCCCTCTTCAGTCTCACTAGCCTTCCCCTTGCCTTTCTTTTTTCACTTATGTACCTGTGAAAGGTTTTGTCCCCTCTACCCACTGATTTTGCAATGTGCTCTTCTGTCTGAGCTTTTTCTTCCCTTACTGACCTCCCTGCCTCCCTTTGCTTCTCCTGGCACTTCTCCCTATCCCCTTCTGCCTGTGTCTTTTTGTATTGCCTGAATGTAATATTTTTGGCTTTCACTTTCTCCGCTACCTTTTTGGAAAACCATAATGGCCTCCTCTTCCTTTTCCCTTTGCTAACCTGCTTAATGCATAATTCTGTTGCTCTTGTAATCCCTGTTTTAAATACTGCCCACTGTTCCTCAACTCCTGATTCCTGTCCCATTCCCTTTAATGCCTCTTTCAAGCATCTCCCTATATTCCCAAAGTCTGCCCCCCTAAAATCCAGGATACATGTTTTTTGCGTGGTTTGGTTCTGCTCCTTCTGTGATTTCAAACCACAATGACTGGTGGTCCCGGTTCCCCAGGTGCTCCCCCACTGTTACCCCCATCACACTGTCCCTGTTTGTGAGCACAAGGTCCAGTATTGCCTTCTGATGAGTTGGTTGCATGACCAGTTGCTTGAGGAAGTCACCCTGAAGGGAATCCAGGATAAATCTGCTCCTAGTTGATGATGCTGCTGCCGGGATGCTCCAGTCCACATCTGGAATATTGAGGTCTCCAACCAGCACTACCTCACCCTTGTCTGCCATCCTTTGGATGGCTAGCATCAGCTCCCTATCTGTTTCTTCCTCCTGGGCTGGTGGTCTATAGACCACACCTGTGCGGATGGCTGACCCCATTTTCCTTTCCAGCTTAACTCACAGTATCTCTCCCCCATTTTGTTCCTCCTGGATCTCTGTGGCCCTTAAGTCATTTTTCATACACTGTGCCACTCCTCCCTTCCTACCTGCCCTTTCTCTTCTGAATATATTGTTGCCAGGTATGGCCATCTCCCAGTCATGGTTATCATTACACCAGGTTTCTGTGATGGCCACAATGTCCAGGTCTTACTGCACCATGACAGCCTCCAGATCCTCCATCTTGTTGCTAAGGCTCCTGGCATTGGCACACATGGCTTGCCATGATTTGACCTCCCTAGACTGTTTAGCTGTTCTACTCCAGCCCTTTTCCTGCTTGTTCTTTATCCCTGGTTCTCCTTGCTGTCTGCCCTTCTGTTGAATTTTGCCCCTTTTTTGGATATCCACCTCTTGGGCGCTTATCTCCATCTTTTGAACACTGCTTTGCAGAGATATCCACTCCTCCAGTTCACTGGTTCCACTGCTAGCTTTGGGGGATGGGCAATTAGGTACCCTCCTTGCTGGCCTGCCACCCCTCTTGGCTAGTTTAAATGCTTGTCAGTGTAGCATTTAAACTTATCATTGAGTGCTTGGATTCCCCTCCAGGATGGATGCAGGCCATCAGGCTTGAACAAGCCTCCATCCTCCAGGTGGGTCCCCAGTGACCAATGAATTCAAACCCTTCCTTACAGTACCAGTTCTTCAACCACGAGTTAAAGTTCCTGGTGCATGCACCCCTATGCTCTCCCATGTCTCTTGCAGGTAGTACTTCCAAGAAGGTGACAGAAGTAGCTACTTGCTTGAGACCCTTCCCCAATTTCCTAAACTCTTCCTGAACTTCCTTTGGCTCCGCCATTTGCCAGGTCATTAGTACCTAGGTGGATAATGACATCCAGCTTACCCTCCCATCTTGCCTTCCCAGTGATCCGCAGGATCTTCCATCCATCCCTCCATACCGTGGCACCTGGTAGGCACCTCAATTTCCTGTCCTCCCCCTCCTGTGTTCCGAGCTGTATCCCTCTTATGATCAAGTCCCCCACTAGGATTCACTTCCTCCTCCTCTGGGGTCTACTGCTGTCCCCACTGAGTCACCTCCTTGGCTAACCTTCACATCCTTTCCTTCCACTTCTCTGGGTACCTCTATTTGGTTGTCCCCATTTGCCAGTGTGGCATATGAGTTCTTGAGTGGAATAAGATCTGGGATGTGCCTTTGCCTGGCTGCCCTAACCCTCCCTGAGCCCACTGTCATCCAAGTGCTCCTCGTTCTTGGCATCCTTTGAGGCAGCTGTGTTGGACTGGGTGATCTCTGCATAGGGATTATGGTACTCCTGACCCAGTTTACTTCCACCCTGAATCTTGCTACCTCATCCTGCAGTCCAGAGAGATACATGCAGATAGGACAACACCTCAGCATCCAGAAGGTCTGCCTGAATATGGCTGCCCTGCAGCCACTGCATTGCACCACTCCCCACATTATACTGCACTTATACTGCTATTCCAGTACTTGTCTGTTACTGAAGCTCTCCTAGTTCCCTTTTTATTAATTTACTGTCCTAAAAATCCTGCCACTGATCCTCGGATACTTTTAAAAAAAAAATAAAAACAATAATTAAAAAAAATGAGTCAAACACTTGTCATGCTGAGGGTGGGCTTCTTCACCCTTATGCCCCTCCAATTCCTGAGTATCCCCTGCCAATAATCCTGTGGGTGCAGACAGGACCAAAAGATGTGTTCATTCCCCACTGAAAATTCCCCACAGCCCCTCCAGCAGTCTCCAAATTGCTGTCCCCTATATTTAGCCGTGATGTCAGGGGTTTTGAAAAACTGAGACCTAAGCTTCCACCCATATTCCCACCAATATATAGTGGAGGAGCATTTAGAATAATAGAGGGCTGTCTTCCCCCAGCTTTCTTTGACAATCTCTGAACCTATTTCTTTGCCCCACCTGAGCCACAGGCAGTCCAGAGTGTCCTTACTATACAGGCATAATGCCTGATAGAGATTGCTTATAATGTGCTCTTGGACAGCCCCCCTCAGGTGCTGCATGATTATCTGGACAAGGTTAAATGGAGCCTCTGCAATCCTAGACAGGAATTCCTTGAGTGGGACAAGTCTATTTTTGAGAGCTAAATATGCTGAGTATTGACCACTGGGTAATTTGTAATTAGACTGGAGGTACGAGAAGGAATAGATCCCCATGGGGCTCACCACTTGAAAAGTAAAACAGAGCTGGAATGTTTCCCATTATGACAGGGATGACATCAGTTCTGTGGGGTATAGGGTTGTGTGCCCTGTTAAGGTGGAAAGATAGTGTCTCTCTGCTGCAGAAAAAAGATAGTAGGTAGGGTTTGTAGGAAGAAGAGGGAATGTAGCAGTATATTTTGCTGTATAGCTTCTGCACAACTCATAATGCCCATCAGGATTTGAGCCCTTCTGGTGATGCCAACCATGATTTGCTGAGTAAGTGGTTCAAAACTCATTAGTTCAAGGTGCAACAGTTTGGAGGGTATCTTAATACCCAGATATCTCATTTCTAGTCTATTCCAGTGAAGGGGAACTGTGCTTTCAGTACCCAGGAGGGGATAAATGAATAGGCAAGTACTGCTGTCTTTGAGCTGTTGATTTTGTAGCCAGCCAGTCTACTGAACATGTCTATTTGTTTCCAGACTGCTGGAACAGAGGTCTCTGGTGAAGTGAGGGTCAGCTGGATGTCATCCACAGAAAGCATAACTTTATAAGATCTCCTCCCAGTGGGACCCCCTTCAACACTGTTTTGTGCTTGTATATTTGCCGCTAGGGGTCCTAAATAAAGGACAAATAGTAGCAGAGAGAGTGGGCAACCCTGGCGGGTGCCCCTGGTTGGGGAAAAGGTAAGAAGAGGGTCCTGTCTAATTTAAGGTATGCTATAGGTGACTGGTACATAGGTTTAAGTTGGGAGATAAACTTGTCTAGAAAGGCAAAGCGCTGCAGGGTGACCCACAAAAAGGGCCAAGAGACCCTATCAAAAGCCTTCTCGGCATCAAGGCAGAGAAGGGTCAACAGTATCTGTCTCTGTGATACACATTCAATGAGCAATAGAACAAGCCTGATGGCATCATGTGCCTGGCGCTTCAGGATAAACCCCACCTGGTCCCCATCAATAAGCTGCGGGGGGAGGACATCCACCCTGTGTGCTAGTACGGACATAAAAAGTTTATAGTCGCAATTTAATTTAGAGATTGGGCAGTAAGAGATTATCAAGAAGAGATCCTTCCTGGGTTTAGGAATGGCAATAATTTCTGTATATCTCCAAGGGGAGGGAGGTCCTCTCCTGTATGTCCCTAAAGGCTGCATTTAGTGTAGGGGTTACCAAGAGCCAAAATGTTTTATAAAACTTGGCCTGATACCCATCCGGTCCTGGTGCCTTTTGGGACTTAATGAGCTTAAGAGCTTCTCAAATCTCAGCATTCATGATGGTATGGAGTAGATGCTCAGCCTGAGTTGGGGAAAGTCTGGGTAAGGGGGAATTTTGTAGATATGTGGTCACTCATGGGGAGAGCTATGGGTGTCCTCTGTATACAAAGTCCTATAAAAATCTGCCATTGCATGTCTAATATCCTTGGGGTGGGATAGTAGATGCCCACTAATAAGGTCCTGTATCTTGGTTACCATAACATGTTGTTTTGCTCCCTATAGATGTCTGGCCAGATTCTTCATGCCTCGAGGATCACCCTCCTGGTGCGTGAGTTCTAAGTATAGTAGTTGTTACTTTATCTTTAAATTAGTTCATTTTTGTAGTTTTTGTTTGGTTTGGAGGAGTTGGGGTTTGATCAATAAATCTCCCTGGATAAGTTTATTTTGCAAGCTCACCAGATCTACTTGTAGCCTAATCTGGAGGGCCTCCCTGAGTTTCTTTTGATGTGTAGAGTATCATACAATCTCCCCACAGAGCACTGTCTTGAGGGTATATCCCAGTTGATTGTAGGAGAAGTTTCTGGGGTGACACTATCTGCCAAAATCTTGGGAATAGTCTCATTGATCAGTTGTACAAACTTCGGGTCCTGCAGGTGCATTAGGTTTAAGTGCCAGAAAGTGTTTCTCTTTGGTTTCTCTACATCTATTTTGAGGTATAGACGGGAGTGGTCAGACAGTATGGAGGCCCCCACCAATACGTCCCGCACACATTCTAAATGTTCTACAGAAGAAATTAAATAGTCTAATCTAGCGGAGGTGTGAGTTTTAGGAGAATGATGGGTGTATGCCCTTGTGGTTGGGAAAAAGTGGCGCCATACATCCACTAGACCCATTTCAGAAAGAGCAACCTTCTGGTATCTCTGCATTGGTGAGGCCCTGTTCTTAGGGGACCAGAATGTATCCAATGTAGTGTTTAGTGTAATATTCAGGTCACCTCCAATTATATACATGCCCTCTGCATGTGTAGAGAGGTCCTTCAGGAATTTCTTAGCTACCTGTGTAGGTGAACCCGGTGGGAGGTAGAATGAAGCCAATGTGACTGGCATAGAGTATAGTCTCCCAACCGCTATTGCGTATCTGCCCTTCCCATCTATTATTTCTTTCTGAGGGCTAAAATGTACCCCATGAGGGATCAATTTTGCTATGCCCCTCCGTCTGCCGGAGGGGTGTGCTAAGGACATTACCACCTGAAATCCCATGGATTTAAATCTGAAGTGTTCACATGAGAATGACCTCAGGTTTGTTCTGTTTGAAAAGACATAGGAGGTGCTTCTGCTTTATGGGGTTATGGATGCTGTTAACATTAAATGACAATACTGAAGAAGTGTTAGCCATCTTGATAACCCAATATGTGTTGTGGAGGGTATCTTGTCCTCCTAGCCATTAGGGATCGCCTGGATATGACTCCATCATGGGTGGAAAATAAGAGGGGGACCTCACTCCTGCCTTTCTGAATATATAGTTCCTGCCTGAGTGATCAGGCTTCCATGTCCTATAATAAATTCTGCTAAGCAGGGCCTATACCTGGGGGTCTCCAGTATATTCGGTGAAGAGGTCCCATTTCCTTCCCCTCCAGTCTACTCCGGATTCTATAACAAACAATAACTGTAATACACTGCATTGCAACTTTCAAATAATTTGGTGAAAACTTAATTGCCAACAGGGCAAAACATTATTTGTAGTAACCAGATAACAAACATTTCTTATTCCGCATACCATCATAACTCGTTTCTCTAGATATTCGCATCTCAAAACTATAGGCGTACAGCTGGTTTAAAAGGGTTTCCAAGTTAGGGAAAACGTTATCATGTTTCCCTTTGTATTCTGGAGAAGCAAAGGTGGAGATAAGCTTCAAACCAGATGACGGGGTGTGGTCAAGACCCTCTGTGCCCCGGGCCCTCTGTGGACCACATTGGTCCCAAAGGAAAGTATCAAAAAAAGGAGTTAACAGAAAAAGGAAAAGGAAGGAGAAATTGCCCATAATATTCCATTTGGCTGCAGACTCAGAAAATTAGCTGCATCAGTTTAGGCCCCCCCCCCCATTTGTTCGTAATGGTGTCAGTCACCTACTATGTGGTATCAAAGGAGCCATGGCGAATCAAAGAACCCTCCCCCTCCCAAAAGTAAGGGGGGAAAAGCCCCCTTTGGCCACATTTAAACATAGGTACCATACAACAATATTGTTAGCCCCCCCGATACCAAGGTCTCATACTCCCATACTGGGGGAAATGCTGGTGATTAGCGATACTGGAGCCAAGTGTCAGATCCCCAATTGTATAGGCCTTCTTATCCTGTAGTCCCAGACTCCACCGATGGGCCGGGAGGGTTACAGAGCATTTGGTTCCTGAGAGTATTCCTACAGTGCCACTGATGTATAATAGGGATTAAGTTTCAAATTTCGATAGCCATGGAGAATCAAAGTATAAAGAGCTGCATTTAATTAAACTGCTGCTCGTATTCAACTCCACAGGGAAGAGGGGGGAGCCAGAAGGAGGTGTGGCTCCACGGTGTGGCCACAACAGTCAACCAAAAGCAATAGATGGATAGAGGGTAATATATAGTTAAGATATTTTCTTTTCTTTTACCCTTGGTATAGAGTCAGGCCCACCGTTAGAGCGTGGGTTGGGAGGATCACGCCACCCCCCCCCCAGAACCCACTACCCTTTACCTTGATGTTTAAAAATAGGTTAGCAGGAAGAGAAAAAAGAGCATAATGTTCCTCGGCCTTCAGGTTGGTTTCATACTGTTGTCCTGCCTGTGAAACTCAGCTAGTCACTGCTTCAAATCAAATGTGGAGCTTTGGGTGCATTCCAGTGTCTGCTGGGCCTTCCCTTGTGTCTGCCATCATGAAGGTTGGATGATGGTGCTTTAGAGGTGCCTGGACATTCAGGGAAAGTAAGCCCCTGCTTGAAAGTTTCTCCCGTGCCTCCTCTGTGGAGGAAAATTCTCTACTCCCTGCGGGTAGCATAACAACCAACTTTGCAGGATAAGGTGTGGTGAACTTAAGGCCTTGAGCTTTCAGGGTGGGCAGTAATGGGAGATAGGCCGGGTGGAGCTTCATGGTTTTAGGGGCATAATCATGGTCCACGTAGAACCTTTTCTGGCCAAAGAGAACCTTTTGCTTGTGCCATGCTGTAAGCAATAGCAGCTCCTTTATTGCATAGTTGTTGAAACAGACTATGATGGATCTTGGACTGACCATAGATGAGGTAGGCTTTGGGGCCAGCGTTCGATGAACCCTTTCAAGGTCAAGCTGCATGTTGGCTGGGAGATCCAAGGCAGTGCACAGTAAGTCAACAATGAATTCTTTTGATCTCAGAGTCCTCAGCCCGTTCTGGTATGCAATAGAGGTGTATGTTCTTTGACGTCTTTCAGTTCTCAGCATCTTCCTGATGAGCTGAGAGCAACTCCTGCTGTTCTTGTAGTTGTTGTACGAAGCCCTCCAAATTCATCTATCCTGTTTTCATTGGCAGTGACCTGCCTCTCTGTTTTGCTCAAGGGTTGGTTTTTCTGTTGACAGTGAGTTGATCCATCTTGAGGCTCTGTATTTGAAGGAGCATTGTTCTTGAGTGGTGCAACAGTGGGGTACTGAAAAAAGTTGAGATTCCACACTTCTGGTAAGGTGGGAGGCACAGTAAGGATTCAGAGTATTAAGTACCTCAGGAGGCATGAGACCCAACAAGATCTTTTTAGCAAGGATACAGGTCTGGTATCTGAATCTACAGGTTAGCTGGAACCAGTTTGCTTGCTCGTAGATATCACAAGTGTGTGAGAGGCAAGGGGAGGAGGTTTGTAGATGACTGGCCTTGTCTAGGGCTATGGCTAGGCACCAGAGTGCAGAGTCAGTAGCTGATCTGTATATCACCAGTCCTTAGTCGAGTACGGAGATTACAGAGCTCTGGATAGCAATGTTTAGGGCCTCAGCCATGAAGCAGTCCTTATGTTTATAAAGTAATCCTATGTGAGTATTCACAGTTTTAGCCACATTGTCAACATGATTGAAGTATTCTAGAGTGCAATCGAGGGTCGCTCCAAGGTATTTAAACAGATATACTTCCTCCAACGTTATCCTGATGCTGTTGTAGATAGTTGGTCCTCGGTCTTTATGTCTGCTGTGGGTTCCATGAAACATTCTTGTTTTAGTTTCATTGTAGTTTAGGATAAGTTTATGCTCTTTGAACCAAGACTCAACTGAAGTGAAGCCTTCCTGCAGCTGAAACTGAAGAGAGGATCCGGTTGGGAGATAAAGATAACTGCATCATTTGCATACAGAAGAATTCTGTCACAGTAGGATGCAGGGAGATTGTTTAGGAATATACTAAAGAGCAAGGGACCTAGAATGGATCCTTGCAGGACCCCAGAGTGGACTGGAACGGTGGTGGAGAGGGAGTCATCAATTCTAACTTGTTGGGTTCGATCACTGAGGTAGCTATGGAATAATCGAGTAGTATCAGTTGAAAGATCAGTGAGAGATAGTAGTTCGATCAGCAGGGTATGGTAGACTGTGTTGAATGCCTTTGACAGATCAATGAAGGTGGCACCAACAAGATGCCCCCAATTAAGGGCACTATGTATGTAGGAGGAAAATTCAAGGACAGCAGAGGTTGTGCTGTGACCTTTACAAACTCCATGCTGCTCTGGACATTGTAGTTTGTATTTGTCAAGATAACCATTGATCTGTTCGGCAACTATACACTCTAAAGCTTTAGAAAGGGGGGAAGAACGGAGATAGGTCTGTAGTTGCTAGTTAAGGTCTTATCACAACTTTTGTGAATTGGAGTGACCACTGTTGATTTCCATTTTATTTAGAACTGTGAGAGCGTGAGGACCAGGTTTAGGATTTTAGTGAGGGGGGGCCAGGACTTCATCTATAGTGAGGGTGAGGAGTTTCAGGTCTTGGGAATCCCCACTTGATGTAGACTTCCCGAGCACTTTGAGAAGGTGCTTTCTAGCCTGACCCTTAGAGATGGTTCTAAAATAGAATGGCGGATGGCCCAGAGTGGATTCTGCAGTCTGTGGATATGGCTTGGGGTGAAGAGTCAAAAAAGTTTGGAGGTAACATGTGGTTAAGATCTGTGAAGGTAACGTTAAACGTATTAGCCACGGAGACTGGATCAGCAGAGATAGTGCCATCTAAGTTAAGCATGGAAGGTGTATCTCTGGGGACTTTCCCCAGTTATTTCAGAGAGGTTGGATCAAAATGTATTCCCATCTTTCCATGTACTTGCTAGAGCCCTCCTATAATAGCTTATATGAATGAAGGAAGGTTTTGATTCATTTTAATTTTGAAAAAACTGCCTTTTGCTGATGCAACAGTTTCGCATAAAGTCCATAAAATATGAAATGCAATGAAAGCATTTAGAAAGAGTTTGATCATTTCACTCTTCTGAATGTATGTTAATATCTGAAAAGCAGATTGATTCTCTTCAAACATTCTAGCTATGGAATGCAACTCACTTGCCACACATGCCAAGTCTTCTGCACCAATGTCACTATTCTCATAATTTCCTCTTAAGCAAGTCTTTGTAGTGATTAAGAAGCATGTCTGTCTTCATTTTTGCATTCACTTGCACTTGAGCAAGGAACGTCTTGGGACTATATGGAAAATGAGAGGTGTGTCACTGCCAAGCCAATTACAGTTGAAACTGCAATAGGTTTTGCAGTGTACACCAATAACCAGGCACTCTGGTCATGACAGCAGTTCAGCTTTGCTGACATGGCTCATACTGGACTAGCAAGACATGAACCCCTCCAATGACAGCGCTTCATTTCTTTCTGTAGCCCGAACTCTGGCCATGTGCATTAGAGTGCACATTAATGCACATGGCCGGAGTTACGGTTACCGTATTCTCTCTCCCTGTCTTCACTCGTCTGGCCCCCCCAAAGGCTTCAACATTAGCTTTGGTGTGACTTTCTCTCCCAGTGCTCACTTCTCGGCCCCCCCACCTCAACATTAGCCACGGTGCGGCTTTCTGTAAAAGCCGACATCGGGTTGCCCAATCCCCATGTCGGCAATAAAAAAAAAAAACAGAGCCTCCACTGAGGGACACTGGGAAGCCCACTCCCAGTGTTCTCATATCTGTACCCCCCAATATTCCAGGATACTGGGGAGCCCGCTTTCAGTATCACCATATCTTTACTTCCCCTTTAGAAATGGCCAGACTGGGTGAGCCAACTGGTCATTATCTGCTGTCAAAATCTATGTTTACGTTTCCCTGTAAAAAAGAAAATGGTCCCCCAATGTTTGTTTTTTTAATAACTGAAAAAAAGAAAATAGTCCCTCATCATCTCCCCTGTCCCCCTTTTCTTATCCCAGCCCCTCTGCTGCTCACCCACCTCCCCTTACCCCCCCTTACCCCATACTTATCTCTGGAGGTCAGTGGCTGTGATCTTCTCTGGATGTCTGCACTCTTCAATGCTGAACCACAAACTAAAGAATCAAGGTAATGCTGTATAATGGCTGTCAATGGGGGATTCAACTTATGTTGATATCGCAGCCATTTTTTGGAATTTTTCTCCAAAATTTTCAACATAGCTTTTTTGGGACACTACCTCATGAACCCTGGCTCTGTCATTTCATTACTCAGTCCTGAAAGGTGATTTCACAGTTACTGCATGGAATCACCTTTCAGGACTGATTAACGAAATGACAGTGCCAGTGTTCATGAGGGGAGGTCCCAGAAAGCCCATGTTGACAGTCTGGAAAAAAAAAATTCCAAAAATGACCACATTCACACACTTGTAACTTATCCAATTTCTAATATTTTCACTCCAGATTTCCCACACTGCCATTTTTTCACACCTCCTCATGCACAGTATAGCTGTCATTTTTTCCCATGCAGCCCAAAATGTGTTTTCGTACCAGTGGCGCAGAATGGCATGGTTACTGTGCAAAATCAATTTTCTGGATGTTTAAATAAAATCACAGTGTCACTTTTCATGAGGTGGGGTTCCAAAAAGGCCAAGTTGCAAATTTGGTACAAACATACTCCAAAACGCCCGAGTTATGTGAGTCATTGAAATTTCTCTATGCATATGCATAACTTTGGCAAATTTTTATATTTTCATTCTAAATATTCAACATTGCCAGTTTGTCACACCACCTCATAAACAGTATAGCTGTCATTTTTTTCACATCATGCCCAAAATGTGTTTTCGTACCTGTGGCACTGAATCATCTTTCAGGATTGAATAACAAAATGATAGTGCCACTGTTCATAAGGTGGGGCCCCAAACAGCCTATGTTGAAAATTTGGAGTGAAAATACCAACAAACACCTGGGGCATTAGGGTTTCCAACTGTACTGCCCCACATCCCTGCCTTGTAGAGACTGACAGGCATCAGGGGTGTGCCTTTGGGTCACTGGCCACAATGCTCATGCTATTCCACCCCCACCCCCACCCTACAGCCAGTGATAGGCCTCAGGTTGTGTCTGGGTTTTTTAGCCCTAATGTTTGCCCCATTTTCCTATACTTCATCCATCTCAGCTTATTTCCTTATGGCATGGGGTCAGCGTTAGGGCTAAAGACCCCACAGCATACCGTGATGCCAGTCAGTGTCTGCAGGTTGGGGGTGGGGTGGGGCATTAGAGTTGGAAACCCTAATGCCTCATTAAGCAAGTAAGTCAGGAAGGGATGGTTGATGTCACCTACCTTGATTTCAGCAAAGCCTTTGGCAGCATCCAACATAAAAGGCTTATTAACAAGATGGGTAATCTGGTCAAGGGGCACAAGCTGATAAACTAGGTTAGAAACTGGCTGATGGACAGGAGGCAGAGGGTAGCGGTAATGGTATCCAATCCAGGGAGAGGGGGTGGCAAGTGGGGTACCTCAGGAATAAGTTCTGGGACCATTTACTTCCACCATGTGGCACCCACCACTCTCACTGCTGCCTCCTCTCTCCTCTGAAGCCAGTACCAGTACCAAACACCACTGCAAATACCTGCAAGTGAACGTTCAACACTGACAAATGCTTGTTTATGTTAGAGGTACTAAGAGAAATCCAAATGAAGTTTTAATGTTATTCATTCCTTTGAACCTCTCCTCCAGTGCACTTACAGCCATATCAAGCAGGCAATAGAAAAGTCTACCGAATAGTGATGCTGGCTGTCCTCAATGGATTCATTCTCACATTCATAATCAAACTGACATTTAACTTTTCAACTGGATTTTTGTGTAAACTCATGACTCGCACCTATCTAACCAGCAAGTTCTGATGCAGTCTGCAATGCCTGTTCAAAAACATTTTCTCAGTAGCAATTACTTGATCCATGGTACTCTCAATGAGCTTTATAATTGTTTCTAATTGCATGTTATGATACTGCATCATTTTGCATATGCAGTTTATCATGTTCAATATGTCATACCAGAGCACAAGTTGGACAAGAAAAACAAAACTGTTCACTTCCTTTTCAAGGCTTTGTGCTTCTATAATGGTCCTACAATCTTTTCATTTAGCTGAATCCTTGATTTCACACAGCACCTTACAAACTTCTGCTATCTTGAACTGTGCAGACTTGTCTGCATTGATTCTGCATTACCATCAAGTTTCACATAGGGCTTTGACAGTCATCTTTACATGCTTCCTATGGATATCCCACCGATGTGTTGATGGAAAACACAGCATATATATTCTTTGGAGAACATCAATAAAGCATATTGCACTGATGGATTAATTTACAGCATCTACAACAAGGTTAAGGCAGTGACAACCACAAGGCACATCGAATGCTCTAGGATTATTTGGAGAATTCTAGCCTGTACTCCCATTCAATGACCTTTTATATTACTGTCAATGACATATCCTTGCCCTTGGAATCATCTAGTTTATGACCATGCTTGGAGTGTGAAGCAGAGTTTCAGTCAGTCCTTGTCCTGTATCTTCCACATCCCAAAACTTAATGAAATGCTCAAAAACCTTCACTTCCCCGTTCTCTGTGATTTTTAACAAATCTGAGTACCAGACTGAGCTGTTCCTGATGACTAACATCAGGAGTACAGTCTAAAATGACAGTATAATAATTTGCAAACTTAGCACTTTCTATGATTTGCTTAGTAATATCCTGAGGCATGACATGTATTAATTCATTTTGTATAGATTTTCCCAAAATAGTGGTCATACATTTCCTTTTTTTTTAATATGTTGAGCATGTTCTACAATTACTGGATCAAATTTCAAAGTAAATTCAACTTGCCTTAAAAAATTTCCATTGCTCCCCACATACATATATATAGCTGATCAACATTTCCTTATAGAGCCATACTGTATTCAATGAAGTGCTTATGGCTATCTAGTGTTTAACGACATCATGTCAGTGCTTTTTTCCCTCACAGTCTTTTGCTGATTTAGTCATCAACAATTGTATTTGCTTTAAGATGGAGATCAGTTTCATTCCACTGTTTCATACATCTTACATGATTGGGTGAGATTTCACATCATCTCAGATGTTGTGTCATGTGTCACCATGATCTAAAGCCATCATGGCCTAGACTGAGTACAGTGCTAAACAACTTGCAACAAAAGCAAAATAAACCATCTTTTAGCTTGGAATAAAGAAGCCATGTCCTTTCACTTTCCTCTCCATTTGGTGGTTTTCATAAATGGTTTTCTGTTGTAAATCTTCTTTCACTTTGATCAACAGAGTAATATGGTTGAATTATTGTACTAGGCTAGGTCCTTTCTTAACCAGGTTAACATGCATATGATCAAAGTTATCCATCTTCTCAGGCCAAGTACTAGGATCATCATTGCTAAAAACACTTGCTAAGCTACCATCATAAGCTGCCGATGCAGATGTTGGTGTATAAGAATTTATAACTATAAACTCTTCTTCTTCCTCTTCATCCTCAACAGCAGCTGGGGATGTGTTTGAAATCTGTAGTTGTAACTCCTGACCAGATTCTTTACAGACAAAAATACTCACTTTGTGTAAATACTGTATTAAGACTGTAAAATCACCAATGGTAATGTCTTCAGTCAGGTGAGATGAGGTGGGATGGGTCGGTGTTGTCTCCTTGGTCCTTCTTAATACATGTTTCCAATGAACCCTTCAAACGTTTAACTGAGTCATCTGTCTGCTTTTTCAGTTTTCTTTTTATTGCACCAGAGAGTTATGTTCTTTGCTCCATTATCAATTATCTCAAATGGTCAACACTAAAACAGATGAAATATCCAGATACTGCTTGGTTAGCATCAAGCAAAAAGGTTATAAAAAAAGAAGAACATCTAGAAGCAGAAACAGCCCCTTGCTCAGGTGTCTGCATTTTCAAATGACACTTGCAGA
The DNA here is from genome assembly GCA_016271365.2 of Neoceratodus forsteri. NCBI lineage: Eukaryota > Metazoa > Chordata > Ceratodontiformes > Ceratodontidae > Neoceratodus > Neoceratodus forsteri. The sequence continues at coordinate 584,663,783 of CM028133.1, forward strand.
CAAAAAAAAATCCAGTGTTCTCATAGGGTCTATGTCTTACCACTCAGAGCAAGATGGTGAACATATGATCCCGTGGTCTGACACCTGGACACAAGTAACAATCTTCTGTAGGGGTGTGCTGAAAAAAATTCCATAGGCGGAATTTTGGCGAAAGTCGAACTTTCACTTCTGCGACAATTTGGAAAACATTTCAACATCTTTCATGGAAATTCCACCTAAAAACTGCAGAATTAATGTAAGAAATGTGGGTTAATGTATTAAACTGTGGGAAAAAGTTCCATAGAATTGATCACTGTCAGTGTTTTGTTCTGCAGCTTTTTCCCCCACAGTCTAATTAGCTAACGCTGCCCCCCACCAATCGCTGGCCCCTGGTTTCTTATGCCTTCCCCCCACTTATCACGGGCCCCATATAACAAAAATTGTTGTGTCCAGTCCCACCCCCACCGGCTGATCATTCCTTCATATACTCCACTATTCCTTGTACTTTCTGGAGTTCCTTTGGCCTACCGGAGTTCGAGGATATTATGTGGATTGTCCAGGGGATGTGCCCTATGTACTGTTGTTTAGATCCAGGCCCAGCTTCCATGATCTTGGGTTGTTATGAGATCATCGGCCCATTTCTGGCTCAAATTATCCAGTGCTCCTTGGAATTGGTTGAGTTTCCAAGCTCCCTGAAGGAGGCGGTGATGAAACCCCTTTAGAAGAAAGTTTCATTGGACCTGAACATTTTTGCTAACTACAGACCTATCTCAAACCTTCCCTTCGTAGGTAAGGTTATTGAGAAAGTAGTGGCAATCCAGCTGGAGAACCATTTGACCATCCATAATGTCTACAAAGCTCTCCAGTTGGGTTTTTGCAAGAGGCACAGTACTGAAACTGCTCGGATTTGGGTGCTCAATAATCACCTGATAGTGAGAGATCAGAGAAACCATTCCATTCTGGTACTCCTTGATCTCTCTTCAGCTTTTGACACTGTAGACCATGGGGTGCTGCTCGAGCACCTGAGGTCCATCTGTGGTCTTTCAAGTACACTACTCAGATGGGTTTAATCTTTCCTAGCTGGTAGAACACAGAGAGTTGTGTCAGGATTTTTTCTTCTGACCTTTTTTCTCTGTCTTGCAGGGTTCCTCAGGGCTCAGTGCTGTCCCCCATGTTGTTTGCAGTGTACATGCTACCCCTCAGAGACATTGTAAGACGGTATGGGCTGTGGTTTCACTGCTATGATGATGATACCCAGCTCTACCGGTCTTTTGCCCCCAACTAGGTTAGTGCTCTCTTAGTATTCAATAACTGCCTTGCTGAAATCCAAGACTGGATGAATTTGAGCTGGTTGAAGTTGAATGCAGGAAAGACTGAAGTTATAGTTGTGGACCTGGGTCGCAGGATAGAAGGGTTGAGGACTGATCAGCCCTCTGGACTATTTCTGGGCGGCACTCAGATCCTTACCTCAGAATGGGTGTATGACCTGGGAGTGATGCTTGATGATGGGCTGACCCTTCATTATCAGGTGTTGGCAGTCATTAAGTTGGCCTTTTACCATCTTAGGAACATTGCCAGGGTCAAGCACCTTGTTCCATCCAGAGATCTGCCTGTGTTGGTTCACGCCTTTGTAAACTCTCGCCTTGACTACTGCAACTCTCTTTACTTGGGGCTTCCTGGGGTTGATATCCACTGCTTTCAGCTGGTGCAAAATGCTGCTGCTTGATTGTTGACAGGGGTGTCTAGGAGCTTGCATGTCACCCCTGTGCTGTGCAATCTACACTGGCTACTGATTCAGTGGCAGATCACCTTTAAGGTAGGTTTGTTGACCTACAAAGTCCTACATGGACTTGGTCCTGACTACTTGAAAGAGCTTCTGATTCCCTACACCCCTGTGCAACAGCTCCACTCGGCTGCTGAGGGGTTGCTGGAGATTCCAAGGGTTACTTTGAAATCTTCTGGGGTCCGTGCTTTTGTGTTTGCGGCCCCTACCCTCTGGAATTCTCTACCCCATCAGCTTCAGGAGTGCAAGATCATGGGCAGCTTTAAGCAGGCACTTAAGACCTTCTTGTGGAGTCAGGCATTTCAAAAACTATTATGATTATACTAATGGTATATTTAAAATGCATTATTTTATGATTCTGTTTTAATATTGTAAGGTGCCTTGATACTTGAAAGATGCTTAATAAATAAAGGTTTTTATTATTATTATTATACAAAATAATAATAATATCCTCAATCCTTATTCGCTGGTGTCTAGTGCCCTCCCAACTTGCCAATCACCAGCCCCATATAAATAAATACCATACTTCCCTGATGTCTAGTACCCTCTACCCAGCAATCATAGGCACTATAGAAAAAAAACATTTTGGTGTCCAGTCCCAACCCCAGCCACTGATTGCCCCTCCGTATAAAAAAATAAAATATTCTTTCCTCATTCACTGGTGTCTAGTGGACCCCCCACCCTGGGAGGTAGTCCATCACCATCCTGATCCCCTATCCATTCCCAGCACTGACCAGGTGACCAGCACATCCCTCTTCTCTCTTCTGTGGCTGGTCACCCACTGAGCTGAATGAATGAGTGTGTGCTTGTACAAGCATGTGTTCATTTGTTGCAGCTCCTAGTCATCTTACAGCACAGTTTTCAGAGGGTAGAGAAGGGGGGGCTGTTCCAGTCACCCACAGGGGTAGTGGGATATGGGGGAATGACATCCCATCCCCCCATCCAGTCCACCCCATGGGCAACTGAACAGTCCCCTCTACCCCCTGAAAACTATGTTGTAAGATGATGGGAGATGTAGTGAATGAAACCTTGTACTCATTCATTCAGGCAAGCGGGCAGCCAGCTGCGGAGAACAGAGGAGGGCTGTGCTGGTCACCCACTTGGGGATGGGATGGGGGGAATGGGATGATGAAGGACTACCTGCCAGTGTGGGGGGGTGCACTAGATACCAGGGAATGAGAAAATAATATTTTAATTTTTCATATGGAGGGGCGATAGGCAGTTGGGGGGGGTCCTGGACACCAAAATGCTTTTTTTTCCTATGGGACCAGTGATCGAAAGGTGGGGGGCTACTAGACACCAGGGAATAAGGATTGAGAATATTGAGAATACTATTTTGTGTATGGAGGGACAATCAGCAGGTGGGTGGAGGAACTGGACACAACAATTTTTGTTATATGAAGCTGGCAATCAGTGGGGAGGGGGCACAAGAAACCAGTGCCAGGGGCCAGCAATTGGTGGGGAGCTGTATCACTAAACAATACATTAAACTGCAGATGGGATAAATTCCACAGTTTAATGCATTATTACGCAGTTCAGATAAAAAATTCCGTGGAAAAGAGTGAAAATCCACCAAAAAATGGTCGGAAGTTTCCGATCTCACCATAGGCGAAAGTGAGAAAACTTTCATGGAATTTCCAAAATTCTGCAAAAGTTCTGCCAAGGCAGAATTCGCAGTTTTCGCCCACCCCAATCCCCTGTTATCATTGAATTAATACTTTTAATAAGCATTCAGAATTAGTAAACATATAGTCCCATCAGCTTTTGTGATTAACATCTACTACTGAGACTTAGACCAGAATCTAAAAATTGTCCTCATGATTACTGTAAGGAACAGTCATTGCCAGTGCAAGGCTTAGCATCATGTAATGTTCAACAGTCCTCATATTGTTCAGCAGATAGGGGGAAGGACCTTGTCATGGTTCTGTTGCTCACAATTCTTTAATTGTGTTAATGCTTTTCTGAGGTTAATTTGTAAATAAGGACAAATCAATAAATGTTAAATTATATTCCATTGCTTCGAGTGGAAATTTGCCTTATTGGTTAAGCCCTTTAAAAAATCTAGAACGGCATTATCATGAGACTTCAAAGGGTATAAGCACTGTTCACAGGTTTTAGCAAAGAGGCAAGGAATAAGGGCAGGATATTTGGCATTCTACTAAAAATGATGCCCCCAATTATGTGGTCACACAGAAAGGATGGGAGAAGCTAAGTAAGTCTAACATAGGGGGAACAGTGGTGGGTGAGCCAGTGTGATGCCAGTGTGCATTGACAGATGTTGTAAGTGACATCCCACCTAAGTAGTATGTTTTTTTAGGCAGTCAAAAAGATTGGGGCTCAACAGAGGAGCTTGAGAAGAAGCACCCCTTGGGAAATGGTGAGGTGAGCTTGGGAGGATAGATTACAGACCATTTTACAGAAGACACCCAGCACAGAGTTGATCGACTCACAGGCTCCTGTAATATGAATAGAGCATTCAAGGTAGGGATCAAGAGTGCCTCCAAGGTAGGTGAATGAAAGGACAAAGGGGACTAAGGTACCATCAAGGTAAGCTACTGTTAAGGGAGACACATATAGCCTAAGTCTGGAGGACGTAACAAACAACATAGACTGTGTTTTAATCTTGTTCAGGATCAGTTTGTTTGCAGACAGACAACTGTGCACCAGCTGAAAATCAGTGGTAAGATACTGATTTATGCAATAGGTGTGGACATAAATCCTACGTGATAAATCTGAGCTACTATGAGATAAATTCAAAATTTTACATTTATACACATAGTAGATGTATCATCACAGATTTATATACATAGTAGATACGTCACAATTACTCCGGAACTCATTTAGAATGTTCAGCCTCAGTACCAGTACTAACTATATTCAAATGCAAATAACTTTAAAATGAAAAAAAAAATAGCATAGTGCTGTGAGCACGAAAGTTATGCAGCACGAATTTATCTACAAAATGAGTGGTATTTCATGTAAGCAATAAGACATGACAGGGTTGTGGTTGTTATGTGATAACTGCACACGCAGGTGCGTGGTGAGGCATGAGGCCGAAGGCTGAGTGTCCTTTCGCACTTCGGTGTGCGGTTATCACATAACAACCACAACCCTGTCATGTCTTATTGCGCTTATAAAATGGTAAATAACTATGGAAACAAAGAAAATGACAAGGTGTATACATTTTGAAAACTTTGTAACATTTATTTAAATACAGAATAGAGAATTAATTGAAACATTGAGATAAAATAGTCCCTTGGTAAACTTTTTTGAATGGTAAAAAACAGCAATTACTAACAACATTAGCAAACAATGATCTACTTGTTGCAGTTTATGAATTGCACTTTACTTCACTGTGATTTTCTTAATCTGTCCCGAACATTGATTTTGCACACCGACCGTGCCATTGTGAGCTACATGTGCGAAAACACATTTTGGGTGAGATGTGAAAAATGACAGTTGTACTGCTCATAAGGAGGTGTGATAAAATGGCAATACTGAAAATCTGGAGTCGAAATATTAAAAATGCTCGAAGTTATGAGTGTGCGTAGGAACTGGGCAACGCACGCTCGTAAAACAGTCGTTTTGGGGAATATTTTCCCCAAATTTTCAACATAGCCAGTTTAAGACTACTGCTCATAAACAGTGTCACTGTGATTTTATTAATCTGTCCGGAACATTGATTTCGCACACTGACAGTGCCATTGTGCACTACATGTGCGAAAACATATTTCGGGTGAGATGTGAAAAATGACAGTTGTGCTGTTCGTAAGGAGGTGTGGTAAAATGGCAATACTGAAAATCTGGAGTGAAAATATTAAAAATGCTCGAAGTTATGAGTGTGCTTAGGAACTGTGCAATGCACGCTCATAAAACAGTGGTTTTGGGGAATATTTGCACCAAATTTTTAACATAGGCTTTTTGGGAGCCTACCTCATGAACTGTGACACTGTCATTTTGTTAATCATTCCAGAAAGGTGGTTCCACGCAGTGACTGTGGAACCACCTTTTGGGACTGATGAACAAAATAACAGTGGTACAGTTCATGAGGTGGGGCTCCAAAAACCCCATGTTGAAAATTTGGTGAAACAATTCCCAGAAATGGCTGAGATATGCACTAAAGTTGAAAAAAATTCATTTATGCCATTATACATCTTACCGGCATTTCTTCAGTTCGAAGTTGGCTATGAAGAGTGCAGACGTGTTCCCGGTCCACCGAAGATCATCATGCTGGGCTCTGGAGGTAAGTATGGGTTGAGGTGGGGGTGAGGTGGGGGTGTGAGAAGGTGGATACACAGAGGGTGGGTGCAGGTTGGGGAAGGGGGCAAAAGAATCAATGAGGGAAGTTTTTTTGTTTCAGTTTTTTTTTATTTATTTACACACAAGGGACTTTTGCCATGCTGGGGTGGGCTCCCAGTGTGTCTTGGGGGGGCAGTGAAGTTGACAGGCAATTGGGCACCCCCATCAGCTAAGGAAGTTTTTGCCATGCTGGGGTGGGCTCCCAGCATGTCATAAGAACATTTTTTTGGGGGGGCAGTGAAACCGATGGGGGATTGGGCACCCCCATCAGCAAATGAAGCTTTTGCCATGCTAGAGTGGGCTCTCAATGTGGCACCAGGCAGCTTGGGGGGGGACAGTGAAGCTGATGGGGGATTGGGCACTCCAGTCGGCTAAAGAAGTTTTTGCCATGCTGGGGTGAGCTCCGAGAGTGGCATACAAACATTTGGGGGGGGCAGTGAAACTGATGGGGGATTGGGACCCCCATCAGCAAATGTGAGATTCAAACCCAGGTCTCCAGAACTGCAGCATAGACCATTCAATCTCTATAGTATGCGGCCTCCTTTAATATTAAATTCCCTCCATGATCGTAGCGGTCACTACTTCTTTAACTTTTTGGTGCCTATCATCATGCACCATGCACTTCCATCTCGGGAAGCAATCTGCTTTTTTTTTTTCAATGCTTCTCTGCATTCACGTTGTATGTTTGAGTTAACTGATAGCCCGTGTCACCGGCCAATTACCTCTATGGATTGCTTTTATTAATATTAGCAATGTATTTGGGCACTTTGGGTCTGCCTCTGCCTAATTTAACTGTGTTTTCCCACCTTTTCTTTTTGTTTATAAAGTATTACTGTATCGTCTACTTTCTTCATCCTGTTTTTTTGTTTTCTGTTTTTCCCCACATTCAAGACATAGAATGTTTATCATGGAATGTTTACCATGAAATACAGAGATTCATAATTCTGCTCTGTTCCACTTGTAGAATGTTACTCTCCTGACATTCTGTACACACAGACAACAAAGGCCTGTTTTAGAGCCAGAGACTCAATTATATCACTGTCAGGGCAAGCATCAGAGATTTCACTGATGAGCAGGTAAAGACAGAAGGGGGATTTTTCACTGTTAGTATACAAACAGTTGTAATGAAAACTATAAACAACACTTAATGTTTCTAGTTTGTTTATGTGTGTAAGGGGAGTATGATGATCAGGGAAACAACTTTTAATGAATTTATTTTATTTTTTTATTTAAGGTAGTTTTATTTCTAGGGCCCAGCTGAAGTTTTTTTTACAGTGTAAAGGTAGCAGCCATGTTTATAATGGAAGACTAGTTCTGGTTGAAGGGGGATTGGTGGAAGATAGTTCTGGTTGTATGAGGACTGATTTGCTCATTGTGTGATGTGGTTTAGGACCAGGATGACTGTGCATATATAGAGATTTAATGTACAGTCAGCTGATGTCTCTTGGCCAATGAGATTTCTAGATGTTTTCTTACCATTTTATAATTACAGATGCCATATAGACTTTTTTTTATAATTAGCAAAAAAGTGCAGAAAATGCTATTTTTTGTTCACTTTTTTGACAAACATATGCAAAAAAAGATAAACAATCAAAAGCAAATGTCCCTGCACTGACAGAAAGCATCCCTATTGCATATATGAAATATAAAATGGTGAACTGTCAGATAAATGATTTATCTACACTTGTGCTGTTTGACCTCAGACATCTCACTCATGGCTTATGCCACTCGTGAGGTTACCCGAGGTCAAACAGCACTGGTGTAGATAAATCATTTATCTGACAGCTTACCATTGTATATCCCTTATTTATTTGGTCAACATTTGGAACAGGTATATAGGACCAGTTCATCTGCATATAGAATGGCAGAGCAAAGGGACAGACATAGGCCAATAGAATTGATATGTACACAGGAGGCATTATAGCACAGTGGTTTAAGGCTCTGAGCTACAAACTTGGAGACCTGGGTTTGAATCCCACAGCCCCCACTTGCATACTGGGTCACCCTGAGCAAGTCAATTAACTTCCTTCTGCTCCCAGGTCACACCTGTAAACAAGCTTCAGCTTAGTGTGTCTCTCCAGGTTAACAAAAAAAAATAGAAAGGGACCAGGGATAGATTTTTGTGGAACTCCCAATAGAGTTGAAACAGAGTCAGATAGAGAGAACCCTTATATAACTTTGGATCCTGACTGCCAGATAGCTGCTAAACAAAGGGAGAGCAGTAGGTGAGATTCCCGAGTTAGCAAGTATGCTGTAAAGCAGGGAGTGGTCCCCTTGGTCAAAAGCCTTTTTCAGGTCAATAAAAGCAACACCAAGGAGATTTCCCATGCCATATCCATTGCTGAAGTAGTACTGTTTGTAAGTGTGAAGAGGGCAGTTAACCATGTTGCATAGAGGAGGAGTTCATGGGTGGAGAGATAACTGGTGAGCTGGGAGGCAATAACTTTCTCAAGTGTCTTATTTAAGATGGGGAGGAAGGCAATGGGACTGTAGTTCTTCAAGAATCTGGAGCTGTCTTTCTTAAACACATGAAGAAAACATGAGGTCTTTCATAGCTTAGGTACCACACCAGATGTCAGGAATCAATTGATTAATTTAGCAACAGGGGAAGCTAATTCATTGGCAGCAGTCTTAAGAAGTGTAGGCTGAATGCCATCAAAGTCAGTGAATTTAGATTCAGGAACTTGCTTTAGAGTTTTGAGAACATCAACTGTGTTAGCCAATTTAAAATTGAAAGGAAGACAGATCAGGGAAAGGGGGGACCCTATATGTATATACTCCTCTCTACTCAACTGAACAAATTACACTATTGATGGGTAGACAGTTAATATACATGCATATGCAGTAACCCAAAACAGGGTGTGTGGTGAGACAGATCTTACTGTACAACCTAGGTGAGTTCTTTGTTTTTGGGCCTTCAAACATCTCTATTATCCCACACCTTAGAGTAGACGTGATAATATTTCTCATTTGGAAAAAAGAATGTTGGAACAAAGCATTTTTTACTTTTAAAAACAGCTGTTAATTTGATTGACTGCCAACAGTGCAGAAAGACAACTTTTACTGCACATACAATAGGTGATTCAGCCTATCAAACTGATCCTTTCTACCTACCATTGTATATAGTAAAACAACATATTCCTTACCAGGTGAAGCAAGACTAGCTGTTGCTGTCCTTATTCTTCACTTGAGGGGAGATAACTAGAGGTTCTCAGCACCAAATATGATCTGATAGTTGGAAAAATATAAAACCTGATCCCATGTCAGATCAGAGTTTGGAGCATGGATATCTGTATCCAATACAATCCTACTAAAAAAAACAAGCATTTGTCAATGCCAAATGTTTGCTTGCTGGCATTGGCATTGGTAGTGTAGGAGTTAGAGAGCTGTATAATAGGAATGGCAGTGAAGTATTGAACTGAAGCCAACCCCACCACCTCCCTGCAGAGACTGACAGGCATTGGGGTGCACCTTTGGGTCATCAGGCATAACGGCCACCCCATTTTACCACACCCTACCCTGCAGGCACCAACAAGTGTCACAGTGTGCCTTGGGGTATTTGGCCCTTATGCTCACCTCATTCCATCAGGGAATACAGTGAGATGGGTGCTGTATAGGAGAATGGAGTTTGCCTTTTAAGGGGCAGACCAGGTTGTCCTGGTGCACCCCTTCCCTTTCTATCAAGATGGTGTGCTCAGAATGGGAGGGGGGAAGGAAGGAAGGGCCAGGGGAGAGAACAATGGCCAAGCAACAGGAATGGGAGGGGCAAGAGGAGGTACAAAAGGGACAGCACAAAATTGGTTCAGCCACTTTTGCTGGAGTTTTGATCTATTGAAACTGCAGCACATCAGATTGGCTGAACAACTGGAGAGGTTTGTGCACTAGGATACAGCAGGTAAGATAGCTTCCAAGAATGAAGTTTAAAAAAATAAAATAAAATAAACAAATAAGTTAATAATAATGTATAATGATAGTTATATTACTTTACTCAAAGCAAAAAATAAAATCATCGTTTTAAGGTGAATTGTATGTGACTGGTTCATTAGGCTTCTTTGAGGGAAGTTTTTAGCATTGCTGGTTCGAGTGAATGTGCCTTTAGTAGTTGAAGAAAAATTTTGCAGCTGTACTGAGGTTGTACGCCTTATTTTGTATGCGACTGGTTCATTATTTTTTTGTTTGAGGGAAGTTTTAGCATTGCTGGTTTGAGTGAATGTGTTTTGGTGGTTAGAATAAATTTTGCAGCTGCATTGAGGTTGTATGCCTTGATTTTAAAATTGTGAGGCGAATAGACACACAAAAATGAGGTTTGTTGGAAAAGCACTTTTAGCCCAGAGAAGGGTCATTCAGTTAGAAAAGCTGAGGTTGGCTTTAGAGAGAAAGCCTGAGAGTGAAGAAGCTGGATTGACTGGTGCCTCCACTGGCCTTTAACATTGCTGGTTGAAGGGAATCACGAGATTTGATGGGAACAGGTTTCTGAGGCCTTACAGGATATGGTAGGCTCGTACTGAAAGCATTGGGGGATCTTCAGCTGTTTGGGTGCCAAGGTTTTTTTTCAATGGGGGTGCGGGGACAACAGGGGATCACTCACCCCCTACACAAATCCTTTGTGCTCATTTTCCCCTACAAGGACCCAAGTGGCAAATTTGGGAAAAAATCTCCCTTGATGCTTCCAGTTAGGTGTGCTGAGCAGCTCTACACGGAATTGTTCGGGGGGGGTCGCACGTCAGCTTTACTGCGTGTCCTTGAAATGAACCCCCCCACCTCCCTGCTTCCTCCTCGCATCCCCAAGTGGAGATTGCATCCCCCTTCCACGGGGGTACCGCCGGGCTTGCCACAATGAAGAGGCTGATCGGATGGACAGCATCAGTCTCGCTGTCCCATGTGGCGACGCGGCAGGAACCATTCGGCTGTAAAGGCCTACGCATTTGGTCAGGTGGAGGGAGTATAGGGACTAGCACTTCAAGTCAGGAGAGGAACTGGGGCACATTTACTTGCTGCAAGCTAGTAGGTCAAGGAGAGGCCTAGGAAAAGGCCTAGCAAGTGGGGGGCGATGAAGTGGCCAGTTGGCATGACATCACGCGCCAAAGGAGCAGGCTGAAAAATGAGCAGCTGGTGATTTGGCTTAGCAAATGGTACAGGGAATTAGCGCTTCAGGGGGGCACTCACACATTGCAAAACTGAGAGGGCAAGGAGAGGCCTATGGAAAAGTCAAGCAGATGGGAATGACAAGCGGCCACGCGGCATGATGTCACATGCCAAGGGAACAGACCAAGAGCGACAGATGGCCGATTTGGCCTGGCAGGAATGGCGCTAGGCTGAGCGCTTCGGGGGGGCATTTGAAGCTAGCAAGGCAGAGAGAGGCCTACCAGAAGGCCTAGCAATTGGTGATGATGAGCGGCCACATGGCGTGATGTCACATGCCAAGGGAGCAGGACGTAAACGAGCAGCTGGCATTCTTCTAGGGCAGGGGGAGGTCGCCTAATGGCAAAGGGATAAAGTTTCTTTAGGTGGGATGCAAGACAGATGGCCTTTGGGAAACAGGGCACCAGGGAGCCATGAGGCAATGATGAGCAGGAACAGACCAGAGGACTGGTGAAAAAGGGCCAGGCCATGCGGCTTGACGTCACACACCAGGAGGATCGTGCAATGGAAGGAGACCCAGAAAAGGATGTGGGGGAACAGGGATAAAAAAACAAACCAAAAAAAATGAAGCGGAAGGCCCAGAGATAGTTTTCGGCCACAAAAAAAGATTGTGACCTTGGGGGGAGGGGTGGGTCATGTTTTAGGGGGCAGCCGGTACCCGGCAACAAGACTGGGGACAATAATTATCTGGCATCCAGGAGTATAAGGGGGCAACAAAAAGGCACATTTGTCGCCATTAGGTGCTGCCTCTGGGGAAGCGGGCCTGGCCACTTGGGATACTGCCCCAGGCAGAGTTTTAATAATGGAATTTTCTTTTCTTTTCTTCAGTGTCTTCACAGTTTGCAAGAAGCAAGGAACATGGCACCCAAGAAGAGCAGGCCTTCAAAGAAAGACGCCTACAGGGCTATAATGGAGCTGGCGGGAAAAAGCCAATAGAATGTGGGAGTTGGTGGAAGGGGAGGAACCAGGGAGATCTTAGGAGAAAAGGAAAGCAGTGAAGGGTAAAGAGGGCAGAGGGAAGTGGCCAGCTGAGAAGCCACACAGCCAACCAGGGTACAACCACTGATAGTGGGATCCACCAAGGCAGCTAGTCCAGTACCTCTGTAACCAGTAGACCCAGTACCGTCAGTATCTCCCCAGGACCAGGTTGTGGTTCACCCAGTGGAGCCCAGACCAGATCCCCAGTGCACAGTGGTTCCTCCACAGCCACTAGTAGGGCAACCAACCCCTCAACCAGAGGGAAGCATACTGGGGCACCAGGAGGACAGCAGGCAGCAAGGAGCAGACAAGGCCACAAGTAATGCACCCAGCTCTGTTGGTGACAGCATCAAACAGTACATAATCCAAATCATTTCGGCACTTGGCTCAGGGGGTTTGGGTCAGATGGAGTCAGCACTGGCCGAGATTAGGGTAGAAAAAGAGGTGCCTAAAGAAAAGGAAGGAGGAGTAGAAAAAGAGGGAAAAGGAACAAGGGAGATAGGAACTCCTGGGATGAGAGTTGGGGAACACGTCCCATTGGCCACAAAGGAAAAAATATGGAAGGGAGAGTATGTGGATATTTTTGCTTTAGTAAGCTGGGAAGCGGCAGCAAAATACGAGGAAACAGAGACTATAGGAAAGAGTGAAATTGCAGCAGTGGTAGTTTTGTTAGGCAAGAAAGAAGAGGACAAATTCACTAAAGGGAAGACTTGGGAAGGGTGGTTTGTAGGTTTTGCCACATTCTCAGCCATAGTATTGGAGAAGAGGCCTGAGTTGGGCATCCCACTCATCACATACTCCTTGATAACAAGGAGGGCAAAAGCAAAAGGGGGTGTGGGGTGTATATACTATGATGAATTCTTTTGGCAGAGAACGGCAACATATGGGGATGTAAGATGGGATACGAAACAACTAGACTTGTGGACAGACTACGTAACCGATCAGTCCACGCCAGAGGGAGAGTTTGGGAAAAAAGGTACCATGCCACAGAGGTGGTTAAATTAAATGCCACAGAGATGTTTCTGGGCCTACAACCAGGCCTTTTGTTCCTGGCCACAATGCCGTTTCCAACACGCAGGTTCGAAATGTGGGGGATCACACCCAGCAAGCAGATGCAGGATGGCATGGGTCCAGGGAGCCCAAGGATCTGGGAGGCAAGGGTCAGGTCAACAGTTTTTTTGTGAGGGGCAGGGACATAAAGGGCAGGCATGGAATAGAGGGAGGAGGGGCAGGGGACATGCAAGTGGAGGGATTCAGAATCACTGATCAGAAAAGCCAGACATCAATCAGAGGGGGAGACCTTGGTGGAGAAAAAGAAATGAAGACTAGGGAGCAATTTAAAGGAGCTAGAACCCCCATCAGGATAGAGACATGGAGAGAATAGTTAGACAGATACCCGGATAGGAAAACAGCAGAGATGATAGAAAAGGTTTTTGCACAGGTTTTTCGTTGCAGTGTGAGGGCCAAGGCAAGTCAGAGAGGTGAACAATCTGGTTTCAGTAATAGGGAGGTAAGAAATGTTAAGACAAAAAATAGAGAAGGAAAAGGCAGCAGGGAGAATAGAGGGACCATATGATACCCCCCATTGCAGAATATGAGGATTTCTCCATTGGGTTTGGTCCCCAAAAAACATGAAATGGAATACAGGGTGATTCATCACCTATCCTTTCCGGAAGGCGACTCAGTGAATGATTTTATCTGCGAGGAATATAGTAAAGTGACATATTCCACTTTGGAAGACACAGTCCGGATCATCCGGGCAACTGCGGATGCATGGATGGCAAAGACAGACATAGAGTCTGCTTTCAGATTACTTCCAGTTAGGAAAGAGGACTGGGACCTGTTGGGGTTTAAAATTGGGGACAGTACTATTTTGACAAAGCCATGCCCATGGGTTGTTCTATAGCATGTGCGACATTTGAAGCAAACATGTTTGCAGTGGATATTTCAAGAAAGAACTGGTTATAAAACAATGATTCACTATCTGGATGATTTCCTTTTTATGTTCGCTTGCGCGCATGCATAAGGAATGTTTTGGGAGAGTAGCACACTTGGATGTATGCCTCTCCCATCCAATGCATTGCTCCCTTGAGCAGGCATGGCGGTCCTGCACCAATGGGTGCAGGAGCTCAGTATGACAGCGGTGTTCCTCTGCTTCAAAGGAAAGCACCACTGCCATACCAGAGCGCCGCCGACACCTCCCCTCGTGTCACGCTACCACTCCCCCCCACGCGCATCACCGCCCCCAAAGCTTTGGTGCACGCTGGGAGCCCACCCAGCGTGGCAAATGTTGCTTGCCGATGGGGTGCCCAATCCCCGCCGGCTCCACGGCCCCTGCTCCTGCTGCCACGCTGGGAGCCCACCCAGCGTGGCAAACATTCGGTTTCTGCTGGTCACGGGTGCCCAATCTCCCGCCGGCTCTCGCCCCCCAGCCATCTTCTTCTCATGCTGGGAGCCCACCCCAGCGTGGCAAACGCCCCACGTCCGTCTTTTTTTTTGTTAAACCTGGTAAAACAAAAACGGTCCACGCGCATCTCCCAGCCCTCCCACAACCCGCACTCCACCCACCGCGCACTAAGCTTCCCAACCCCACCCCATACTACCTCTGACTCGCGCGCGATCTTCGTGGACCGGGAACACGCCTGCACTCTTCAAAGGCAACCGCAAACTGAGGAAATGCCAGTAAGCTGTATAATGGGCTAGATAGGGGGATTTCAACTTTATTGCATATCTCAGTCATTTTTTGGAATTTTGCACCAAATTTTCAACATAGGGTTTTGGGACCCCTTCTCATGAATGATGTCACTGTCATGGTGTTATTTGGGCCTGAAGGGTGATTTCACAGGCACTGCATAGTCACTGCGCAAAATCACCCTTTGGCCTTGAATAATGCCATGACAGTGACATCATTCATGAGAAGAGGTCCCAAAAACCCCATGTTGAAAATTTGCTGCAAATATTCCTAAAAATGACTGTTTTACGAGCGTGCGTTGTGCAGTTCCTACGCAGGCTCATAAGTTCCCGAATTTTCAATATTTGCACTCCAGATTTTCAACATTGCCATTTTACCACACCTCCTCATGAGCAGTACAGCTGTCATTTTTCACATCCTGCTCAAAATGTGTTTCTGCCCATGTAGCGCACAATGGTGCAGTCGGTGTGCGAACTCAATGTATGGGACACATTAAGAAAATCACAGTGACACTGTTCATGAGCAGAGGTCTTAAAATGGCTGTGCTGAAAATTTGTTGAAAAATTCCTAAAAATGACTGTTTTATGAGTCTGCGCTAAGCAGTTCTCACAGCGCTCATAAGTTTCTAATTTTCAATATTTTCACTCCAGATTTTCAACATTGCCATTTTACCACACATCCTTATGAGCACTGCAGCTGTCATTTTTCACATCTTGCCCAAAACATGTTTCCGCCCATGTAGCACACAATGGCACAGTCAGTGTGCGAACTCAGTGTATGGGACACATTAAGAAAATCACAGTGTCACTGTTCATGAGCAGAGATCTTAAAATGGCTATGTTGAAAATTTGGTGAAAAAATTCCTACAAATAACTGTTTTACAAGCGTGCATTGTGTAGTTCCTACGCATGTTTGTAAGTTTGCGAATTTCCAATATTTTCATTCCAGATTTTCAACATTGCCATTTACCACATGTCTCCTTATGAGCAGTACAGCTGTCATTTTTCACATCCTGCCCAAAAACGTCTTCCGCCTATGTACTGCACAATGGCGCAGTCGGTGTGCGAAATCAATGTATGGGACACAGTAAGAAAATCACAGTGACACTGTTCATTAGCAGAGGTTTTAAAATGGCAATGTTGAAAATTTGGTGACAAAATTCCTAAAAATGACTGTTTTACGACCGTGCATTGCACAGTTCCCACGCACACTCGTAGGTTTGCGAATTTTCAATATTTCCACTCCAGATTTTCAACATTGCCATTTTACCACACTTCCTTATGAGCAGTACAGCTGTCATTTTTCACATCCTGCCTAAAATGTCTTTCCACCTATGTAGCGCACAATGGGGGTAACAAAAAGGTCATGCTGACAATTTATTGTGCAAATACCAGCAATCGCACAGGGCATTAGGGTAAAGCACCATACATGCCAAACACCACTGCAAATACCTGCAAGGGAACGTTCGGCATTGACAAATGCTTGTTATAGGCAGTGGGAGAGGAGAGACAAAAAGAATGTTAGCCAGCTTCCAAGAGCTGTGTAAAGAGCATTCCATTCCATTGGCACCTGAAAAAACAGAAGGGCCAGTAAGGTGTTAGAATTTCTGAGTATTGAGATAGATGCTTCGGGGGAAATATTTCGGCTGCCAGACAAAAATGTGGGAAAACTGAAGGAACTGATTCAGATACATACCAGTAGAAGAAGAGTACAACTAAAACAGGTACAACAAGTATTGGGACATCTGAACTTTGCGTGCAGGGCTATTGGGCCAGGGAGGGCTTTTACCAAAAGGTTAGCAAGGGTTACAGCCGGAGTGAACAGACCACACCACACCATTGGGTAGACATGACAAAAGGAGTCAAGGAGGATTTTAAAGTATGGGAGGAATTCCTCAGGGACTATAATGGCTGCTCCTTCTGGCAGGAGGAATGGGTGTATAACACAGACCTCGATCTCTACACAGACGCAGCTGGGGACCTAGGCATGGGGGCTATCTGAGGGGCAGACGGTTTGCAGAACTGTGACCATCAGACTGGCTGAGGGACAGTAAGGTAAAAGATATAACTTTGTTAGAGAGCATGCCCATCTAGGCATGCACCCTGGTTTGGGGGGAAGAATTTTGGGATCAGAAAGTGACATTCTGGTGTGACAATAGAGCAGTGGTAGAGGTCCTAAACAACAGGGCAGCCAGGTCAGAAATGGTCATGCAAGTTTTGCGACTTCTGGTGCTAAGGGCATTGCAGTTGAACATGTCATTCAGAGCGAAACACATAGAAGGGGTACACAATACCCTGGCTGAAAGCCTTTCCTATCTGCAGCTGGATCGTTTCCGGAGGCTGGCACCAACAGAGGAGGAGCAAAAAATGCCCATACCAATGAACATATGGGACACTGGCAAGAAGGATCAGAACTGTTGTTTCGCAGTTCAGGGGCACCACAGATTCTGAGGGCCTATGATGGGGCCTGGCGAGTGTTTCAAACATTCAGGGCAACACACCATATGGAGGTAAGTAGGCCACTCACAGAAGAACAATCGGGGAAGTTCACCGTAGAACAATGGGGTCTACTTTGCAGGGATTAGTGTTATTTGTAGTCTAAAAGGATGGAAGGACCCGATAAAATCAATGTTCATTAGAAGAATGATGCAGGGATGTGGTAGGTTAAAAAAAGGGACGGTGGATAATAGAAGACCAATAGGGGAACAGAGGCTGGTGAAACTAAAGGGTGTGTTACTGGCAATATGCAGATCAAAGGCCAAGACCCAGCTATTTCACACGATTTATGTTGTAATGTTTGCAGGGGTCATGAGAGTGAGTGAGGTGGTAGGCCATGGCAGGCAAGACAAGGAAGGGGGATTAGAATGGAAAGATATAAGCTGGGGGTTGAAGGAGATACAGATCATGATTGAGAGGTCAAAGATGGATCAAAGTGGACAGAGTTGCATGGTAACACTAAAGAAACATGTAGAGGGCACAGTGTGCCCAGTGCAGGCTTTGTGGGCTTTCGCCGCAGAGCATGGGAATAGGACAGGGAGATTATTTGTGCATGGTGGTGGAAGTAGAGTCACAAGTTATCAAGTCACAGCATTGCTCAAGAAAGGCATGCAATTCCTGGGGGAGGACCCGATTAATTATTGATCCCACTCTTTATGGATAGGGACTGCCTCACAGTGGGCAGTGGCAGGTGAGACTGCGAATAATATTTTGGAAAAGGGGAGCTGGTGGTCTGCCAGTTATAAGAGATACATTCGAACACTGCAGTGTGGAGACTAACGAATCATCTATGTTTTTTATTACAGATATGGAGCCACATGGGAGGGGACAGGGAGAGGTGATATTATGGTAAGAAACTAAGACCATATATAAAGATATTTATTTTGTTTGAACCCTATAGGAAGAGGGAGGAGCACGGAAGTCTGGATCTCCGGCCACTCTTATATATACTGGGCAGAAAGGAGAGCTGATAAAAAGGCTGGGGGAAAGCAGCTTTATCAAGATGTGAAACAATGTAGATTGGTTTGGCGTGGCATCTGGGGGATGAGATAGGCACAACTGCTTCCCACCTTGAAAGAGCTGAAGGAGCGGCGACCCCTTCCAGACTTAATTATTATACATTTAGGGGGTAATGACCTTGGGGACAAGCCATGGGTGGACACATACATGCAGGTAAAAAGGGACCTGGAGACAATACAGCAGTGGTGGCCTAGAGTATGGCTTGCCTGGTCAGATATGATACCAAGGAGGGTTTGGAAACATGAGCACAGCCATAGAGCTGTGGATATGGCCAGGAGAAAGATGAACAGAAGGGTAGGGACACTGGTAAGAAAAATGGGAGGACAAGTAATACTGCAGGGTGTGGAAGAGTGGGTAGAAGATTTCTACAGGTCAGATGGCGTGCACCTGTCAGATCTAGCCATAGACATGTTTAATACAGAAATGATGGGTTTAATAGAAGCATGGAGGAGGCATGCAAAAAACGGAAGTTAAAAAAAAAAGGGTGAATAGAAGGACTGTGAAGGAGGTTCCCTAAGGTATGGGGGAACAATACCTCAAGTGAAGGGAAAGCCAGTCATCCAATGCAAGCTGGAGACCGGCTAATGGGGAAAAAGGGGGGGAAGGAGGGGGGGGAAGGAATAAGACGAAAAGAGGAAGAAGCTGAAGGAGAAAAGCGGTCTCGGTTTTCACCGTTACCTAACAGAAAAGGAGAAGATGAAGAAGGCACCCAGGTTTTCACCTGGGGGGAACAAAAAGAGGAAGAAAGAGGGATGATCAGAGATTGATATATGGATGGAAATAAATAAAATTGTGAGAGATATAATAATAAAATGGAACATGGAATTATGATATATAAATAAATTAATTGCCGATCTGAGCACAACAACAAACAATGGTGTCTGTCTTTTTGTGAGGAAAAAGGGGGGAATCCAGGACAATGGAGTTTGCCCTTTAAGGGGCAGGCCAGGTTATCCTGGTGCACCTTCCCTTTCCATCAAGATGGTGTGCTCAGAAGGGAGGAGGGGAAGGAAGGGAGGTCCAGAAGATAGAACAATGGCCAAGCAACAGGAAGGGAAGGGCAAGAGGAGGTACATAAGGGACAGCACAGAAGTGGTTCAGCCACTTTGCTGGAGTTTTGATCCCTCCCACCCACCCTACAATATAGAGCAAGAGGGAAGACAGTCAAAAGGGACTGTATGGTAGGTCTGTCAAAAGTGGATGACAGATGTGTCGGTAGGACGATTATTGGACTGCCAAAGATGGATGGCAGAAAAATGGGGGAAGGGGGGAAGGAGGGGGGAGAAAGAAAAAGGAATAAGACAAAAAGAGGAAGAAGCTGAAGGAGAAAAGCGGTCTCGGTTTTCACCGTTACCTAACAGAAAAGGAGAAACGTAGAAACATAGACTTTGATGGCAGATAAGGACCGCTTGGCCCATCTAGTCTCCTCATTTCCCTACCTACAGGATAGGCCGCAGATCCTAGTTAACCAACAGCCTATTTCTTCCTACCCCCCACAAGAATTGCCTTATGTCTGTCCCATGCATTCTTGAATTCTCCCACAGTTTTAGACCCCACAACCTCCTCAGGAAGGCTGATCCATGCATCCACTACCCTCTCTGTGAAATAATACTTCCTCACATTGCCCCTGAACTGCCCTCCTTCTATCTTTAAATTGTGTCCCCTTGTTCTTGCAAGTCTCTTTTTCTAAAAGATGCTACCCTCTTGGACTTTGTTGATTCCACTGAGGTACTTAAAAGTTTCTATCATGTCCCCCCTCTCCCTTCTTTCCTCAAGGGTATACAAATTAAGCTCCTTTAGTCTCTCCTCATACAGCTTCTCTTGCAGACTCTGCACCATTTTAGTTGCCCTCCTCTGGACTACCTCTATCCTGTCTATGTCCTTGTGGAGATGGGATCTCCAGAACTGGACACAGTACTCCAGATGGGGTCTCACCAACTGCCTGTACAGAGGGATAACAACTTCCTGTTTTCTGCTGCTGATGCCTCTCCCTATACATCCCAGTATACCCCCAGCCCACCCTACTGCCTTCTCACATTGCTTGCCAACCTTAAGGTCATCTGATATGATTACCCCCAGGTCCTTTTCCTTTTTGTTGTTGTTACTACCTCCCCACCCATTGTGTATTCTTCCCTGGGTTCTTGTTTCCCAGGTGCATTATTTACACTTCTTTGCATTGAATCCTAGCTGCCATACTTCTGACCATTCCTCCAACCTTGCCAAGTCCCTTTTCATCCTTTCCACACCTTCTTGTGTATCAACCCTGTTGCAGATCTTTGTGTCATCTGCAAAAAGGCATACTTTTCCTTCCAGTCCCTCTGCAATGTCACTGATGTAGACATTAAAAAGGACTGGACCCAATACTGAACCCTGCGGTACCCCACTAGTAACCCCTCTTTCTTCAGAGTGGACTCCATTTACAATTACCTTCTGTGTCCTGTTGTGCAGCCAATTTTTTACCCAGACTACCACCCTAGGACCAAATCCCAGGCTGGTTAATTTGACTATTAATCTTTTGCATGGGACTGTGTCAAATGCCTTGCTAAAGTCTAGGTAGGCCATGTCCACAGCCCCTCCCTGGTCTACTACTTTGGTCACCCAGTCAAAGAAATTTATTAGATTCGTCTGACATGACCTTCCCACTGTGAACCCATGCTGCCTTGGGTCCTGTGCTCCACTGGCCTCTAGGTACTCAACTATTCTTTCCTTCAGAAGTGACTCCATCACTTTCCCAACCACAGAGGTCAGACTGACAGGTCTGTAGTTTCCTGCCTATGTCTTGGTCCCACTTTTGTGAAGGGAAATCACATCCACCTTCCTCCAGTCCTCGGGTACCACACCATCCTCCCATGATTTATTAAAAAGAGTAGCCAGTGGTTTCACTAGTTCAGTTCAGAGAAGAAGAAAGCACCCAGGTTTTCACCTGGGGGAGCAAAAAGAGGAAGAAAGAGGGATGATCAGAGATTGACATATGGATGGAAATAAATGAAATTGTGAGAGATATAATAATAAAAGATGATAAAATGGAACATGGAATTATGATATATAAATAAATTAATTGCCAATCTGAGCACAACAACAAACAATGGTCTCTGTCTTTTTGTGAGGGAAAAGGGGGGAATCCGAGACAATGGGGTGAACTTTGGGGCCAAAGAGTCCAAGGCACACCTCGATGCCTCTCACTGGCTGCAAGGTGTGGAATGGTATGAACATTATAGGCGAGAATCCCAAGTCACACCCCTGATGCCTGTCAATCTGTACAGGGTGGAGCGTTATGGTTGGAAACCCTAACGCCTCAGGCATTCATTGGCATTTTCACTCCAAATTTTCAACATGGGTTTTTTGTCACCCCCACCTTATGAACAGTGGCAATGTCAGTTTGTTAGCCAAAAGCTGATTTTGCACAGTGACTATGCCATTTGGCACCACAGGTTTGAAAACACATTTCGAACAGGATGTGAAAAATGACAGCTGTACTGTTCATGGGGAGGTGCAAAAAATGGCAATGTTGAAAATCTGCAGTGAAAATATTTAAAAAACTGGTGAAGTCATGAGCATGCGTAGAAACTGCACAACGCACACCTGTAATGCAATTAGTTTGGGGATTTTTTACAGCAGATTGTCAACACAGGCATCTTGCAACCTCCGCTCATGAACAGTGTCACTGTGATTTTCTTAATCTGTCCTGAACAGTGATTTCCCACAACGACCACGCATTTATGTGCTGGAACTGTGAAAACACATTTCGGCCATGGTGTGAAAAATGACAGCTGTACTGTTAATAAGGAAGTGTGGAAAAATGCCCGTGATGAAAATCTGGACTGAAAATATTAGAAATCCATGAACTTACGAGGGTGCGTGGAAACTGCGCAATGGTTGCTCGTAACACAGTCATTTTATGGACTTTTTTCACCAAATTTTTAACATAGCCATTTTAACACCTCTGCTCATGAACAGTGTCACTGTGATTTTCTTAATCTGTCCCAAACATTGATTTTATACACCAATTGCGCCACTGTGCACTACATGCGCGGAAACACATTTTGGGTGAGAGTTGACAAATGACAGCTGTATTGCTTATAAGGAGGTGTGGTAAAATGGCAATGTTGAAAATCTGGAGTGAAAATATTGAAAATTTGCGAACTTATGAGAGTGTGTAGGAACAGCTTAATGCATGCTCATAAAACAGTCATTTCTGGGAATTTTTTCACCAGATTTTCAACATAGGGTTTTTGGGTGCCTACTTCATGAACTGTGACACTGTAGTTTCATAAATTGGTCCTGAAAGGTAGTTCCGCACAGTGATCGCGAAATCACTTTTGGGGGCTGTTAACAAAATGACAGTGACAGAATTCTTGAGGTGGGGGCCCAAAAACCCCATGTTGAAAATTTGGTGAAAGAATTCCCAGAAATGCCTGAGATATGCATCAAAGTTGAAAAAACCCTATTTCTTCCATTATGCAGCTTACCGGCATTTCCTCAGTTTGTGGTTGGCTTTAAAGAGTGCAGACGTGTTCCCGGTCCACTGAAGATCATTGTGCCAGACAATGGAGGTAAGCATGGGGTGAGGTGGGGCGTGGGGAGGCAGGGTGCACAGAGGGTGGGCGCGGGTAGGAGGAGAGGGGGTCAAGACAGTCAGCGAGGGAAGGTTTTTTCTTGCAGGTTTTTTCTTCTTGAACAATCGGGACTTGTGCCATGCTGGGTGGGCTCCCAGCGTGGCAGCTGGAAAAACTGTTTGGGGGCAGTGGAGCCGACAGGGGGTTGGGCACCCCCGTCAGCCATACGGACTGTTGCCACGCTGGGGTGGGCTCCCAGTGTGGCACCTGGAACTCTGTTAGGGGGGAATGCAGCAGAGCCGATGGGGGATTGGGCACCCCCGTCGGCCATTCAGTGTGTGCGTGGGGGGGTGCATGAGCACGCACTATCTTATCGCTGCTCACTGAAGAGGAGCTCTCCCTTTGAACTGTACAGCACTGCATTTTCAACTGCTGTCATAGACAGCTGCAGCATTCATTGGTGAACTGTGGCCTCGCCTGCAAACACAGGGACTGAATTGGAAGACTGGGTGCCACACCTACGAAAACTCAGATGATGGCATTATGTTTCTTGCACAAAAGTGCAAGCAAACATAAAAACACTTCCTGGCATCCTGTGGCACCACCCTCCTTTACCCTAGCATGTGACTACTATCCCTCAATGACTCCCTGGCATCGAGTGGCACCCTCCTCCCTTAACTCACACCATGTAAATAATATTTAACTTTACTTGCTAAGTCAAGGGACTTCAGTAGTAGCCTTCCCCCCAGCCTGTGATTACTGTCCCTCAATGACTCCCTGGCATCAAATGGCACCCTCCTCCCTTAACTCACCCCATGTAAATAATATTTAACTTTACTTGCTGTCAATGGGCTCCAGTAGTAGCCTCCCCCAGCCTGTGATTTCTGTCCCTCACTGACTCTCTGGTATCCAGTATCCCTACTGTCTCTCTTCCCCCATCCTGTGTCAATAATATAATATAATGTAGAATATAATATACAACTTTACTTACTGTGTCCCTGACATCCAGTGGCACCTCATCCCAAATGCTGCACCTGGCTGGCATACAAATCAAGTGGCACTCCTTCCCTCCCCACCCTTTGACCTTCACAGTCCCTCACTCACAACCTCGGTTAGTCACCATATAATCGTTATCAGCAAAAACTGTATGATTACATTTTTTTCATGACATTATTAAATGAATGAGCATGTAATACTGTAGCATGTTTTTCTGTAATCATTTTGTCTGTTCAGTATTGGTTAAATGGTGCTTGGCCAAAGAGGTAAGTTGAAGTCTGTGACAATTGCTTGGGGGGTGATATAGGGCAGAGAGTACTACTTCCTTCCTCAGATGCAAGTCAACAACTGTATTTGTAATGTGAAGAGGGAGGAAGTGCTACTGGATGCCAGGGACATATAAGTAAGCAAGTACAGGTATATTTATTTACACAGGATTGGTTGAAGGAGAGATACCACTGGACCAAGGGTGGTGGGACTCAAGGGGTACAGTGTTCATAGAATGAGTGAAGGAAATCAGTTGCACTGAATGCTAGGGAATCTTTTTTTCAGACAGGATGGTGTGAGGCAGGGGCTACTAAAACTTGGATCAAGTTGGATTAGGTTGGATTAGTTTGATTGTATACAATCTGATCTATGGTCCATCCCTGGCTTGGATTTCAGTTCAGAAAGCATAACATCTGATTAATCCAAAATCAGAGAAAATAACTACATTTCAAGATATCTGATTTTTTTCAGATTATATCTGAGCATTTCTAGTGGCAATGAAGTCAAGATAATAAAAATGGAATCTCTAATGTGTAATATCAAAAAAATATTTTTCTAAATTAACAGTTTGATTAAATATAGGAACTAGCTAATACAGAAATATGTGTCTCAGAAATTGCTTGTGGGTGAGTTGCTTTTGTTTCATCTGCCCACAGGTGGTAACACTAACACACAGTATGTCTTACTCTGAGATTCATGGATATGCTATGTTATCTGGAAACTTGATATCCTGATGCTCAGGATGTTGAATCCAGATGGTTGAAATCTACAAACCTGGTGGAACCACTTGCCCGAAGTAATATCAGGTAACACGGTGACATATGCTGTGAGTTACAATGTGGGGGGCTGTGCCCCCCACACCCTCCATAACTAAAATATACTCTGAGGGGAAGCAGACCCCGGAGTAAAATACTACATTGTTACGGGTGTGCAGTGAGTAAAATGACGTGGCCCGGACCAGAACCCAGGTCATACACAGCATGCTGGCAGACCTACTGGTGGTTAACCCCTCCACACCACCAGGGTAACTTGGCCAGCAGCCGCATGCAGCCATCCTTTTTCGTACTGCAGAAGAGGTAAGCTAGCATTCTGTCACATCCGCTACCTTATCCCGTCGGGAGGAATACCCTCTGTTTACTACCATTGGAATACACCTGCAATCGGGCAATGCTGGGTGGGGTCGTGGATGTCAGGACAGTGAGCTTCAGGATCATGTAAATATACCAGATTCATGAACAGGATCCCTGTTACTCCCTTTTAATGTGATGTCACACAAGCCTAATGCTTAGGTTGAAAATATCTTGCCATATAAATCTGTTCATATTCATGTAATTTGGATTCATAGGTTTATTAATATTTAATCTTTGATTAATGTTAGCTTCTCATAAATTGTGCTAGCAAATCTTGCATTTCAATTGAAAACAGATGCCCCTTAAACAATCATTATGTCACTAAAACAAATTGCATGAGGCAATAAAATCAGTAGAGCATAATGCAATCCTGCACAGAACCATTTACAGTGTCACTAAATGTTATTATGACTGAGTAGCTTTAATGACCTAGCTTTAAATTGAAAATACATGCCCATAATGGGAAGAAATAGAATAATCCCTGAAAAATGACTGTTCCTGGATCCAAAAGAGAAAGATTATTTAAAAAAATATTTTGGCAACTGTTTTGAGTGTGGCTCATCACAGCTATAGTCACAGTTTATTGTTAATGACTCTTGTAACTTGTAAACTAGGGAAGCAATTACATATTAAATCCAAGCAAGGGATGTACTGTACTGAACTACCATTTTCTGACAGTTTTTGCCATAATCATAGGTGACCTGTAGTTTAAGGTAAATCCTTCAGAACATAGTTGTTTTTCCCTTCAGCATGCTAGATAGCTGGACGCAAGCAGACTATTTGTCTATAGATGTAAATCAGCTTTTACATCAACAAAAATGATACCGTGGACCCACTCCCTCCCTACAGCTTCGCTAAAGAACAGCCAGTTAAACTGCCATGCTGTATCATGACAGTATTGTTGCCAAACTCTGTGACCTCTCCAAATGGTCATCCCTCTGCACCCCACCTAACGCCATGGATGGTTGGTGACTCAGTCCTTCCACCCAGTTTTCACACAGGTCTACTAGCCCTAAATCCACCCACCCAGCATCCCCTGGTGTTATCCTTGCAGCCACCCTCTCCTACCTTCAAACCTCATTGGAAAATGCCCTTCACCAAGCTTCTGCTGATACTATTCCTCCTACTACCAGGGGACGTCGAACCTAACCCCAGGGCTACTACCCCCCATCAACTTCCACAGGGCCTAAAAGTAGTTCACCTCAATATATGCAGCCTACTGCATAAACTTGCCTTGCTGCAGCCCACTGTGTTATCCCTAAGGTCAGATGTCTTGGTCTTGTCCAAAACCTGGCTGAAGTCTCACAATACAGATGCAGAAATAGCCATCCCAGGCTATACCGTTATCTGCCATGACCACCCAGGAGAGGCGGCGACATAGCCATGTATATCTTGTCCTACCTCCAGTTCACCCCTGTCAATATCACCCTACCTGCACAGTACATTGACTCCTTAATGATCAAACTATCCCTCCCCCACACTATGCCCATGTTCATAGCCAGCTCCTACTGCCTCCCGGTTCCCACTTATGATCAATCCTGGAACACCTGGACTCTTTGCAAGGTAGCACAGCAGGGGGTGAGCTCCACATCCTTGGTGACTTCAATCTGAATTGGCTCTCGAGTGCCACCACCAAGTTTCAATACCAGGTGGCCACCCTAAACCTACCTCAGCTGATCTCTGAGCCCACACGTCTGAACCACAAAACCCAGAACCACTCCCTGCTGGACTGGACCCTCATCTCACATCTGCACCAGAGTACCTCCTCAGGCCTCCTACCGGACTCACTAAGAGACCACCACATGACCTACTTGATAAGGAAAAGTTTACGGCCCAAGGCCCCACCTCCCAGAACCATTCTTACCCGGTCTTACAATACCCTGGATCTTGTTGCTCTCTTATATGACCTGGCAGCTACAAACTGGTCCTTCATCCCATGGGCCACTTCCATTGACTCTGTTCTGGAATTCTTCAAGGCCAGGTTCCTTGCTGTCTGGGACTACCATGCCCCCCTCCAATGTACTCGTGGTAGGGGTACCCACCTGCCTTGGATCACAGCTGACATCATCACCCACATTAGAGCCAGGAACCAGGCATAGAAGTCACTCAGATCCTCCAGCTCCGTGAAGGGCACACAAAATACTGCTCCCTACACAATGCCTGCACTAGGCTAATCTGCCAGACCACAGCTAATTATTTCAAAGCCACCTTTCAAACTAATCTAAATCACCCAGCAAAATTCTGGAAGGTGGTCAAATTGCTTTTCTCCCCACCTTCCCAGCCTCCTTCCCCAGTTTTAAATGTAGGTGGGACCTCTGTAACGGACCCACTTGAAGTGAGATCCATATTTAACTCATTTTTACAAACTGCACCTCCTCGCTTAAGTCCTCACTCCCCCCCAACTATCTAAATACCACCCCCTCTTTGCCAGTGCACAGGCCCCATTTCCTGCCCCCTCCTTTTCCTTCTGTCACATCACTTCGACAGAAGTTGACAATGTCTTGACTGCCCTCAACCCGTCTGAGGGTAAATGCCCCTCAGGGCTGGATGCCAAAATACTCTATCTGCCTGCTCCTGTCATCACCACCCCCTTGGCCTCTCTTTTTAACCCTTTCTTCTCCCTAGTGTTGATCCCATTGGAATGGAAACATGCAACAGTTATCTCTCTTCCGAAGCTCAGCGACTCCTTGGCTCCCAGAAACTACCACCCAGTCTCTCTTTTTCCCAAACTGGCAAAACTCCAGGAGCACCTTATACTGGCCCAACTATCCTCATTTCTCAACTCCTCCTCCTTTTTTTCACCCTACCAGTCTGGCTTCAGGAAATCCCACTACACCGCCACTTCCCTTATATGGTTCACAGATTCTATCCTTGCTAGCATAGACAAAGGCCACATCACCTCAGCCATCTTCATTGACCTGGCCAAAGCCTTTGACACTGTCTCCCATACCTTCCTCCTTGACAAGCTCTCCCTAGCAGGGCTCTCTACTGAGGCTACCAGCTGGTTCCACTCCTACTTGGTATGCAGGTCCCAATCTGTTAGAACTGGAAGCTCCACATCTACTCTTCTCACAGTCACTTCTGGCATCCCCCAAGGCTCAGTCCTTGGCCCGCTCCTTTTCTCCACCTTCCTAAATGACCTGCTCACTGCCAGCCCACACACATCCATCTACATGTATGCTGATGACATGGTTCTGTATACAACAGGCCCCCTCAACCACTGATGTGGCAACCAGACTTCAACGGGACTTCAGTGAGGTTCAGCACTGGTTTTGTGCTAACCAGCTTTTTCTCAATGTCAAGAAGACTGTCTCCATGACCTTTGGCATAAGGCAAAGATTCTCTTGGCTCCCCACAACCCTCTCCTTCCATACGCTGGATGGGGCTACTCTGGAAGCTTGCTCCTCCTTTAAATACCTTGGGGTCTGGCTTGACCAGCACCTTGACTTTTCTGTACCTGTTTATGCAATCCACAGAAAGCTTCACCCTAAGCTAGGTGCCTTATATCCAACCGTGGTTGCATCCCGCTGCCAGCCACTCAATTGTACAGAAAATGATTCTCCCTATCTTCAACTACAGGGATGTAGTCTACAGTACTGCTCTTAAGTCCACCCTAGCCAGACTGGACACTCTTTTCCACTCTTTCTGCCATTTTGATCTTGACTGCCCACCCTCCACAAACCACTGCATTCTCTACTGGTCTCTAAACCTCCCTTTGCTTCAAGATTGTAGGTTATCCACTGGGCTAGTCTCTCGGCCAAGTTCTGGTCCCAGTCCCTGTCACCCTACCTCACCTCTGTCCTATCAGCCCAGACTGCCCCAGCATACTGCCTCAGAAACTTCGACACCTGCCTTCTGGCTATACCATGTATGTCTACCTCTATTGGGAAGGCTGCTTTCAGACATGGAATGCCTAAACTACGGAACTCACTCCCTGCTGGCATCTGCCACATGCCCCCTTCTCAGCAACTAAATCAACTCATCAAAGTACATTTATCCTCCACCTGCACCTGTGTCACCTGATTTAATGAGTTTGCCCACTCTGCTGATCCTGTTCCATCTAATTAATAACCCACTGTCTATTGCAGGAACTGGATAACATTGCTGCACTGTCTCTCTACCTCTTATAATTGTATTGTACCGACTGTATTTATCTGGTTCCTGGGGTTTTGCACCAGTTGTACAATTCTGGACCTTGTAATAGGCATGTTTGTCTTTGTGCTTTTATTACCTGTATGTATCTTGATTATTGTAGCTCCTTGTTCACACTCCCCCAGGACACAACTGGAATCAAGCAGTACTCTGCTCAGTGTGCCTTTCCTGGTAAAACGTTTAAATAAATAAATAAATAACATTCTTGGTTACAACATGTGGAGGTGTAAAATGGTGACTGCTTAGTTACACCTCCACATATTTTGGCTATACAGGAATGTTGCACTTAATCATGGGGGGTGAAAATCAACACCTGCAACTGGGTCATAATCCAAATTAGGATATATGGGCTAGGTCCACACTGGTGGTGCTTTCCCACAGTATGTTGCACTGCCATGTGGGGGACTAACTTTTCAGTACTGATCTCCACTGCCTAGCCCTGGGCTGGTGGGGCCCAGGATGTTATGCAGAGGTATTTTCCACAGACTCTAGGGGATAGAGACTGGTTTCCCCCCTTTAACAGGGCCTCCTACAAAAGGATTCTTAGTGCCATTGATGACATAAGTGACCAGACAGTTTCATCTATCCATAGGATGATACTGTAGCCAGCCTATTGGTCAGTATTGGGTGTTGCATGGGTTAGCCATAGGAAGAAAAGTCTACTTTGAAACTTAACATGCTGACTTCCATCTGCCCACCTCACAGCAACTAAAGTTACCTGTGATTTGCCCTCTTAATACTCACTGCTAGATGTTCTCTTCTAAAAGATGGAAGCATGCAGCAGCAGGCAGTGGCCCCAACTTGGGGCAGAGAACAGCTATGAGTGTTACAGAGAAGGGGGGTACAGTACCAGTATCAGTCACAGCACCAGACAGGGGCAGATCAGGCAAAGGTAACAGAGGCAGGGGGTGTGGTGGTTAGGATGGGGTATAAACAATACATTAAAAAAGGCTACCACAAGTTAGTATACAAAATTGGGTTTACTCTAACTATAATACTAGGTAGTAACACTCATGGAGGTCTGAACATATCTTTAGATGTGTTTCAGGGCTGACTGTTTCTGTTTTTCACAGTGTCACACATCATTCCTGTAGCCCCCCCCCCACTCATACTTGGACCCTCTGTAGTCTCTGGCATCCAGTTAAAGTACCCTGTTCCAATGACCACACGCTGGTCATGACACCACTCACTGCTCACTGGGTGGAAACTCTGCGTAGCTGAAAAGACTGAAGCTGCTCCTATTAGAGTGGACTTCAGCCCTTTCATTTGCATGAAGCTAGTCAGCAAACAGCTGATCGACTTTAAGCATTAGAAGCCAGAGAGCAAATCTGTCTGTCTGTCTTCCTGTCTGTCTATCTATCTATCTATCCCTTAAGGGGATGAGGGTACCCACCTTCTATACTGCTTCATTCTCCCCTTCCCCTCCAGGCCGCTTGCCCACCCTTCCCAATATTTATAAATATTTTTAATGTAAAATGGCCCAGGGTGCCCACCTTGGTATCTCTCATCTTGGCCTCCTCCCCTCTAGGTCACTCACTCTCTTTCCTCCTAAACACTAGCCCAACACTGGAGTGTCCAATCCCAGTATTGTAACATCCCTGACATAAAAAAAAAAAAAATTCCTTGATTTCTTTGTTTTAAACCTTTAAAACAGAAAATGGTCACTTGCTGATCTGCCCCCCCCACACACACCTTTACTCACCTGAATATGTCACATGGTGAAGATCCACTCTTCAATTAAAGATACAGCTTGCTGCTGGAACCACTGACTGCAACATGACAAAGTAAGTAAAGTGCAGTTCAATGTATTTCAATGCGGTTTTGAACTTTGTCGTTTTTTAGTATTTTAGCCCCAAATTTTCAACAGGGTCTTTTTGGGACTCCACCTCATGACCAATGGTGGTGGAATAATGCAAATCAGGCCCAAAGGTGACTTTTGTGATCATGTTGCGCAGTCACCTTTCAGTGGGATTTGAAAATTTTCACCACCCTTGTTCACGAAGTGGTGTCATAAAAAGGCTGTGTTGAAAATGCATGGTCAATATATGCAAAAAATGCAAAGTTATGTGCATACATTGACATTTTTCTACACTCCCTCATAATATTTTGACCCCAAATTTTCAACATAGCCATTTTTTCACACTACCTCATGAATGTGACAGCTGTTATTTTTCAAATCTTGGCCAAAAATTGGTTTTCACATCTGTGGTGCAGAAGGATGTTTTAGTCGTGTGGAATGAGGTTCTGGCAGGGATTTGAAAAATTTTACCTACCAGGTTCATGAGGTGGGGTATTAACCCTTCCTGTGCCACAGACAGAGCTAACAATCTTTGTGAGAAGTGCCAGGCTTCAACCCAGTGGCCATTCTTTGTGATTCTATGCCTGCGAGCTGAGTTCTGAGGTGAGCTCAGTGACCCAGCAGGATGTGGGAAAAAGGGTGGGGGAATGGTGCTGTTATGCAACACCCCCACCAGCCAGGAAATGAAAGATGTAGGGTTGTCCACATGGGCCCAGGTACCATATAGTGAAGACAACTGTCCTCTTATGTTGAACACCTGGGATCCAGTGGTCATTGCACAGTGTGGTTCAGTATGAGTACAGTGGCAGAGTCAAGCCACACAAAGGCAAGGATCCTGGATTTCAGGAAGGCAGTCTTTACTAAGATATGTCTCAAGCATGCCCTAGCAGAGATGGACAAAAGGGGGGGAGGAGTGGAAGAGCAGTGGCTCATCTGAAAGGAGCCATAGTGAAAGCAACAGACCTTTGCACTAGGCAAGTAAACAAGGACAAGAGAAAGAAACTATGGTTCTCAAAGGTAGTAGCCAGGAAGATAAGGGTGAAAAAGATGGCTTTCAGAAAATACAAGGAAACACAGCACAAGGAGGACAGGGCAGTGTATCTGGATAAACAGAGGGAGGCAGAAAAAGCAGTTAGGAGCATAAAGGCACAAATAGAAGTAAAGAAAGGAGACAAGACTGTTTATAGGTACATAAGTGAAAGGAGAAAAAACAGGTGGGATAGTAAGGCTTAAAGGAAAAGAAGGAGAGTGTGTGGAAGGGGACCTGAAAAAAGCATCAGTAGTGAACAGATATTTTTGTTCTGTATTCACAAAAGAAGGTGAGGGACTACAGTTAGACAATATGTACAAATATGACAGGGAGATGGATACTAGTCCATTTACAGACCAGAGAGTACTAAAGGAACTCACAAAACTGAAAGTGGACAAGGCAATGGGACCAGATGGGATGAATCCTAGAGTATTAAGGGAACTACAGCAGGTGCTAGTGCCATCACTGGCAGCACTGTTCAACAGGTCACTCAATCCAGGAGTGGTTCCAGAGGACTGGAGGAGGGCAGATGTAGTCCCTCTTCACAAAAATGACAGCAGGGAGCAGGCTGAAAACTATAGACCAGTCAGCTCACCTCAATACTGGGGAATATTATTAAATCACTACTTACACAAAGGATTGTGTAGCATCTTGAAGCCAGTGGAGCACAGGATCTGAAACAGTATGGATTCACAGTGGGAAGGTCATGTCAAACAAATCTAATTGATTTCTTTGACTGGGTGACTAAGGTTGTGGATCAGTGGGGAGCAGTGGATGTCACCTACCTGGAATTCAGTAAGGCCTTCTATACCGTTCCACATAAAAGACTTGTGAACAAGCTGGGCAGCCTGTGAGTGGGTTACAAGGTGGCAAACTGGGTTAGGAACTGGTTGAGTGATAGAAGACAGAGGGTTGTGGTAAATGGTGCTCAATCTGAGGAAAGGATGGTGATCAGTGGGGTGCCACAGGGATCAGTCCTGGGCCAAGTCCTGTTTAATATCTTTACAAGTGACATTGGGGAGGGGCTGGAGGGAAAGGTGTCCCTATTTGTAGATGACACTAAGATCTGCAACAGGGTGGACACTCTGGGAGGGGTGGAAAAATAAGGAGGGACCAAGATAAACTAGAGGAATGGTCCAGAGTGTGACAGCTGAGATTCAATGCAAAACAATGCAAAATCATGCATTTGGGGTGCAAGAACTATGGGGAAGATTACATGTTGGGGGGGGGGGACTGATGGTCACCAAACAGGAAAGGGATTTGAAGGTAATCATATCTGATGACCTAAAGGTGGCCAAACAATATGCCAAGACTGTGGGGAGAGCCAGTGGGATGCTGAGGTGCATAGGGAGAGGTATCACCATCAGAAGGAAAGAGGTGGTGATGCCATTGTACAAATCATTAGTGATGCCTCATTTGGAATAAGGTGTCTAGTTCTGGAGGCCACATCTCCATAAGGACATAGACAGGGTGGAGGTAGTTCAAAGAAAGGCAACAAAGTGATGGTGCAGGGCCTGCACCAAAAGTCATATGAGGAGAGACTGGAAAACCTCAATATGTATACTCTGAAGGAGAGAAGAGGCAGGGAAGATATGATAGAAACCTACAAATACCTAAAAGGCATAAATAGGGTACCTGAGGGTAGCATCTTTCAGAAAAGGAGATGTCCAGGAACGAGGGGCATGATATGAAGGTGGAAGGAGGTTGACTATGGGGTAGCATGAGGACATATTTCTTCACATAAAGGGTGGTGGATGTATGAAATAGACTACCAGCAGAGGTGGTGGGGGCAAACACAGTGGGGGGATTCAAGCATACATGAGACAGACATTGGGGAACCCTAGCAATAGGAATGAGGCAGTAAAGCCAGCAATCAAGTAGAGTCTGTGGCTTTTACAGGAGGCAGGGAAAATGGGCAGACTAGATGAGCCTAGTGGTCCTTATCTGCCATCATTTTCTAGGTTTCTTGACATGCAGCCCTGCACCTCTCCACTCTTGAGTGGCAGAGTGCCTTATGCATTAGCTGACAGATGGACTCTTTGTCTTGTTCATCTGTATCTGCAACCACATGGAGGTTCAGGGACCACAGGAACATGTGCTTCTGCAGTCCACCAGCCTGCCCCATGAATTCTTCACATTTGTCACTGTATGGAAGTTTAGGGCCCTTGAATGGAGTCTTCCTTTAGTGCAGGGCATCTGCATCTGCAAACTACCAGTACCAAACACCTGCACAGCACACATCTGCAGGCAAACATTTGGCATTAACAAATGCTTGTTTAATTCTGTGGGCTTTCAGTATTGTAATACTCCATGGTCCCCTTTGCAAGAGTTCCCATGCTTTGAATATGTCATTTTAGGCCATAAGCATGGTGAGCCCATCCTCTCTCTCTCTCCACAAGATGGCAATGTGTTTCTGGCCACTAAGGAAAGGACTCCCACTTCCACTGTGCATGGGTTGCAATGTTGCAACTGCCAGTAAGTAGTCTTGTGATCTCTTAGTGAAAGTTTCTTGTGACTGATGATCAGGACAGACCATGTACCTTTCATGTAGTGGAGCTATACATGAATTTTGCAGCTAATTAGAAAATTGTTTAAGAACATAACCAGTGGATAAAGTACACTCAGTAGTGCCTTCTGAGGCCTTACACATGCTGTAAACAATACATAATATGATCAGTTTATTTTTATATGATAAGCAGAATATTATCTGCCAGCATAAGTTACTGATTCCACTTTATAAAGCAATGTGCTGCTTTAATAGCTTCCTGATTGCTGTATTAACAAACCTGCTGGGAAACATTTTAATATTATGTCATGACAGCATATCCTTCATTTTAAGACTTTTCTGAATAGACTTTGTTCATTACTAAATCTATTCATTTTGTCACAGAGTTATATTCCCTGTATAATTTGCCATCTGTAACATACGAAATTTCACTGACTGTAGCCTGATGCAGAAATGCATTGTACCACAGAAGGTTTTATATACTTTTAAAAATAAATCTCAGCAGCCATTTGCAATTGGAAATTCTAATATAATTAGAAGTACATCCAGCTATGAAGAGCTTATTTCAATTATTGAATGAAGCCAGTCACAAGGAAACAAATTTGTCATAGAATAAGGTTGCTGTTGAGAAAGGACAATATGGTGGCACTAATGGAACTTAAATTATGTTCCTATTGTGCTATAACAGTCTGGCCAGGAGCAACATGTGCTGAATAATATTTAAGAAGTATACACTCCAATGGCTGTAGCTTTAGTGGGATTTAAAGTGCTGTAGCTTAGAGACATAGTGCTGTAACCCTGTTTCAGAAATTGGTTTTATATAACAACATATTTGGTGTCAGTAATTATTATCAACAAAGGCTGTCAGTTTCATCTCAGCAAAATGTTTGAAACATACAGTATGGACCACACAGCAGGTTAAATGTTCATACTATATGATAAATCATCTACAATAAATCTTAAAATGTTTAATAAGAAACCATGACCTGTATAGATTATCAGAATCAACTGGAGTTGCGACTGGATGTTGCATTGTTCCCATATATGTAATGAACAGTGTCTTGTTTTGAAAAGAATGACCTCATCTTGCAAATTGTGGTCATAATTCTAAAGAATGTTTGGTAACTTGCTTTGAATTACAATCAAAGTATTGTCTGTTTGTTTTCTTTATTTAAACTGGCAAGACCATGGGCCAAAGACCCATTTTCAGGAGTGGCCAGTGTACATACAGTGATACATATAATAAATAAAAAATATCAAAGTACACAATTCACACATCATACCACTAACATTCTAATAAATATTATACAAAACATTTAGACTCACTCTCAACAAGTAAAAACCCTCTCAGCTTCATTTGGAAAGTGTGAAAACAAACTTCTAAACAATTAAAGATAGACTGCAGAGAGTTGAAAAAGCATGGGAGGGAGTAGGACAGAGCTTTCTGACCTACTGAAGTTATCATTATAGGAATGGTAAAAAAAATCTCGAGTTGACTGTCAAGTGGAAACTGCAGTGGTGTTTTTTTATTTAATAGAACTTACAATAGTAGGTACATGATTTAATGTTACTTTTTAGCCAAAAGTCCCAATTTAATTTATTGTGGTATTTAAGAGGAAACCAACCTGCCTGTCTGAGCAAGATACAATGATGAGTCTTTGGAGGCATCTGAGTAGTAAACCTGGTTATCCGATTTAAAAGAACTCTAACCTTAGATAAGAGCTGCTCCCCAGTAGAAAAATAAAATAATAAACCATAATCAATGACAGGCAACAAAAACCTTTGGGCCAGTAACTTCCTGGTGGGTGGAATTAGAAGTGAATTCAGTTTGTAGAGTGTGCCCAGTCTTTGATGGACCACTTTGATCATGTTGATTATCTGAGGTCCATAGGTCATGCCCTCATCTATAATAAGGCCTAGTTATTTAAAATAGCTTCCATGATATATAGAATTGTTTATAGCCTATTAGTCCTTATACAGTCAATGAGGCCACCAATATGTTCAATTCAGGTATTTTAAATCTAAAAAATAAACACACCCCACTCATAAAGTGTAGAGTGAAAAAGCTACCTACCCCTAGTTCATTGATTAACTTAAAACAGCTTTATCTCTGCAGGACAAACTATGGGCCACAGCTAGACAAACCAAAGCCCCTGCAGATTGGACTGCCTTTAGAATATCTTGTAATACATGCATGAAACTTGTCAGAACCATCAACCTTACTTATTATAGGAACGCACGTGATGGTGCAAAGGGTAAGCCAGCAAAACACTGGCAAATCATTAAATCCATATAAGGCCACAGAGCCCCCCCCCCAGCCCAGCAATATGAATTAATCTGACCAAAGCACAATTCTCAAAAAATTAAATTTCCATTTTGCAACAGCAGGTCTAGCAATTGACTCCTCCACAGCCACAAATATCTTAGGTTGCTCCACTTCAGAAGATGCTCCCAGCAACCTGCAAAACCAGGAATCCTTCTATATTTCTCCCATAACTAACAAACAGGTAAATGAGGTTAAGGATCTACTAAAGAAACTAGACACCAAAAAGAGTGCTGGTGCTGATGCATAGTCCCCCCCATTCCTAAAGCTAGGATATTACACCTTAACCATACCAGTCACCCACCTGTTCACTATGTCAGTTGCCACTGGTACGGTCCCTACCCTTTGGAAAATAGCCCCTATATTGTCCCTATTCAAATCTGGTGACCCATGCAACCTAAACTTCTACAGACCCATCTCCATACTGCCTGTGTTATCTAAACTCCTAGAGAAGTTAGTCAACACCCAGTTAAGGGACCACCTTGAAAACTCAAACCTAGTTAACTCACTGCAGTCTGGTTTTAGGCAAAACCACTGTATGGAATCAGTCATGGCTAAGGTGACAAATGATGGTTTATTGCCTTAGACAACAAACAACCCACAAGAGCCATCTTCCTTGATCTAAGCAAACTTTCAAAAAGGTAAACCATGACATTCTCTTAACTCAAACCAAACTCAAAAAACATGGCCTAAATAATTCCTCCATTAACTGGTTCCATAGCTATCTTTCAGGAAGACTCCAACATATCAAAGCAGATGGGCTTCTGTCCTCTCCTCTACCAGTTATGAGAGAGGTACCCAAGGGATCCATCCTAGGTCCCCTTCTTTTTTCAATTTATATTAAGTTCCTAAGTGACAACATCAACAAAGCCAAACTGCACTTCTTCGTAGATGACACGGTCCTCTATATTTTGAACCCCTACCTGTCAGATGTTGGCAAGGAATTACAAATCAACTTTAACCAGTTATAACACAACCTTCTAAGATCTAAACTACTGTTAAACATAAAACAAAAGACAATGATCTTCTTGCCCCCACACACCTCAACCGCACTGCTCAAACATAACACCCTCCCCCACCCATTCCAACTTTACTAGGAGACACATTAGAGGTGGTAGGCAAATTCAACTATCTAGGACTTTGGCTAGACAATAACCTCTTCTTTATGGTGCACATTGAAACCCTTACTAAGAAACTAAAAACTAGAATAGGCTTTTTTAACAGGAACAAATATCTCTTCCTTACTGATGTTAGGAAAAGGCTAGTTCAAGCCACATTTCTCCCCCTTCTTGATTATGCGGATAGAATATACAACAGCTGTACAGCATCTTATCTTCATAAGCTGTGTTGTTTCATCATGCCATTGTTTTTTTTTACCAATGCCCCTTCCAGAACCCACCACTACAACCTCTATTCGGCAGTGGGCTAAACGTTCTTCACCACCAGAAGGTTGATCCATAGTTGTACTTGGGCTTACAAATTGCTGCTAAATAAACTTCCTGCTATATAGGGATACTTTTCCATCATTCCTCTAGCTGCTTCTCCCTCAGAAAAAAATCTCCATTATATTATTATATGTGCCAACATTCTGGACCCACTTTGGCAAAGCTGCCATTAAACATGCTATCCCCTCTGCCTGGAATAAATTGCAATCCTCCCTCAACCTCTCAAATGTAGTCTATTATAACTTTTTCAAATACTAATTAGCAATTCTCTTAAGTATGATTGCCACTGCCATGGCAGCTAGTATGATCTGTCTACTATGACACCAATATCCAACAGCCAGGGCTTATGCCCACCCCATATTATTTAGAATATCATTTAGAATCCTATTTCTACAGCTCAGACCAACATATGTGCTTGTCCATGATCTATGATAATAAGCTTTGTTTTCTTGTACACCTGTGTCTTCTTTCTACTATGAGGTGGTAGACGAATTCAAATATCTAGGACTTTGTCTAAACAATAACCTCTCCTTTATGGTGCACATTGAAACCCTTACTAAGAAACTAAAAACTAGATTAGGCGTTTTTAACAGGAACAAATATCTCTTCCTTACTAAGGTTAGGAAAAGGCTAGTTCAAGCCACCTTTCTCACCCTTCTTGATTATGCAGATATAATATATAACAGCTGTACAGCATCTTATCTTCATAAGTTGGATGTGCTGTTTCATCATGCCATTCATTTTTTTACAAATGCCCCTTCCAGAACCCAACACTGCAACCTCTATTCAGCAGTGGGCTCAACGTTCTTTATCACCAGAAGGTTGATCCATAGTTTTACTTGGGCTTACAAATTGGTGCTAAATAAACTTCCCGCTATATAGGGACACTTTTCCATCATTCCTATAGCTGCTATTCCCTCAGAAAAAAAATCTCCATTATATTATTACATGTGCCAACATTCCAGACCCACTTTGGCAAAGCTGCCATTAAACATGCTATCCCCTCTACCTGGAATAAATTGCAATCCTTCTGCAACCTCTCAAATGCAGTCATTTTTAACTTTTTCAAATACTAATTAGTAATTCTCTTAAGTATGATTGCCACTGCCATGCCACCTAATATGATCTATCTACTATGGCACCAATATCCAACAGTCAGGACTTATGCCCCCCCCACCATATTATTTAGAATATCATTTAGAATCCTATTTCTACAGCTCAGACCAAGATACGTGCTTGTCCATGATCTTTGATAATAAGCCTTGTTTTCCTGTACACCTGTGTCTTCTTTGGACTATGAGGTGTTAGACAAATTCATATATCTAGGACTTTGGCTAAACAATAACCTCTCCTTTATGGTACACATTGAAACCCTTACTAAGAAACTAAAAGCTAGATTAGACTTTTTTAACAGGAACAAATATCTCTTCCTTACTGATGTTAGGGAAAGGCTAGTTCAAGCCACCTTTCTCCCCCTTCTTGATTATGCGGATATAATAAACAACAGCTGTACAGTATCTTATCTTCACAAGCCGGATGTGCAGTTTCATCGTGCCATTCATTTTTTTACAAATGCCCCTTCCAGAACCCACCACTGCAACCTCTATTTGGCAGTGGGCTCAACGTTCTTTACCACCAGAAGGTTGATCCATAGTTTTACTCATGCTTACAAATTGCTGCTAAATAAACTTCCCGCTACATATGGACACTTTTCCATCATTCCTATAGCTGCTATTCCCTCAGAAAAAAATCTCCATTATATTATTACATGTGCCAACATTCCAGACCCACTTTGGCAAAGCTGCCATTAAACATGCTTTCCCCTCTACCTGGAATAAACTGCAATCCTCCCTCAACCTCTCAAATGTAGTCTTTTATAACTTTTTCAAATACTAATTAGCAATTATATTAAGGATGATTGCCACTGCCATGCCAGCTATTATGATCTGTCTACTATGGCACCAATATCCAACAGTCAGGACTTATGCCTCCCATCTATAATATTTAGAATATCATTTAGAATCCTATTTCTACAGCTCAGACCAACATACGTGCTTGCCCATGATCTATGATAATAACCCTTGTTTTCTTGTACACCTGTGTCTTCTTTGTACTATGAAGTGGTGGACAAATTCAAACATCTAGGACTTTGGCTAGACAATAACCTCTCCTTTATGGTGCACATTGAAACCCTTACTAAGAAACTAAAAACTAGATTAGGCTTTTTTAACAGGAGCAAATATCTCTTCCTTACTGATGTTAGGAAAAGGCTAGTTCAAACCACCTTTCTCCCTGTTCTTGATTATGCGGATATAATATACAACAGCTGTACAGCATCTTATCTTCATAAGTTGGATGTGCTGTTTCATCATGCAATTCGTTTTTTTAAAAATGCCCCTTCCAGAACCCACCACTGCAACCTCTATTCGGTAGTGGGCTCAACGTTCTTTATCACCAGAAGGTTGATCCATAGTTTTACTTGGGCTTACAAATTGCTGCTAAATAACCTTCCCGCTATATATGGACACCTTTCCTTCATTCCTATAGTTGCTATTCCCTCAGAAAAAAATCTCCATTATATTATTACATGTGACAACATTCCGGACCCACTTTGGCAAAGTTGCCATTAAACAAGCTATCCCCTCTACCTGGAATAAACTGCAATACTCCCTCAACCTCTCAAATGTAGTCTATTGCTGTTTCATCGTGCCATTCATTTTTTTACTAATGCCCCTTCCAGAACCCACCACTGCAACCTCTGTTCGGCAGTGGGCTCAACGTTCTTTACCACCAGAAGGTTGATCCATAGTTTTACTTGGGCTTACAAATTGCTGCTAAATAAACTTCCCGCTATATATGGAAACTTTTCCATCATTCCTATAGCTGCTATTCCTTCAGAAAAAAATCTCCATTATATTATTACATGTGCCAACATTCTGGACCCACTTTGGCAAAGCTGCCATTAAACATGCTATCTCCTCTACCTGGAATAAACTGCAATCCTCCCTCAACCTCTCAAATGTAGTCTTTTATAACTTTTTCAAACACTAATTAGCAATTCTCTTAAGTGTGATTGCCATTGTCATGCCAGCTATTATGATCTGTCTACTATGGCACCAATATCCAACAGTCAGGACTTATGACTCCCCCCCTCCCATATTATTTAGAATATCATTTAGAATCCTATTTCTACAGCTCAGACCAACATACGTGCTTGCCCATGATCTATGATAATAAGCTTTGTTTTCTTGTACACCTGTGTCTTCTTTGTACTATGAAGTGGTAGACAAATTCAAATATCTAGGACTTTGGCTAGACAATTACCTTTCCTTTATGGTGCACATTGAAACCCTTACTTAGAAACTAAAAACTAGATTAGGCTTTTTTAACAGGAACAAATATCTCTTCCTTACTGATGTTAGGAAAAGGCTAGTTCAAGCCACCTTTCTCCTCCTCCACCTGTGTCTTCTTTGTACTATGTATTACCTACCAATACTTTGTATTTTGTTTCTGTATATTTTACATTGTCCTTTGCAGGACCTCCTTGTAAACGAGCATGCTCAATGGAGTTTTTCTGTTGAAGTAAACTTGAAACTTGAATGTGAATTGCTGCAGGATTAATTTTTTGGCATTTACAAGAGCCAGATTTATCAATGTTTTTTCTCCATCATCCATCCTCCATAACCAGAAATGGACTTCCAAAAAATAATGTACCAGGATCAAAAGACACATCCAGACCTACTATAGTTCCTGTTATTGACTTGACATTGTCCCAAAAGTCTGCTAACAAATGGTAGGAGATACACATATGTAAATTCAATCCTTGTCTAGGGCAATTATTAGACATTTCATTGTTAAGTTTATGCAGTTTGGCTGGTCTTTAATGTGATCTATGAAACATGTTAAATTGAGTTTGCCTTGTTTATTATTTTTTTTGATACTGACAGTGGTGTTATTAAGATATCTAGCCAATTCTGGTCATTCAGGGATACCCCTAAATCCTTCTGCCAGGCTGTTTGCAATTGTGTT
This sequence comes from Neoceratodus forsteri, assembly GCA_016271365.2. Taxonomy (NCBI): domain Eukaryota; kingdom Metazoa; phylum Chordata; order Ceratodontiformes; family Ceratodontidae; genus Neoceratodus; species Neoceratodus forsteri. The sequence goes on from CM028133.1 coordinate 584,706,403, forward strand.
AATGATACACATTTACTGCATGCTCACTAAGCGTCTTATAGATTTTACCAATAAGTTTTTTTATGACCCTATTTACAAATATATCTTCTACTGGTAATAATGGTAATAGTTTGATAATGTCATTTTTTTCCTTAGAAAATCTCTTATTTGAAGATATGTCAAGAAATGACCTGTTTGTAAATTATATTGGATTTTCAATTCTTTAAACTCAAGAAGTCGATCCTCCTTACATAAGTGTTGGAGTCAAACTATTTCTGTTTTTCCCATATTCTTATAATCAGTTACTCTTGATATTAGGGATTCCATTAATATGTTTAATATAAGTGAAAGGTGATATTTTAGTTCCTCACCCTAAAATTCAGTGGGCTTCTTGCCAAATCTTAACCAATAGTTTCATAGTCAATAAGCAAGGGTCAAACTAAGAGTTACTAGTTGTGCCAAATCCTAGGATTCCTCTAAGGTCTCATATTCCAGCTGCTTTTGTTTTCTATTTCTACCCAAGCCGGTTCGTCATGGGAATCAAATCCATAGTTTACCTGTTCCAACTGGGCTGCCAAATAATATAACTGTATACTGCAAAGACCAAATCCAGCATGTTCTATTGAAGTATATCATTTTTGGAGAGATAGTCTTGGTTTCATATTTTGCCGGATGAACTTTCTTAGTCTGTTCTGCCAACATTGAACATTTTTTTGGGGGGGGCAGAATCCATAGAGGGAGAGCTAGGAAGATAAACTGAAGTCTTAGTAGAACATCCATTTTAATGATATTGACTTGAATGGTAAGCATGAGTGGAAGATGGACCCACTTCTCAAGATCTTTATATATTTTCTCAAGCAAAATCTCATAGTTTGATTGGACAAGTTCAGTTTTGTCCCAAGACAGGTTTACTCCTACATATTTAATGCTAGTCTTACTCAGGATATTATTAGGGAACAAGATATTTTGTACATCTGCCTCGTTTTGTAATGGAAGGATTTCAGTTTTAATCCAGTTAATTTTATATCCAGAGTGTATTGAGAATTTTGTTTTTAGTTTAAAGAGAGAAGGCAGAGAAACGAAATATCATTTATATAAATTAGAACATCATCTGCATATAACAAGGTGACATGCTGATTATTAATCCTTATTCCTCCCATTTCTTGACATTGCCTGATGCTCTGGGCAAAGGGTTGCATAAATATATCAAACAGTAGTGGGGAGAGTGGACGACCTTGCCTTGTCCCCCTTTAAAGTTTAATGTGGCCGGATAACTGGTCATTAGTTCTTATTATTGCTGAAGGTGATTTATAAATGTGTGCTATTAATTTACAGAATTTCTGGCCAAAATCAAATCTCTCTAGGAGTGTTAAGAAGAAATCCCAGTTTACTCTATCAAAAGCCTTTTTATCATCTAAGGTTATTAAGGCACAGTTTTTAGGCTTAGTGATCTCCATCAGATCTAGCACCATTCTAATATTAACTGTTAATTTTCTCCCACCTATGAAGCCTGTCTGATCTTGAGGAATAATTCAACATATAACTTTTGCAAGTCTAGTATCTAAGATTTCAGCAAATAGTTTGTAATCCATATTTAACAGAGATATTGGCTTATATAAGGTACATATTTCCAAAGACTTGTCTGGTTTTAAGATTAAAGTTATTATATCTTTGTTAAAGGAGGAAGGATAACAGTCTTCTACCAGCAGGGAATTAAAAAGCTGGTACAAATATGGTGCCAAGCCTTCTTTGAAAAACTTATAAAATTCAGTGCCAAAACTATCTGGACCTGGGGATTTATTTGAGAGATTGGCAATAGAGTCTATAATCTCTTGTAAAGTGAAGTCTTTAACTAGAGTATTCTTTTCTTCCTCGTTTAATTTACATAGATTCAAAGTGGATATGAATTCTGAGATGTTTTCCTTATTAGGACCATTTTTCAATGAACATGATTTCTTATAATAATCTGAGAAAATACTATTAATAATTCTGGGGTCACCTCAACAGTTCCCTTGCTCGTCCTTAACCATATTTATAGTGTTGCTTGCTTTTTCACATTGTATTTGAAAAGCAAGTGAACAATCTGGTTTCTCACCTAAAAATTAATATTTTGCATGGGCCCTCTTCGTTGCACTCCTGATTCTTTCAGTCTTCCTTGGGGTTGTCAGCCCTAAAGCTCACCCTATTAGGTGTGTATGTTTCTGAAGTGTATAGAATGGGGTGGGCTTTAGGATTGACAACCCTAAGGAATACTGTACCCCTAATTTGCTCTAGGGATGGGGTGGGTTTTAGGGTTCCCTAAAGCTATATTTCCCTACTTTTGTCACTTTAACTGGAACCCTAAATGTTGCATTAATGCAGCTTTTTGCAAATAATTTCTTTACTTTTGAGATAGTATAATTGTATCCTTATTTGCCTGTGGGAGCACAGGCCCTGTAGGCTCTGCACTCCTGTCCACCCATACTTTGTTGAGATAGTGTAATCATATCCTTATTTGCATGTGTGAGCACAAGGCCCTCAAGGACCTGTGCTCCCATCCCTCCATAGATGCATACACTGTATGTATTTTGCTGTGGAAGTGCAGGGCCCTCTGGGACCTGCACTTCCATTTGTAGACAACAGCAAAAAAATGGTTATCATAGGATTCTTATCATCCCACTTCATGTACCCGGTACTGAAAATATTAAAATCCCAGCCAAAATATGATTCCGCACCACCACAACATCATAGAAACATAGAAAAAAGATGGCAGAAGGAGACCAAGGGTCCTTCTAGTCTGCCCATGTGTTCCTTGGACCTTCTCATATCCTAGGACCTAACCCCACTTCTGCCTGTCATTCCATGCCACAGGTGTGAAAACACATTTTGGCCAGGATTTGAAAAATGACATCTGTGACGTTCATGAGGTGGTGTAAAAAAATGGCTATGTTGAAAATTTGGGGCACAATATTTTAAATTACCAAAGATATGAGCAAGTGTAGCAAAATTTCAACATATGTACATAACGTTGCCATTTTTACATATTTTTAACCAAATTTTCAACATAGCCTTCTTATGATGCCACCTAACGAATAAGGGTGGTGAAAAACTTAAAATCGCACCCAAATGGTGATTTTGCCAAGCAACCACAAAATCACCTTTTGGTCCAGATTTTCATAATTCTACCACCATTGCTCATGAGGTGGGGTCCCAGAAGGCCATGTTGAAAATTTGGTCTCAAAATATGATTGAACTGTACTTACCTTAATTTCTCATATTGCGGTCAATGGTTCCAGCAGCAAGACATGTCTTCTATTGGAGAGTGGATCATCACCCTGGAATCTGTTCAGCTAAGTCAGTGTATTTGAGGAGTGGGGGGGTGCAAGGTGGTAGGTGCTCAGTGGGAGGTCAGGGTGGGGGTAGATCAGCAAAGGACCTTTTTTTCCTACAGGAAAAACAAAAGAGACATTGAGGGATGGTTTTCTTTACTATAGGTTTGTGGAATAAGGGGACGATTATTGGAGGGTGCCATTAGATAACAGTGAAAATTTTGAAAATTCAGTGAGGGTGATCGGAGGGGTGGGGGCACCACTAGACACCAGGGAAACTTTACAAAAATATGGGGACAGCAATGGGAGGGTGGGGGTGCCACTAGCCACCAGGGCAACTTTGAAAAATTTGGGAAGACACCAAGGAAACATTGGGATATTCGGGGACAGCAATAGGAGGTGTGGGGGTGCTACAAGATGCCAGGGCTACCTTGCCTTAACTTGATTGCTAATAGCATGACACTCCCCATCTACCCAGCACAAATCTGCACAAAATATGCAATCCCTATACCACATGTTATTTGGTCAGCCTGGGCACAGTGAGGGGCACATCATTTATGTATTTTCCCAGTAACAGTTTGGATATTGGTCCTCACTCATGGGAACTAAAGCTTACCTCATACCTGACACACTGTGTTGGGTCTAATTCAAAAGAATGGCCATGCTTCAGTGGTTTCCAGGAAGGTGCAGGACAGGAGATGGCTATTCCCCACTCTGGAAGCTCAGAAAAATAGAACAGTGCCACACTCCACACACACACAAGGTGCCATGAAACTCCACAGCATAAAGGTTGCTGAAAAATATTTATTATCAACAAGACCTTCCCACCATGAAACCATGTTGTTTACTATCCTGGAGCCTGTTGCTCTCTAGGTAGTCCACAAGTAACTCATTGTCATGTGCTGTAAAACAGAGATTGCCCCAAATTTTAAAGATGCATATTTATTAGTTCTTGAAAGAATACTGCATCAGCATGAAGAGTGTTACATAGTACATCCATATCATTGCCGCAAACACCATAATGTAAAGGTACATGACAAAAGAACAATTTAACATTACATTTAATAATACCTTTACAATTATGTTCATTTAAAAAATGGCCTTAAAATAGCTAAAAAAGTATTATAATATTGTATAGTATATGCACAACAGACAACTAGGAACATGTCCAAATGATATAATGCTGCATTTTCCTTGATACACAGATATGCATATATTATACTGGTGCAGTAGCATCACTATAGTTAGGGTTGAGTAGGCTGTTTAATGCTAAACCCCTAACTTTGCACTTTAATTGCTTCACCACTGTTCAACAGATTTACATGACATTTTGCATGCATGGGCTGAGGGGCAAAGTCTCTTAATGTGCCAAGTTTTGTTAACACCAGATGTGTGGATTCTGAGATCCATATAGTGCATTTGCTGTTTTTTTTTTGCCATAGTCTATCACCCAGATGGTTTGGAATTTTGGTCTGAAATTTTCAGGGTGGAAATGTGCACACCACACTCTTGTGATTGTAAACGTAATTATTTGTGCAGCACCAGGTTGTGCACTGGAGAAAGAGTAATGTGCTCCAGGACAGCCCAGGTTCAAGTTACCTTGGTGGCATAGCTGGTAGCACAACCAGAGCAGTATTCTGGGTGGCCTGTGTTCAAGACCCAGCTGAGTCACTTATTTCTTTCTCTCTTCCATTTATATGTGTTCCATAAATGTGCACACTGAACTTTTATGATTGTAAATGTAGTTATCAGTGCAACACCAGGTTATGCAATGGAGATAGATTAAAATGCTCTGGGATGGCCCTGGTTCCAGTTGCCTTGGTGTCAAAGCTGGTAGTGTAACTAGAATGGTATTCCAGGCACCCTGGGTTCAAGTCCAGCTTAGGCACTTATTTCTTTCTCTCTCCTGTTTTCATGTGTTCCATAAATGTGCACACCACACACTTTTGAGTGTAAATGTAATTACATTTTGGATAGATGTGTGATACCCTACTCAGCATGCTCAGAACCAAAATTTCAAATCCTTATAACTTGGGAACATATTAATATTTTTTCACCAAACCAAAGTAAGGCACATTCTGGAGCAAACTCTTTCTACCCTGAATATTTCAGACCAAAATGCCAAACTGTCTGGGCTATATATATATATATATATATGTTTATACAATGTATGTGTTGGAATAAATAGAAGTGTAAAACATGATATCTGAGCTAGGCAGTGAAGATAACATTGATATCTCCATGTTCCTATACGTCATGGAGATATCTTCACACTCCTATATGTCATTCTGAAACTGAAATCATTTCACTTTCAATCTTCACTACACCTACAAACAACAAGCTGCTGTGCTGCTGTGCCTATACGACCTGCACCCACCACCACCACCACATACCTCACTCATCTCTTTATTCCTACCATACTTTAAAAAAAATTAAGTAAAAAAAATTAAATAACTTATCTGGTTGATCCTGCCACTCTCAGCACTTTCACTTTCCCTGTAATTGTAGCGTGACCGAGCACTATCAACACTGATGACTGGCACATTGCCAAATGTTTTCTACGAGGAGCCCCGGGTTCAGTAACTGAGAAACCCTCTGCTTTATGCTTATTTGTAAGTATCTTGTTGAAAAAAGCTTCCGACTGCACAGAGTGCAGCAGTGACCGAGCCGGCGGCTTTTCAACAGTAAAAGGAAGCACGAGCATCTGTTGCCTGTTGCCATTTGTTTTTAAGAAAATAAACAAACCAAAGATTAATTTGATTAAAACTTCTCCTCAAGTGCTAGTGTAGTAAAGAAAAGCCACTTTACTAGAATGAAAATAAATGTAATCTTGATCTTATTGCTACTTGACTGTACGGCTTATTATAGACCCAACTTGATCCAGGAAGTGCTGTGCGACTGTGCGCACGTTCACACAACTGCTGAATTATTTTCTTTTAAAAAAAAAAACTGTAGCGCAAGCAGACACAAGGAGCCGCCACCAGAGAAGGCATTCTATTGAACTGAATTATAAGAATGCTTTCGGCGGGACGGCTCACTGTTCAAAAAGTTGTACGGCTGTAGAATAGCTATTTGGCTGAGCTTAAAATCTAAATCCAGTTGGTAAACTTCACGGATGCGATCGGTTTGCCTTTCCAGACTGTCAGAGCAAACAAAGCTAAAGACAAGGAAATGAAATAAAAGGGTTAGGTTCAGAAATAATCATTTAATTACCCTTGTTTCATTTTTGCCTGGCAACAGATGCTCGCGCTTCCTTTTACTGTTGAAAAGCCACTGGCTCGGTCACTGCTGCACTCTGTGCAGTCGGAAGCTTTTTTCAATGAGATACTTACAAATAAGCATAAAGCAGAGGGTTTCTCAGTTTCTGAACCCGGGGCTCCTCGTAGAAAACATTTGGCAATGTCCCAGTTGTCAGTGTGGATAGCGCTCGGACACGCTACAATTACAGGTAAAGTGAAAGTGCTCAGAGTGGCAGGATCAACCAGATAAGAATTAAAAAAATCACTTTTCACCACAATAATAGCAGGATCAACCAGATATTTTAGTAATTTAAATTGACAGGATCAACCAAATATTTAAAAACCCTATGTAATCTGTTATGTTGGGGGGCATGTGGAGCTCTGTTGGGGGTGGCATGGCAGGATAAACCAGATAAGACTTTTAAAACTAACCATAAATAACAGGATCCACCAGATATTTTTAAACAATAAATGACATCTGCTGTTTTGACAGCTTTTCTGTAAGTGGGGTTGTATTGCTAGGGCCATCACCTTTATATCACCCATTGCATTGAGAGGGCATGTGGTGAGTTGTATTGGGGGTGGGGCAAAGCATACATTGTATAAACAGAATATGACATGGCCTGACTGAAGATATCATATTTATCTTCGCTCCAAGGCCAGTGAAGATAAATATGATATCTTCAGTCAGGTCCATGTCATACCCCTATATATATATATATATATATATATATATATATATATATATATATATAGATATATATATATATATTATATATATATATATAGTATATTACAGTGGGGTGGTAGTGCCACTACGGTTAGGGTTGAGTAGGGTGTTTAATGTTAAACCCCTAACTTTTCTCTTTAATAGCTTCACCCCCATTCAATGGATTTACACAAAATTTTCCATGCATCTTGTGCTTCAGACTAGAGCCTATTGTGTAGGGGGAGGAGTGAGCATTGGGATTGACAACCCTAAGAAGACTGCCTTCCACTCCAGAACCAAAATTTCAAATCCTTATAACTTGGTAATGCATTAATATTTTTTTTTATCAAAACAATGCAAGGCACCATTCTGGACAATCCCTTACTACCTTGAATATTTCAGAACAAAATTCCAAACCGTCTGGGTGCTAGGCAATAACAAAAAAATAGCAAAAAAAAAACAGATTTTTCCTAAAAATGCTTTTTATGGATCTCAGAATCTGCATATCTGACCGGAATACAACTATACAACTTGGCATATCAAGAGATTTTGCACACACACACACACACACATACACACACACACACACACCGTGCATGCAAAATTTGAACATGTTGAAAGGCTGGAGTCAAAATACTGAAAATTAGCAAAGTTATGAATGAATGTTGAAATACTGCAATGTTCTATCATAAACTGGGCATTTTACCATACCACCAAATTTTCAGCATAGACTTCTTATTACTCCACCTCATGAGCCAGGTAAATGAAATTTTTAAATACCCACTGAAACGTCATTGGGCACCACCAAGACGTCATTTCATGCCACAGGTGTGAAAACACATTCTGAAAAAAAAAATGACAGCTGTGATGTTCATGAGATGGAGTAAAAAATGTCAGGGCAAGCCCTTTATACCTTGAAAATTTAAGACCAAAAGTCCAAATCGTCTGGGCACTTGACAAGAACAAAAACAGCAAAAAATCCCTGATTTTCCCTAAAAATGCACTGTAAGGATCTCGGAATCTGCACATCCAACTGGAATGAAATTTGGCATGTCAATGACATAGCCCCCCAGACAACACTTGCCAAGTGTTGTGAAAATCTGTTGAACAGGGACAAAGCTATGAAAGTGCAAAGTTAGTGATTTAACTTTAAACAGCCTATCCAGCCTTAACTACAGTAAGTGGTAGTACTGCATCACTATAATATAGATATATAGATATATACAGATATAAAAATATATATAATACATGGGCGGGTCCTCATCCCCATAGAAAAAGCCATCATATATTTCCTAATATATGATAGCATCCAATTAGCATATTATGCTATCAGTTAAGTAACTACACTGTATCAATGTGTTATTAACACCTTAATAACACATTATTATCCAACACCAGTAACACATGTAATAAGCTCCATAACTCAAGTAATAAGCCTCTTAAAAACACATGTAACAGCCATCCTTCCCCCCAACACTATGGGGGAACATAGGGCACAGCAAAAAGTGTCCAACATAATGTATTATATAAAGTAAAAGATAGCATAGTCGATCATACTCATGAAATAATACCATCTTGGCATAGAGCAAGCTCATAAATGCCATTCACCCTTCAGGGTTATGGTTTTATGTCTTATTCAACCCGCTTGATGATATTATTTCCTTGAATACCACACTTTGCCATTAATTATTATCTTTCGTTCTCTCTTTATATATATATATATATATACCCCTTAACATTTCACAGTACAACAATATTTAGAGAGTACTGTAACAAAAAATTAAGTACTGCTAGTGAGTCACAATTCTAACTTTTCTTATGGGGTAGACTTGTCAATAAAGTACCTGTTTGTTTTGTGTTATATTGTCTTACATGACATAGAACTCAGTACCAAGTAAAATGTACACACATTGCAGGTTAGGTACATCACTCAAGACAGTACTAAGATAAACATTACACACATTCTCTGTAATGGTGTTTATAAATTCTATTGCTTATTTATTTTTATAAAATGGGTATAAAAATTGCCACAAACTGATTGGCTGAAAGAATGTTTCAACCGTGTTCTTATCAGGCCATATATATGCCAACCGGAACTTTTCTTTCTTCTATGTCTTCACAATACTAAACTATCACTAACCTACCAGAGCTTCAAATGTGGGCAGTGTGTGCCACTGTTCTCCAGCTGTAGCTCTTCAGCCAGCATCACAGGGAACCAGGAGAATGGTGACACAATCAAATCAAAGTACACAACAGTTCCCTCATTTTACCAGCCGAAGCAAGTAAAAAACACCATAAGCCGTATACAGTCTTCAATCCTTTTTTTAATTTGTTTTTTTTACTCACAGCCCATTTTCCATATAACTCCACCTGTCTATCCGTCAGCTCATTTTTATATCTCTGAATTCCCATTTCTTTCCCAACCCCCTTCATGACCGTCGCAAGAATCCATACAAAATTGCACTGCACTAGCAAGCTTCAAGGAGTTTGCTCTTCTGTACTCTGAGTATCCGTTTCAGTTTTAAAACCGCAAATCAGAAAATGCCTGTGTATGGCTGCTGTCAAAGGACATGATCGCTCCCAGTAAAGCCATCCATGCTGCCAACTGAAAACTACTACTTCTCCTCACTGCAATCCTTATGACGTAACCTCCAATAAAATAAATAAATAAAACTTGCTCCCTTGCCGGTCAGCTAAAAACGAACATCAACCCCTGTTCAAAAATGTTACTGCTTCGCTGCCACATAAGAATCTATAGAATGTGAGCTTTGTGGGGGGGGGGCAGGGAGTAAAACAACTTTAGTTCTCATGCTCCTGTATATCTGAGACAGACAGGGGGGTGGCACAGAGGCAGTCAACACTTACACTAGCACCTTCACTGCAGTTTTGGGGGGGATCAGGCACAGATAACACTGACCTCAAGTGACTGACCAGCATCATTGAAAACCACACCATACTGAGGGACTACTTTTTTATTTTTGTATTAAATTAAAACATTCTAATAATCTTTTAACACTTTTTATTTTCGTTTTTTTATTGAAATTTATTTGCAAAAGGACCCATTTTATAAGCATAATAACACATTCTGAGGTGTGGGTTATTGCCTGATAAGAGCATGCCCTGGTGCATAAGGCACTTGGTGCAAGTGCCTCATGCCTTAGTACACCCCTGGGTGTGCTCTTATCAGGCGATAACCCACACCTAATCATGTGTTATTGCTTGCTTCTATGCTGTGATGTTCACATATGTGCTGCAAATATGTCACTATAGCTAGTGTGCCGTTCATGTAGTAAATTCATTATGCACATCAGAAGAAAGTGAAATGGTAATGAATCAGAGTAAAGAATCATAATTCTTGCTGTTTTCATGAATACATAATATGTGTGTACTTCACTATTACAAACTGTCACAATAAGTGCTGCAGCTTATAACAATATACAATACCACAGCTGAGTAAAAGGCATAAATAAATTATTATCGTTGCTGTCAGTTACAAAGTCAGTTTTGCAGTACCCCTATTTTTCTGAAAGATTGCCTAGATTTAGGTCTCGAGAAGGAATTTCCCAAGGTTATACTTGTATATAATAGAGTATTTCTGCTTGTTTCGTTCTGTCTTTTATATGTGTACTTTGTCAAACCTTGGTTTTCACCTTCCCTAGGGACATATGCATGTTTTATTTCATTAAGTACCATTTGGACAGTTTTAGAAAAAATACAAATACATTTATCAAAAATTATAACTCACTCCATGTTTTCATTTCATTACAGCCATATTGTCTATAGCAATGTTATATTCGGCCATCAAATTCAAGATGGAAATAGCATAGAGGTGTATTTCATGCTCTATGTGTACTGTGTGAACAGTTGAAATGTTAACATCAGTGAAATGGTATAATTCACTACTGACGTGACAGTTGCTGAGGCTACAATCATTGTTTCTTTGTCCTCAACCCTCATGAGGCCAGTAGCTCACACAAAATTGTTACTCAGAGTGTCATACAGCCACTTACAAGAATTTGAAAAATAAGTCTCCACTTCTACTAACAGTTCCTCACATGTGGTTTTGGCTGACAGAACCACTCAGCTTTGCTTCACAGTTCTGCCTGCCAAAATCACATGCTCAGACTGTTTTTATTTATTTATTTGATCTCCGATTAACACTTTGAGCACAGGCGCTCATTTATTAAGGTTCCACGTCAGTTGGTGGAGGGTAACATACAGACACAGAAATATAACTGCAAACGAAAATGACATTAACAATAGTATATCTATTTAATTATTTTTATTTATTTCAGTTGCAGATTAATACCTTTGAGCCATCAGGGCTCTTTTACAAAGGTTCCATGTCAGGTAGACTATAGACAAGAATTACAAAGGTTTTATAACAATAGGACAAGGTTCAAACAATAAAATGGCTCCAGACACAAACATAGGTTCCTTGTCAGGTGTGCTACAAACAAGAATTACAACGGCTCCATAACAATAGGACAAGAGACAAAAATTACAGAGGAAGTTTGATGAACATTTCAGGAAGACAGAATATAGACTGGCTGTACAAGCAGGCTTTTGTAACAATAGGACAAGAGACTAAATAGCAGAGGAAGTTTGTTGAATATTGCAGGACAACAGAATATTGGCTGGCTGTACAAGTAGGTGGGTTGGCTCTTACATTGACTATACTGTAGTAAGTACAAGAAGCACATTTTGACATATGGGTTACTATACTTTTGAGGCCTCGAAGGCATCAGAGGAGCAAGCCTAAGAAGGGGTGAGAAGTAGCCTGAGGGGGCTTTGTCACAGGTAGAAAAGAGGGGTGGAACAGGAGTGGGGGGACAGCTGCCCAGGGGCTTTGTTGGGAGGGGGCAGGATCAAGGGGATGTGGTGGGGTGATGGGGGAATAACTCATGGTGGTGATAGCCATCTGTGTTTAGTAGTTGCAGTCACATTGGTTATTGAGGGCCAGAAGGGTTTGCAGGTCTCTTTTAAATGGGTGATTTTTTGTGTGCTCTAGAGTGGTAGTAGGGAGTTCATTATACCAGGTGGGGCCACGGTAGGAGAGTGACCACTGAGCAAGGCAAGTTCTTTTGAAGGGGACAAGGAGTACTCCCTTAGCCATTCCTCTTGTGACCTTTGAGGATGGGTTTTGCTGGAACAAAGCTATGGTAGAGTCAGGAGAGAGCCCTAATAGGGCTTTTTTGCCCATAAGACAAGTCTGATACTTTGCTCTGAGGTGTAGCAGGAGCCAACCTGTAGAGGAGTAAGGGGTACAAGTATGGGTACACTTGTTGGCACCAAGGACCAGATGGCAGGCCTTGTTGGCTAGTAATTTGAATCTTTTTAATGCTCAGTCAGTGGCAGCACTGTAAATGAATAGTGCATAGTCGATGATAGACAGTATAGAGCTTCAAGTCATGGCTTGCCTATGCCTATAGAGGATACCTAGCTAAATATTACCAGTTTTGACTATGTGGTCGATATGTTGCACAAAGGAGAGTGTGTCATCAATATGTACTCCGAGATATTTGAAGGTGGAGACTTGTTCAATGCTATCCCCTTTTTGGCTATAGATAGTCATGGGTTTAATATTCCTTTTGGTATGTGGCAGGGTTAGGTGCATAGTTTTGTTTTTTTATAGTTTAGAAGGAGTTGGTTTTGTGAGAACCACGCCTCAAGCATGTTAAAGCTACTCTGTAGGTTTTTTGAGATTTTACATGCATTGTTGCCAGGTGCCGAGATCACTGCATCGTCTGCATACAGCAGCATTTTAGCAGGACAGGCTTTGGGAAGGGAATTTATGAAGAGACTGAAGAGAAGTATATCTATGATTATACATTGATAAATACATGAAAGAATAAATACAATTTCATTAATGAGAACAGTAGCAGAAATGACATTAACATCAGTAACTATAACTGATAACAGTGTTAGAGTCTCAAGTAAAAAAGAAGTACATAATGTTAAAGAGTGAGAGAGGCTAGAGAGGGGGAGGTAAGATGGGTAGTGTATCAGAGGGAGATGGTTTAAGGAGAGGTGCAGCCAGGCCATTGTCAAGCGTACATTCTTCAGGGGGTGGGAGAGAGGGAAATGTGGGGTTCCTATCAAAAGGGAGGGTGGGAGAGGGGGAGTAAGGGAAAACCAAGGTCAGGATGAGGTGGCAAGGGTACTGAAAGTACTAGGATGACCGTAGTGTGGGTGCAAGGGGCAGATATTAAATGAAGCAGTCACAAGAGCTGTTTGCCATGAGGGCCTGTTTTAGCTTGGCCTTGATGGCGCCCAGTTTTTGCTGGGTTGAGTCTTCAGCATCCAGAGAATTGAAGTATTGAGGAGCGCTGTAGGTGAAGGACTGCTGGCCTTGCAATGTCCAGCATCTATGATCAATATATTGACATTCCTCAGGTCTTACTCATATGATGTACCTCACTACTCATGTGAGGTTGGGGCAGACAAAATCACTCAGTCATACCATGCAGTTTTGTGTGCACAAACCACATGTGAGTTGTTACTCACTCAAACCTCTTACTCACAGTGTCATATAGGAACTTACAAATACTCAGAAGAGATGTGTCAGTTTCTACCAACAACTCATCTCATGAGTTTTTAGTAAACAGAACCGGATGCTTTGTGGTTCTGTCAGCAAAACCAAATACACAGACTGCTTTACAAATATAAGTATTTGGAAGATAGAGGTCTAGGTTTCCACCACTGTTTCTTTGCATCTACCAAATCCAAATGCTAGGACTGTTTCAGACATACAAGTATCTGGATGAGATGTCTCAGTCTCAGCCAATACCTCCTCATGTGAAGTTTAGGTAGACAGACCCACTTCATGATTCTGTCTGCCTAAACCACACACTCAGATTATTTTACATGAATTTAATGACACACATATGGTATACACTGTTACTGTGTAACAGTACATGCAACAATCAGTCCACAATTGAAAAAGTACTAAAATGCGAGGCTATAAAACATCCATAGTCCATCAAATATTTACTGAAACAGAACTGACAATGGATTTATCACAGAGAGCAGTGTTTGCACTCAAAAACAGCAGATGGACATATAGCAACAAATAGCTACCCATTCCCACCATGAGCCCCCCCCCACCACCACCACCAACATCACCATTACAAATTCAGCAAGACATGGGTCAAAACAGAACTGAATAAAAACCATCATAAAAAAACAACCAAATGAAACAAACCAAAATATGCAACTGGGTAAACATTATGAAACATCTCTCACAATTACAATATAAAACCATCTATGAACAAAAAAGACATTTAAACATGTCTCATTTTCAAAAGTATATCAAGGTCAGCACCAAAATACATTGAAAGAAAACATCAGTTGTTTGTTTGGGTGATGAAAGTGGTTTAACCAGAATTGCACACTATTTTTGCTTTCAGCATGCATCTCAATATACTGATTTTGCTGAAAGTGGAATATTCGAAAGGGAGAGTAGACCCATTCAACAATAGTTTTTGAGAGACGAAAGCAATTTTTGTTCTGTGGTTTTCACTAATGCAAAAAACCCTATCTATACAATGTTTAACAATGAGCTTGGGTGAAAAACAGCATTTATTTTCACAAGTAACTCAACAATGGGCAAAGAATGAGAAATACAAATTTCAAAAGCATGTACCCTGTATCAGATTCTACCAAGCCTGTAACTTTCAGGTTTCAAAATAAAAATGTTTTTTAGTTATCAGTGAGCAATAAAAGTCTTAATTTGCATGGAGTTTAGCATTTTTTGCACCTCTGTAACTTTGCTACCCCCAAAAGAATTGACACAGGGGCCCAGATATTCAAACTGCGCCAGGCTGTGGCAAAAGCCCAGGCGCAGCTCATTTTGGCTGCGTCGGGGTGTGGACTGGGCGATATTCAATGGAGCTGCGCCATGGCTCAGCATCATTGAATATCGCACCCTGGCCACCCGCAGTGCACATGGCACAGTGGCACTGCACCAGCGCCAGTGGCCAGAGTGGAGCATGGGGATACACTAGTGCAAGTTCCATCGCGCAAGGCGCAGCAACCATGATATTCAAAAGTTGACATGCAAATGGGGCCATAATGTATGCAAGGCACACATGGGGCCATTTGCATGTCATTATGGCCCCATTTGCATGCAGGTGCGCCGATCCCTGATGACTTGCGCCTGGCGCCCTGCCAGGCAGCAGGCAGCAGGGACCAATTCCCCCTGCAGTGCGGCAATGTGCCCCACAGCCCAATCATGGGGTGCAGTAAAAAAAGGATAATCATAAATCCCTGGTGGTCCAGTGAACCACTGTCTGCCTGATCGCAGGCTAAGTAATAAAAATAAACATAAATGCCTGGTGGTCCAGTGGACCACTGTTTGTCCAATCATGGACTAAGTACAAAATGAAAAATCCAATATCCCTGGTGGTCCAGTGGACCTCTGCCCGTCCGATCGCAGGCTAAGTAAAAAAAAATAATCTAACCTCTATCCCTGGTGGTCCAGTGGACCTGTCTGCCCAATCGCTGGCTGAATGAAAAAGAGAAGAAACCTATTATCCCTGGTGGTCCAGTGGACCCCCTCCCCACCTGCCCACTGATCCCCACTGCCCCACTCCCCCTGGTCAGTGGTGGGCAGCAGCATCCCACCAACCAGCCGCCCCACCACCCGCTGACTGACACCTTCAGTAGGGCTGTACGCCCATTGGTCCACAGTGTGAGCCAATGGGCGTGCAGCTCATACCATACTACACATTCCAGATATGTGAATGGATACATTGTTTATAGGGGAACAGTAGCCCCTTGTGGCCCCTTTTTATAATCAGCAAACTTTCACTCAGTAGCTAGCGGAAAGGTTTCCCACCTTGCTGTAGAGGTAATTCCTTCTGGGAAGGTTCTTTTTAAAGTCCAAAAGCTGCTCCTGATTATAGAAGTGTGCATACGTCTTTTTGGCCTGTTAAATAATTAAAAGAAGGGCTAAACAAAATGTTTATAAATGTGATGATGCTTGGTTATCTGACCCAGGTGGGCAGGTATATGTAGGAATGCCAGAGCAAAACAGAAGGCAGATAGGGTCAGTGTCTTCTGACTGAGTGTAGGTGAAGGACTAGGAGGGTCCAGTGCTACACTAAGGAGAAAATTGTAGAAATTATTTACAAGTCTTTTCTTTTGAACGGTTTTGATTTTTTAATTTTACTCTTTATGGTGCAAAAGCTATTGTTTTAATTTTACTTTTTATGGTGTAAAAGCTATTGTTGTTTATGGAGATAAAATAAACATTCCGCTAAGAAAAAAGTGGGTTGCACTAAAAATACTTGTGTTGTGTCCATCTGCATTTCCCACACTTTTACACAGGGCTAGAGAAATACTTGGATGTATAGCAAGGCACATAATCAGCAGACATCAGAAGGTACTACTGCCCTTATATACCTCAATGGTTAGACCACATGTTGAGTACTGTCCACAATACTCATCCCCAGTAACAAAAACTGAAATCAGTTTGTTGGAGAATATCCAAAAAAGGGCAACTAAAATGATTAGGCCTGTCAACCATCTCGATTATCATGATAGATTAGAGGTGCTAAATCAATATACATTGAAATACAGATGTCTAAGGGGGATATGTTCCTAGTGTACAGAGAATATACCAATGATGACCTTTGAGAATGTTTAGGACTAGAATATAAGGATATCTGTTATGCTACTAGATCTTATTGCCTTCAATTCAAGGGTCATGGCTACAGGACCAGGAAAAGAGCAGTTTTTTTCAGCCAAAGACTTGTGGATGTACTGTATGGAACAAATTGCCTTTGGAGGTTGCTGGCAGTTGTACCATGGCCACCTTTAAAAAATGTCTTGATACATACTGTTTCTCACATGCTACAGGAAGTTACTCCCTTTGAGTCAAGGGTGAGCTGTATATGGGCTTAGGTCTGTCCTGGCTCATATCAGGCTATGATCCCTATGATCTGTTACCTAGGGTATTCAGTGATTCCCTGACATCTGTGATGTCTGTTTAATAACTTCAGTGTATCGGTGAATGTTTTTGTTTTGAAACTCTTATTTTTCACTTATTTTGCAGTGAGGGAGCCATCATCGAGTAGTGACAGTGCCCGTGCATCTCACAAGGTGCTGCATGTCCTAGCCAATAACTAATGCCAGTTCCTTCAGCACTTCAGTTCTGTTCTTCTGGACATTGAGTGCCTACTGTCATACAACTCATAGCTGATTGGCAACAGGTGTGCTGATGATACTGGGCCTCTAAGATCTGTCAGTGTTGGGAGGAGGAGTCACCATACGCTGCTGTACTGAGGAGTACAGCAGACCCACAGGAGCTCCTCAACACATTTTTTTATTCTGAAAAAAAGTATGTTAGCATTGCTTAGAACAGAGGCTCTGGGACCCATATCTGTCTGAGTGAGCAGCCTTTAGAGACTCACTTGTGCAGCTAGTTTTCTGGATTCCATTTCCTGTCACTGTCTCTTTTCTCTTCCAGCTGGTTGGAGTTCAGGCACTGACGTAACTGACAGAAAGGAGTCTAAGGAGAAAACCCCATGGTGGGGTGCTGTCTGGAAAGAAACCCAGTCGGGCGAGTGATCATGCCTGAAATATCCATATTTTAGCCCCCTCACAACAGGACAGAAGCTACTTATGCACAATAAAATGCAGGGAAATTGTGTGTTCATGTGTATCTAAAAATAATAAAAAAAATAAATTTCTTCCCTAAATTGTTTTAACTTTTATTTTTACCTTCTTTTTTTAAGTATTCTGATGTTTTCTGTTTTATTTATGTAGATGGTCATTTTACATAGCTCACAGATATAGGGTTTTGGTATCTATTTGCTGGTTATTGCTGAGCTTCCAAAACATTAGATTTAAAACATTAGGTTTGGATGAATAATAAAATAGGTGTATTTACTGGGCAGTATTTTTGTTTCTTTTATCTGTGGGAAAGCAAAAAGAACAAATAGAAAACAGAAAAATCTCTCTCTGTTTTTTAATTTTTTTCATGGGCAAGTCTCACCCATGGTCACATGACTTTAGATTAGTTACCTTTAAAACACATGCACTGGTTTGCTTGAGTAGATGCACCATTTGCTTGCAGGAAAAGTACATACTGGATGTGTTGAGAAGGGTCTCTCATACATTTCTGTGAGTGAAATTGCCCCTTCGCTTTTATTCTTCTGCTGATAATTGAGCCGTAAACTCACTGAGAGGTCAAACCGTCCAGATCTGTCAGTTGAATAATCTGCTGGCTTGCTGGTACACTGGTTTATAGTCAGATTGGAATTAACCCAGCTATCCTGCTAATCCTGACCTTTCTGGTGAATTGGCTGTGGATTACTTTAACTTAACTTCAACACTTCAACATGAGTAAGCTTGATTTATAACTTTTATATAACTGACTTTATCTTTTTTATTTTTTTGAGAACTGGCTCATAATAACTTACTCTATTTACACAAATTTTTAGATCCACATATGATCTAGACTACTGCCTAATTACCTAATTGTTTAACTGTGTGTCACATGTATTAGCATACCCATTTATTCTATGTGTAGATTCCCTTTTCTTTTTATGCCATATGATATTACTGACTCTAGTCCTGTTTTAGAGCAATATTCCTTCTGGTGGTTTCATTCAGATTCTTGTTTATAAACTGTTCTGTGTGATTAAGTATTGGGCATTCGATTTGAGGAATTCCCTACTAAGACACTGCTCTTGTTTTATTTAGATAATGTGGCATTTCACAATAAAGGCACTGCCTCATGATCTTCTCATGTGGAACTGAACTTAACTTACAAACTGAATTGGAGATTGAATTGGCTAGGAATTTGGCTAGGAATTTGGACTGAGACTATTGGGACCATTTTTGACTGAACTGTACTTTCAAAGCAGAAGATGCACTACAAGGTTTGATCCTGCATCTGCAAGGCTGAACTATCATGTTACATCTCCATGAGATTTATAATTGATGGATTGTTGGATTCTTGTGAGGTCTCATAGAAGGGAACTGAAAGCCACTGCAAGAAGGCTCTGGCTCATGCTTTGCTAGAAATACCAAAGGACATGATTTGAAGTTGGAAGGTGGAAGGATGAGGGGGGAGGAAAGAGGAGGAGGTTCTTCACTGAGAGGGTGGTGGAACCATGGAACACACTGCCTGGAGAGCTGGTTCAGGCTTTCATGGTAGAGGGTTTTAAGAGAGGGAGGGACAGATGCAGAAAGGGAAAGTATCAAGGGAAGACCTGGCCTAGGGGGGCTGGGAGGGATGATAGGCAATCTAGAACATGGGGGGAGGCCTTGTTACCCAGCTAGGAATAGGCCACCTATTCTATATATAAGAAGGTAGGATTAAAATAATTACTATGCTCTTCTCCACCAATATATATAATAACACTTTCTCACCAAGCATTCTTCCCCAATTATCCACCATCCTTGGAGAAAGCCTTGACTATGTTGACAAATTCAAATATTTAGAGGTTTGGATTGACAACAGACTTGATTATACTCAGCATATTGAGGAACTCCTGAAAAAAAACTCCGTCAGAGGCTCGGCCTTTTCTTCAGAATCAAGCATTACTTAACCAGAGAGTCAAAACAGAGGCTAATCCAGGCCTCATTTCTATCACTTATCGACTATGCAGATTTCCTATATGGCCACTGTACTATTTCCTACTTAAGTAAACTGGATACCTTGCATCATAGAGCTCTAAGATTCATCACAGATCTTCCTTTCAACACTCATCATTGCTCTCTCTATGCTGCAGTTGGTTGGACATCCTTATACCTCAGAAGGAACAAAAATGCTGCATTATGGATTTACAAAGCTCTGTCGAACAAACTTCCATCCTATATTTTTTGATTGCTTTACACTGGCCACAGCTAGGTCATATGCCCTAAGAAGCAACAATTTCATCATTTTGAAGCTACCCAAAGCCTGCACCTGACATGGGAGATCTGCAATCAGTTATTCTCTAGCATTGGTTTGGAATTCTCTGCAGAAGACCCTAAAGCTGACCACCTTCATACCTATAACATCCTTTAAAAAGCTATACACAAGTCTCTTCCCAGAGAAATGCAATTGCTTTCACAAGACCTAGTCCAATCACATCCTTTACCCCCCCAAAAACCTCCTCTGCTACCCCTGGCACTTACCTCTACCCCATTCACTCACTACTAGTTGATTTAGTTCCTATCCAAAAACTCCCACCAGCCCCCCCATTTCTTTTTTTTCAGAGGTTGCTTTCAACACCTTCAACAACTAAATCATTTTTCAGTCATAACTGTCTGATTTAGTCTGCCCTGGAGCCTGCAATCTCTGGATACATTGCTTGTAATTATGTCTGTATTATTGTTCTATTTTATTATTGTATCTGCTTATTTAGAAGTGTTTTTGCATATGTCTGTTATTGTACCTTCATGTTGTTCCTCGACCTATCAGGTCCATCTTGTAAATGAGCTTTGCTCAATGATGTCCGCCTGAATAAATAAAGATTTTGATTGATTGATTGATTGATAGGAATCTGAGGTTCAAGCAGACTCGATAGACAGTATGGCCTAATCTGCTTGCAATTAGTATGTTAGTATGTAAATACATCGGATAATATCCAAAGAATATCTTTATAGAATAATTGTAAAGAACTTGGCCACTTTTCCATGGTTCATATCATTGGCTTTTTAAATATTTATGTTATTTATGTTAAAATGCAGCTTTAACAACCTCTGAATTATTGGGGAAAAGTTTAGACCTATCTGGTGTGGTACTCTTATATGGACATATGGGCCACCTATTCTATATATAAGAAGGTAGGATTAAAATAATTACTAATTGGGACTTTGGTTTTTATTGTGACCTGCATAATGTTTGAGCATTTAATATTTGCTCATTTCTCCTATTTACTGCTTGGTGAAATTTTGTTCTGTCCAAGAGCAATTTGAACATCAGAAGTGGTAAAACTGTAATGGCATCACAGAAGCTAATACAGAAAGGAGGAAGATCAAAGAAGGATTGTGTGTTTAAGGGTGAACTTGACATTACTGTCTTAACCCCAATAGAGAAGAAACAACATTTCAAAGAGATGGATATAGATAAAGAGCTAAACATGATGACCAGTAAGACAACTACCCCTAAGAAACATGGGTTAAATGCAACAATATAGGGAAGTTATGGATGAGGGAAGGGAATAAGGGAGAAGACTCAATTGATATCACAACCCCTAATGGTAGAAGAGTGTGAAATGTCTGAAATAAGGGCTAAAAGGCATATAAAGAAGGAGGTGGAAAGGGGAGTGAAAATGAGGTAAATAAAATTGACTGAAGGACCTAAACTTAGGTCTTCTTAAAAAATATCGGACTACTTTCCAAAAAAGGAACAAATTAAATTTATTAAGAATGGTGAAAAAACAGTATCTTTGGGAATAGTAAAGGATAAAGAAGTAAATAGCCAAGGTATTTTCTTAGAGGGGGAGCTAGAAAGAGTGGAAACAACAAATAGGGAATCCAAAAGGCTAGACCCTTTTAGCCCTCTAGATCTATCTGGAAACCTGGCTATATTGGATTTGACAGGAAAATCAAATATCTGTATATTAACTGGATCTCCAAACACTGTGTTTCAAAATCTGGATAATGAAATAGAGAATATAAATATAGAACCTGAACTTTTAGCACAGTATCCCAACACACTATCAAAATATACAATAAAAACATTAGCCCATCCAGTAATGCAAATATAGTTTTACTGGAGGCATTGAATGATATTAGAGAAAAAGTACCAGGATTCACTAATTTGATCATTGATCGACTGGATAATTTGGAGAACAAGGTGAATAACTTGGAATCCAAGTTAAATAAATGGAGTCCCTCTTTCTCTTCACTACAGATACCAGATACACCAAAAATAAACCTGAATGTGCCAAGAAGAAAAAATCAAAGGGCAAGAGGAAGAAAAAAGGAAAAAAATAGGAAGAGATCAAAATTAAATAAATTAGAAAAGGAGGAAAAGAAAGTGGAAGATGACCCTAGTAGTGAGCCGAGAGCAATTCTGCTAGAGCCTATAATCAAGCAATAAAAAAGAAATGCAGTTGATAGATATGGAAAGAATATGGAGTAGGACAAAAATGAAAGTGAACAAGAATTCATAAAGGGGGATGTAAGAAAAGATACTGAAAGTAAGGAATTCCCACATCTACAAGCAATAAGGAAATTAGAGGGAAATGAAACAGTATTAAGAATAAAAGGAATATATAAGAAAAAGTATGAAACCTTAGAAACATTAAAGGAGTTAATTGAATCCTTGTTTAATGCAGAATTAGGGGTTAAAATCAGTACTGATGACATAGTGTTTGTATTGAGAGATGTGCAAGATGATGAGGCTCATATCTACGTGCTGCTAAATGAGATGGATTTAGCAAAATAAAAATCTGGTTTAAACAACAACACTTACTTTAGGTTTAGAGGTACAATCACCTATTATGTGGCAAACAATATATGGTCAATATAATACAGAGGCAATCCCAATGACAGAGATATTTCAAGATATTGTCTCCTTAATATTGACAGAACTAAAATGGGAGTTTACAAAAAAAATGATGAGAGTTTGTAGAATAAGAATTGTATATTATCACTGTTTGGGCTGGATGAAATTTGTGGTAAAAATAATGAGATGCTTAAGTCATTTGTTATTGCCTTGTTAAACAGCATTATAAATATTAGAATAGAGAATCATAAATATAGAGGGAGTAAAGAGGTTATTTCCTAAGGGGGTTGGTACTCAAATTAACATAAAATGCAGCTTGGAGCAGATAGCAAATAGATTGCTACAGAATGCTAACAAATTGGATAAGCACACTTTCTGTTAACTGATTTGAATGACCTGAAAAATGAAGCAACTACATTGAATCAGAGTGCTTCAAATATTTGACTAGAACAAAGTAATATACAATACTCAGATTTGAGTGAAAGCAATATAATACAAAATAATTGGGCTAATCTATCATGGAATATTGCTGGGATATCTGGAAAAATGGCTGATAATGAAAGACTTCTGTTTATAAACAGATTTGATATAGTTCTACATCAAGAAACATGGGCTAATGAACAAATTAATCTGAATGGCTTCTGAGTGTTTCATTCCCCTGCAGCTAAGAGTAAGACATTTGGAAGATTCTCTGGAGGATTAATCTCTTACATTAAAATTGGTAAAAATAATAAAAATATTGAAGTACTTAAAATTGATAAAAATTATATAATGCTATCATTAAAGTTGGGTAAGGACTGGTATATTATGCTTAATATCTATATAATCCCCCAGCTAATGAGAAATGTGATAACAAAAAATTATGGAATAATTTGTATAAAGACCTGGACTTTGTTATAAAGAAATACCCAATTAGAATTAGAATTGCTGCAGGAGATTTTAATGTCCACATAGCTAATTATGATAATTTAAATATCTTAGAGACTGAACTGAACTTAATAGTATGTAATATAGGAAATAGCATAGATAAAACTAAAAATGCTAATGGTATGGCATTACAGAACCTGATAGAAGATAATCCTTTATTAATATTAAATGGAAGGCTAACTGGTGAGTTAGAGGGAAAAATGACTTTCTCCTCCCATAATGGGCAGAGTCTAATAGATTATATTTGTTGTACCACTGAACATTATAAAAGTTTTCAGAATTTGAAAATTACAATTAGACCTGAGAGTGACCATTCTTCACTGGAACTTGTAGTGGAGTTAAACATGGGAGCAGAAAATCTTAATGGGATCACCATTCCACAGCCACAGATGCTATTTTGGGGAAAAAGGTACTTCTACATTCAAAAATAAATGAAGAAATGTTGGAGGGGGGTGTTACAACTTGGGAAGAGAAATTTGAGGAACTACTTAATAAATACATTAGAAACATAGATATGTTTGAACAACTAGTAAGTCAGCTAAGTGAGAATGTGATTAAGATAATATATAGAGAACAAAATATAGAGAATACTACAAAAAATACATGGTTTGATAAATCATGCTATGAGGCAAAAAAGGAACTTAATAAATTAATAAGTTGAACAAAAAAAATCCTGCTAGAGTTAATTTTCATAATCTTTAATAGAGCCAGACAATCATACACTAAATTTCTCCAACTAAAAAGATTGCAAGCTTTAAATAATCAATGGGATGAAATGTTTAGGATTATTCAGATAAAAGACAATAGTAGATTTTAGAATTTAGTTGCAAAGGGCACCAATACATATTACTGTTCGCCTACAGTATATGTTCCCAAGGTTGTATGAGTGGTAAACTTTCATACAATATTCAAAAGGAAGGAGGATATGGTGATATTTGATATAGATAAAGGTTTAAGGAACATCTAGTATGATCCGTTAGTCGAGTCTGAGCAAGATCTAGAATTAGCAATGGCCAGATTAAAAAATAATAAAGCCCCAGGCCATGATCTTATCCCTTCTGAAATTTATAAAAAATATAGTAATTTCTGGATACCGATATTAAAAACATTCTTTAATTTGTGTTTTCAGTATAAATATATACCAAAAGAATGGGAAATTAATATTATTGTACCAATTCACGAAAAGGGATCTGTATATGACACTAGTAACTTTAGACCCACTAGTTTACTAAACATTTCTTCGAAAATCTTTGCAAGGGTGATTTTGGACAAACTCACATGTTGGATAAAAACAAATGGAATACTATAACCATTTCAAGTGGGATTTATAGAACATTTTTCTACAATAGATAATGTATGCTGCTTGGTCCATTTAATGGAAAAAAATATATACATATATACAAAATGAAACTCTATGTTCTTTATGTAGATTTCTCTCATGCCTTTGATTCGATTAACAGAAATACCTTATGGGAGATTCTCTTAAAAAGACAGTTATCCCTCTCACTTCTGCTTCCTATCTATCTATTACATACAGGTACACAAACAGCAGTTAGATGTAGTAATAAAGGGGAGCTGACTGAATTTTTTCCCCTTCAATAAAGGGGTTAAACAGGGATGCTTATTGGCACCATCCCTGTTTAACATATATATTAATATACTTTTAGAATATGAGATAGGAGATAATTTGGATATCCCCATAATAAACAAACAGATAGTGCATTCCTTAGCTTATGCAGATGATATTATATTATTGTCCCTAATTAGAATTGGTTTACAAAAAAAATTGACACCTTCATACAAAAATGTAAATACCTAGAATTAAAATCAACTTAAATAAAACAAAAGTAATGGTACTGGGTGCAAGGTCTATGGACTTGCACAAAACTAAGATTTACATTAATATGCAACCGGTGGAAATGGTTAATGAATGTGTATATTTAGGGATTAAAATGACATCTAATGCTAACTGGATAAAATATTTAAAGGAACAAAATATTAAAGCTAAAATAAGTGCAAAGGTCTTGTTAAAATTTAACAACCAGTTTGGAGGGGAACACAGTAGTACCTGCATTACTAGCAGGAGATGCAAAAATAAATCCAATACTACTTTATGGAGCAGAAGTTTAGGGGTATGAAGATAACAAAGGCATTACATTGGAAACTCCTTTAATGCACTGTTACAAGTCTCACTTAAATGTTCCACATTCAACTGCTAATGCCATAACTAGGGTGGAATTAGGGAAAATAAAAATAAATAATATAAAAGAGATATGTTTAGTAAAATACTGGATGAAAATAATGAATAACTATGATAATATTCTTCCAAAACTTTGGAAGAAAAAATAATCTGGAATAATAGAGGGATCAAATCAAATTGGTTAACTTACTTGTGTAAGATACTAAATAAGCTTAAACTCTAACACTTATGGACAGACGCAGATAAGAATATTGTAATAGCCACACAATATAAAGAACAAGTGAAAAAAAGCTATCTATGCTGCTCAAAAAAGAGGACATGTTGGCCATAAAAAATCAGATACAGTATGTGCTGTTTGGTACAAAAATAATAAGATGGGCCATTCTTTAGAGGTATACTTGACTTTCCCAATTACAAGGGAACAACAAAAGAACATCACATGGGCAAGATATGAATTAATCACAGCCAAATATATTTATTTTAACAGAAATACTGTGTGTGATACAAAATTACAGAATAAATTATTGCCCCTGTAAAAAGGGATTTCAAGAAAATCTAAGGCATATAATTATTGATTGTCCATTTTATACCAAACCACGAAATTTATACCTTGCTCAGACACTTATGATTTATGCAAATAAATTGAATGCCTTGGGTTCAGTTCCCACATCTGGCACTTTGGTTAATATCCCAATACTGACTCTGTACTGCAGCATGAGAGGGGTGCTGCACTTCTGAGGTGCCGTCTTTTGGATGAGACATTAAACCGAGGTCCCATCTGCCTGGATTGGTGGTAGTTCAGGTGGATGTTAAAGATCCCATGGCACTTCTCGAAAAGAGTAGGGGAATTATTTATTGAAAACATAACAAGTTATATACAAGTCAGTATTACTTCATACAAAATCATAAAAGGAAAGAAAAAAGAAAAAAATCAAGAACATAAATAAGTATTATTTCATACAAGAACCTAAATTATAAAAAAAAAACATCATAACCAACCCCTTCCCCCACCCCACTAAAAGTAGGGGAATTTTTTTGCAAAATAACAAAATTAAACAATACAATATTTGTGGTACTTCACACCAAAGACTAAAGCAAGTAACAATAAAAGGATAACAACTTATTTTGAAATTCAAAAATAAATAAAACAGAATGTAAAGAAAGAACATACAGAATTCAGTATGAGAATACAAATGAAATCCACTCCAACAAGGGAAAAAGAAAAAAGAGAGAGAAAAAATTAACTGAGAATTTATTCCAAAAGAAACTGAAATCTCATCTAACAGACCACAAAAGCAAGGTTTTTCCAAAAAGTAGACAACTGAAGATAAGAAAACTGCGCTCTTTCTTCCAATTTCCATTTATATAATTCTATATTAATAATTTGAAAAAGTTCCCAAGTGGGAATAACCTGTTGTTGCAAAACAAACCTGCAATGACCTATCCATACCCAATAAAGAAAATGAGCAAAAATAAGTCAATAGGTTCCATAATGTACTCCACCAGGTAAAGATGGAGTTATCCCAAAAAATAATAGATCCGGTGCCGGTGGAATAGACCCAATCTCTTTCCATCTATTTTTGACTATATCCCAAAATTCTATAACATATGGACAATGAAAATATAAGTGATCCATTGTTTCGATTTTCATAAAACAGGAATTATGAGGACAGTACCGTTCAGTTAAAGCCTTATGTTTATGGTTACCCTTTACATTTATTCAACCATGTAATCCCAACCAGACAGTATCCCATAAACGGACCAGAAGTCTTGGATCTGAAATATATTCAGAAATCCATTTTTGCTCCAGCAGAGTAAAGTTCGTAAATACTGGTACATTAAAATACTGAAGAATAATTTGCTCATAAATAGCTTTCCTTGAAAGATGAATTACATCACTTAACTGTACTCCCCATTTCTTTATCACATCTATAACTCCATCCCATCTGCTAAATAGATGAGGGAAGCGTTTATTTTTATGCAGAAAGGTATTATTTGACCATTCCAGAAGTACTCGCTCTAATGCTGCTTTACCCCACCTGCTCCATAACTGTACAGGGCCTTTAACTAAAGGAACAATATTATTATAAAGAAAAATCGTAAAAAAAAATACCACAGGGTGTACCATATTTAAACCCCCAGATTTAATGGAATTATATAAAATATCCTGTTTTATCGGATTTAACCTGCTACCCCAGACACAAGAAAAGAAACAACTCATTAATGAAGTTACTAAACACGACGGCAAAAAAAATATTGAACTAACAAACAAAAATTCAGGTATCAAAAAAGGTTTCAATAGAAAAATCTGCCGTTTCTTAGACAACTTCCACCGATTCCACAATAACCTTAGAATGCTTCATCTAATATCAGAGGAAGCCAATTTATGCAGCATATCCTCTCCACCAAAATAGAATGCAGAATCGACAGGGCACCTTTGAAATAGGAATATCACACACAAAATCCTCTGAGTTATTAAACCCCATAACATCCAAACAACAAGATTTAGCTACATTTAGCCGGGCTCCAGAAATTTTTCCCAATTCTTGTAGTAACACACAGGCCAACTGGACTGAATTCGCATCAGAAACCAATAAACAGATATCATCCGCATAGAAAATCACTTTATGATGTAATTTGACACCCTTACCTAAAGGATGAATGTTGGGTGAATATTGGAGGATACGTAACAATGGGGCCAAAGTAAACACATAGAGAATGGGACTTGAAGGACAACCTTGTCTTACT
Organism: Neoceratodus forsteri; assembly: GCA_016271365.2. Taxonomy (NCBI): domain Eukaryota; kingdom Metazoa; phylum Chordata; order Ceratodontiformes; family Ceratodontidae; genus Neoceratodus; species Neoceratodus forsteri. The sequence goes on from CM028133.1 coordinate 584,734,964, forward strand.
CCTTTCTGCATCAAAATTGTCTTCCCCATCCATCCGTTCTCATATGGTTTAACACATGCCAAAGCATAACACAATTTAATCCTTTGTATGAATAAATCAGGGAACCCATATGATGCCAAACAATTCCAGAGAAAAGCATGTGAAACCCCAACAAAGGCTTTAGCCTGATCCAAACTGACTATTTCCCCTTCACCCACCTGTTCTGTCAATGAAGTCCTACTTTCCAATATTTCCTGTATCAATAATAAGGCCTCAGTGATACGATGGCCAGGAACTGAACAAAACTGTGTGGGAATAATGAGTTGAGCCATCACCGATGTCATTCTATTACCTATCAACTTAGCAAACATTTTAAAATCCACATTCAGTAAGGTAATAGGATGCCAATTTTTAATCTCATCCCCACTACCCGATTTATACAGAAAAATCATCAATCCCATATACATAGAGGAAGGTAAATAAAAGTCAGTCCACATGTAATTAAACACCTCTAAAAAATCTTTCGGAACAATGTGCCAAATTATTTTATATCATTCAGCAGTTAAACCGTCCAATCCAGGAGCCTTATCTCCTTTCAAGGAGTGAATAACTGTCTCCATTTCTAAATGAGAACATGGTAAAAGTAATTCAGCCTGTGAAATAGAAGATAAATGGGGTAAAGCAGCGGATTTCAAAATTTGGTCACTATAGCCCACATCAGTATCTGAAGTTCCAAATACTAAGTTTATGTACTCTTCCAGGGTAGACATAAAACCCTTGTTATCTGAGACAAAATTACCCTGTGACGTAAGTAAACCCTGGAACAATTTCTTCTTTGTCTGTTTGTGACAATTTAAAAAGGGGTTTCCTTGATCCAATTTCCTTTGGGTGCCAAATATCTGTTCCTTTTGTAAAGATAGCAGTCTATTATATTGATACAACTCCATCTTGATTCTTACCTCTTGGATTTCTAAAGAAACATCTTCTCTTCCCAAATGGTGTTTAGTAAGTAAGACACCCAAATGTCCCCTCAATTGTAAATAGCTAGAGTATTTCAAATACTGTTGACCCTTTCCCACTTCCTTAAAAAATTCACATATACAATCCTTTAGGTCTTCCCACCATACCCCCACATTATCGTAGAAAAACTTAGTACATAGCTTATCGTGAATAATCTCGGACAAAGAAGACAACACTGTAGGATCCTTTAAAAGTGTGGAATTCAACTTCCAATATCCCGGACCCACCATTCTCCAAGAAGGAGAATCTATACATACCCCAATCAGAATGTGATCAGAAGATTCAATTGGGATAGAAAACATATTCTCATGTACTAAAGATTTGTTAATAAAAATCATATCAATACATGAAGCCAACCTACCCCTATAGTAAGTAGGTTTAGCCAACTGAGATGATTTAGGAGACACTTGTTTCAAACCCGCCTGAGATATCAAATCCCTTAAAAATGCTTCATCACAGTATACTTTGTGTAAAGGACCATCCTTCAGTATGTTAATATTAAAATCCCCAGCAAAAAAAATAAGTCTACTGGTATATAAATAGGGTTGAATTTTTTTCAATAAAGAATTCCTAAGGGCTTTTGATTGATATCCATAAATATTAATCAATCTACAAGATACATTTTTTATTTCAATGTCCAACAAAAAAGCACAGCCTGGTTCTATATCGACCAGACGAAAACAACGAACGTCTGATTTAAAACAAAAACCCACCCCACTACAAGGATCCAGACCTGCCGACCAAAAAGATAAACCTCCTGTCCATTCTTTCGTAATTTGACTAATGTCCCTTAATGAATGCATCCTAGTATCCTGTAAAAAGAAAACATCAAATGGTAGCTGATGAAGGATCCCAAAAGTAACAAGACGTTTTCTACTGGATAGCACACTATTCATATTTAAACTAGCAACTTTTAAACCAAATCCATCAGGGAGGAACAGCTGCTAGTTTACCACTAGATCTAGTCACCCATTTTGGTTGGGCTTTAGAATGACTTTTTTTTGACGTGGCAGAACTAGAAACAAGAGGGGGAAAAGGGTCTGGGTCAATGCCCATGATAGGCAAATCAGAATCTACTTGCTCACCCCAGGAAAAAACTGAAAACCGGTTTGACAAGGGTAATGGAGAAAGGGGAGTCACTTCCTCAGTCTGTGACTGACTTTGGGACTGTAAAGGGAGCACGAAATCATCCTCAGTAGCAGAGATACCATGTTCAGATCTTGAAGAAATGCAAGGAGAAGCCACAACAGCAACCTCTGTAGCACCAGAAGGTCCCAGGGGAGGCAAAACTGATTTGTCTGCTTGTTGGTATGCCTTGAAATCATCTAAGGATACCGTATGTATAGGGGAGCCATGTGGAGTAACAAACGGGGTTACTGAATCCACTGGTCTGGATTGTAACTGTCTCTGCCGCCCACAAGGGTTAGAAGGAGGTATCCCTACAACTTCCATATCCGCACATGAAACGGAGGGGGAAGAACAGCTACCCTGAGGCCCAGGCCGTGAGGTAAGACCACGGCCTCTACCATGGCCTAAAAAGGGACCCTCAGAATACTGCATAGTTACAGGAACAAAACATTGCTTAGCTTTAACAAGTAATTAATCATGATCTGAATCCCCCTCCAAATTATGAGCAGCCCAAGGGCAATCGTGAAAGGAATGTTCTTCTTCCCCACATAAATTACAAAAGGGGCAGGCAGTACACTGGGGAGCAGTATGACCGAGCATCCCACAATGGAAACATCTAATCTGATCACAATCAACATTAAAGTGATCAAGTGCCCCACATCTATAACAACTTTTGGGTTGCCCAGCATAGAACAGGACCCCCCGATCCCAACCCAGAAAAAAAGAGCTGGGCAAATGTGAAATCCCAACCTCAGTTTGATTTAATTGAACCCTAAATGACCAACCCCCATTCCAAAACCCATTTTCATCTATAATAGGTTTGGGCTGTTCCATAACATTATATTTCTTTTCCAACCAAAACATAATATCGTTTATACAAACCCCCTCATTCCTAAATAAAACAGTAACAGTTTTGATGGTTGGTTTTGTAACCGGAATAGCTATAAAGTCATGCCAAGCACCGAAATCCTTAAGAGTATAATATAATTTTCAAAATTTATCCAGCAGTTGCATAGAACAAAGGCTGAGATCATATATACGATCTCCAGAAGCATGTATGAAAGCATACACCTCAGAAGGTGCAAAGCCCAGAGAGTCCTTTATCAACGTCCTGCCCACTCAGATCCTATCTAGGACTATAGGTGCAGTCCCTATATACTTAAGGCGAACCAAAAAATGTCTCTTCGCCACTTCTGCAGGCTTATGGATTAATCCTGCAAACGTTTTAGGCGACACCTTGCTTGCAGCAGCTGTCTCTAAATCAATATTATCGTGTCCCAGAGAAGATAAAACCTTCTTACCTTGGTCAACAAGTGACTTGTCAGAATTAACTGAATCAGACAACACACTAGACTCCTATGGGCCTCCAAATCCATGCTCATGTTCCTTACCCTGAAGGTCTAAAGATACTACCTCAGTCGCTATCGAAACCTCCGGTGTTTTTTCCATAATCATCGGCGAAAGGCTCCCATGCAAACCAGTCGAGTCAGAATCAACCATCGGTGCCAAAGATCCCGGCAACGGAGTAATAGGGTCAGGGATCCATCTGTCTCCATCCCGAATCCAGCCGGCATTTTGCAGCGCCAGCCCTGGGGTCCATTCAGTAGCAGAAATAGTCGCTTCTGGTATGACGTCAACAATCAGTTCTTGGTCTACCACAGTATTCAACTCCAGACAAAAGGAAGATTGAACCTGATTTTGCTCCAAAGGTAGCCATTTACAACCCCCAGGTAACGGGCTTTGCCCTGACCGTTTACGTTTCCGTTCCTCCAATGATAGCTTACTCGCTAAAAATTCTCGTTCAGCCACAGTAATCAAGTCCAGCAGTTGTTGTTTCTTTATATCCAAATCCCATTTCAAGGTCTCCTCTTCCGGATCTGGCACCTCCATAAGCGGGTCTCTTGAGGCAGAGGGTTCCGTACACACAATAAGACTGCATTCTCAGAAATAGGTTCCACAGCAGAAGCATCCCGTAATTCCATCACTGCCGGGGTCTGCTCCACAGCACGACCTACCCCTTCCACATCCAGAGGCACACTGACCTCCATGCGACTCTCCTGCAACGCGTCTGCATGATATGCAGCAAGAGTAGGGGAATTTCCATGGTGTCCTGGCCAAATTTCCCTCATTCACTAAAAATACCACCAACAGCTTACTCTGGTTCAAGGTCAGTTGGCATTCATCTGTATCCCCTTCCCCCGGGTTGTGCCTGAAAATAAGCAGGATTTGTCTAGTGCACTTACCTGGTCAACAAAAACTAAATAAATAAATACATAAATGATGTGGTATTTATAATACTACATTCAAAAACTTATGAAGAGGTGGTGACAACAGCCAATTTTTTTACATCAGTAATAAAATGTGTAAAAAGGATTTATAAAATGTATAGTAGACAACATAAGTAATTAGTTCCAAAAGAACTGAATGACATCTATATGTTTGAGTTACTTAGACTAGGTCTTATATTTTATGAAAATATGGGAAGGGAAATCTATTTTGTGATAGCTATGTATTATTGTATGGTGCCAATGTTGTATTTTCTACTTTTTTATGAGATATTTATGTCTTTCTTATAAAAGCCATGATACTCAACTGTTATGACTGATCAATAAAATTGATGATGATTATTTTGAGTTGTCAGTTTTGCCTTTTCCCACACAATATTGATTTTTTAATTATTTAGCAGTTATGGAACCTGATGACATCAGTTAAACACAGCTTTGCATGGAAAGCAGCACTCTAGGCTTCCACTCAGCAAATGTCACTGGGTTACAGAACTTATAAATAACTGAAAAAAGAAAATTAGGTTGGAGAACAACAATATCATTGAGAGACCCTAAACGAGCAAGAAAATAAGACCAATTAAAAGCAAAAGCACATACACAAAACAGAACACTGGGGTTATAAAATAGACCTCCCACATGTTTATATTTGATTTCCATGCATAGCTTTCAGTTAACTGTGACAAGGTACTTTTGTAAATGAGCCTATGGCTCAAAGGTTTTCCAAACTGCTGTTTAAATAAATAAAATAAAAAAACTGATTCACACAAATCTGGACTTCTAAGTAAATATAAAAAATAGGCAGAAAAATGGCGGCATTGAACAGGGACCCTAACTAAGGAAAAAATATCACTATTAAACATCACATATGCCAAAAACAAATACAATGCAGTGATTAAACAGACTTTAGACATGCCAAAATGTACAATTGTATTACAAATCTAAACAACATTATTTACATTATTTAGGTGCCCTTTAAAGTAAAGCGAGGGTAATAAGCATCTTTGAACATGATGTGGGGGGGGGGGGGATAAATCTATCTGTCTGATTTCTACAGCTGTTTCTAAACTACAAGTATGTCCAATCTGTGTTTTAACTGTTTATGAGATGGTCTAATAGCATTCACATTTTGCATCCCCCAAAATATATATATATATAATTGAGGCTAACAATTAAGGAATTCAAATTTGTATCACTTTTTTAGTGCAAACCAGGACTTTTGGTCTTAAGCAGGCATATCTTTTAAAATGGCAGCCAGTGCAGCTTTGATGCAATTGGGTTGATGCAGGCACAGTCTGCATTTTGAACAATCCCCCCTCCCCCCACTGTCATTAGAAACCACAGCTGGTGCTGATAAAGCATGATGGTGGGATGCTCAAAGCAGTACCTCAATCCTGCTTTCACCAGTGAATGTTATTTTGAGCAGTTAAGAAACAAAGCTTGACATTGTGGTAGTAACCCTTGGCCAGATTCTCCAAAGCCAATGCAGGGCTTGAGTCAAGTCCTCCATCAAACCTGTTTGTCTGTACAGCTGGACCAACCACTTTGCCACACACTGCACCCAATTCAAGAAGATTGGACACATTTATGACCATTTTCCTGATTTATGACAGCTTGTGCCAAACATTTGGTGCAAGCCTTATAGAAATAGTATCTGAGGTTGCCACTAGCTAGACCAGGAAAAGTTGGTTTAACATGATGTAATTGGTGTACAGGATCTAGAATCCCAATCACTGGCCAGGTAAATGCCAAAAGCCCCATGTGCCATATGTTTGGCACACCCAGGGCCTGTGACATTCACAGACCTTCAAGAATCCAGCTCCCCCTGTTCATTTTAGCTGCAGTGTGAAAAGAACAAATTTCTGAAGTGCACTTACTCTCACTCTGATGACATTTATCTCTACAGCCAGTAGCATCCCATACAGCATAACCATGAGTCCCGTAATACAAAATCGAAGCTGGCTTAGTCCGATGCCATGTTCACAGAACTTAGCAAACTTGATGGTTTTTGTTATAAATGCCAAACTCCAGTATATTAGCAAGGCTGTGAAGAATAAGAAAGCTTATGTTAATAATTGCTATGTAAAACATTTGGAAAAGGTCTTAGAAACAGGACAGATTGTAGAACAAACAGCATTATTCTGAAGATCAAGACCACCATAAATTTCAGGGCTTATGCTCATGGATAAAAAAAAAAACTTACTATGCAACAACCACATCTGACAACTCAGTTATTTTATAAAAAATATAATTTTTGAAGTTTTAACCTTCCAGTTCCCTTACCTGATGGACTAATTTCTCACAAAGATACAGTATATAAGCATAGTTAGAGTATACAATGACCTGACTCATAAAATGCCATTTATCTTCAACTGGGAGGGGGCAAGACCATAACTCATTAGTAGTGGAACCATGAGTAAGTTGTAACAGTCTTGTCTCCTCATAGATAATAGAAACATAGGATACATTAGCAGAAGGAGCCTGATGGGGCACTGGGTCAGATCATAGCCAACCCCAATGCTGTCAGCAAGAATCATGTGGCAAAAATGCCATTATTTTTAATTTTGTGGGAGGCTTCATCCCCTGCACCCCCCGGACTGATATATACTAACTCCCTGGGGGGGGGAGCAGATACCGGGGCAAGATGAAATTTGTAGGGCTGTGGAATACTGTTTCCATGGCCCCTTGTAAAAAATACAAGTTCCAATCTTGCAAAATGTCAGGAGACCAGGATTAGAATCCCAGTCTCCACTGCCTCCTGGCCGAGCTGCTCCATGCCCCAGCTCTCCATCCCACAGGAGCAGCTCAGACAGCCCCTGGTATTCTGCTGCCCTTGTCCCATGGCAGCACCACAAACAGTGACCAGGGGAGCACATATAGCAAGCACTGTGAATCCCCACGCGCGATGTCCATGATAGTGTTATAGGGACTAGTGCTGTGTTGACTGGCACTATTAATGTAGTGCTATTTTAGGGCATTACCGCCCGATGGTAGAGCACATCAGTTCTGCCAGTATTATACTACCTCATTCCTAGACCAAATGTCCTGGGGAGTTTTCCCCCCTCCCCCAACAACAATACCTCCTGGATCCCCCCCCAAGTGAGACACAAAATCCTCTAGTTCTGTCCCAACCATGTTTGAACCCATTTAGGGTACCTGTCCCAACCACATCTACCAGCAATCTGTTCCATGGCTCCACCAGCCTCTCAGTAAAGTAGAACTTCTTTGCATCCCTTATAAATTTACCTATTGTGCCCTCTTCTGACTGCTTCTGTATTACTTATAAACAGGACCTCACTTTTTAACCTTGTTTATACCTCTCAGAAACTTATATATATATCCCCGTCTCACAATTGACTTCCAGTGAGTACATTTTTAAGGCTACTAGCCATTCCTCATAAGAACTATGTTGTCCCTGGAACATTTTGGTGACCCTCCTCTGTACTGACTCCAAGCTGTTTATGTCCTTTCTCAGGTGAGGACTCCAGAACTGTGCACAGTATTCCAGGTGATGCCTCACCAGAGATCTGTATAGGGACAATATCACTCCAGGTCTCCTGCTGGCAAAAAAAACCTCTTGATACATCCAAGCATCCTCAGTGCCTTTCTGTATGCCTTGTTGCACTAGCTAGTTTACTTGAAGGAGTCACTGATGATGACATGCATATCCCTCTTATCTGTTATAGTGGCCAGCCTAACCCCCTACCCAATAATCCATTTATGGGTCCCTTTCCCATAAGTGCCTCACCTTCCTTCCTTGGCATTGAATCTCAACTTTCAGATCTTTGACCACCTTTACAGCTTATCTAGGTCCTTCTGAAGTTCACTTACCTCTCCTTTGCTGTCTATCCTGCTGCATGGCTTTGTGTTGTCAGCAAAGAGAAATGTCTTACCCTCCCTCTTACCCTTCCCTATGTCATTAATGAACATATTGAATAGGACAGATCCCTGGACTGATCCTTGTAGCACCCTTCTCATGACCCCTTATCCCAGTTTTGGCTACCTTATGGCCAGTTAATTCTCACAAAGGTATGGGAGCTCACTGTTTTCCACATTTCAAAACTGGTAATCTAACCCACCCATCAACATGTATGAGTCCCAAAATGGCCCAGATACTATCCAGAGACCTAGGGAGGTAGAATACCTAATTGAAGTAGAAGGAGTGCAAAAGTTAGAGAATGAAACTGAAGGAAAATTATCTGAATGGGTGATACACTTATTTGAAATTAACCAAAGTAACAACAAGGAGGAGATTTGTATTATGAGACCTCCAAATTTGGACTATCAAGATATTGTGTTTTTTTACTGTCACTCTGAGGGCACTGCCAAACATATATTAAGTAAGGGATTGTCACTGAAAATTAAAGAAATTGAAATCTGCCACCCTATGCTAGTTCCGAAAAATGTAAATCTAGAAGACTGTAAGGCCACTATTGAAACTGAGCCCCCTTTCTCTTCTGAACAGAATTGAAGCAAAAAGTTTGAGAGAAAGGAAAAGGGGAAAGAAATAGCCAAAATAATGAAGGCTAATGAAGAACATGAACAAAGACAAAATAGGGGCTGGCTATGTAGAACAATCACAATATTTGGGTAGGAAATGACCAAACAAGACACAGCTATGAGCATAAGAGATGAATTGCTCTCTTTTCTCACAAGATCCTCTGGCTCCAAAATAACAAGGAACATGGTGGACCACTTTAAAACCTATAGGGATTTATCAATGTCCACCCAAATTGATGTCACTTTTAAAAGCTCAGTAGTGACCAAATACCTACTTTCTATAGCAGGTAATTTGGACAGCATAGGAATATATATTGTACATCCTCAGGATTTAGGAGAAAACAAAAGGCGATATAAGAAAGCAGAAGAATCCCTATTAGTTCTACCCTTAAAAAAGATATTCCTCTTCGAGATCTTGAGAAGTTGGTTGATACAAATAATTTTGCACCTTTAAGAAATCTGGACCCAGAATGACATATTGAGCATTGTACATCAATAAGGAACCAAGGGAAACAATATAAGAAATTGACAGTCCTCTCATGGAATATCAAGGGACTGCAGTTAAAAATGGCTGATCAAGAAGTAACAGGCTTTCTGGAGACCTTCAATATAATAGGCCTCCAGGAGACCTTTTGTACAAAAGTTTCTACTCTCAGAATAGCTGGATACACAGCTTTTGTGTTTCCTGCTACCAGAAATGGGAAATATGGCAAATTCAAGGGTAGCCTGTCTCTTTATATCAGAACCAATTTGAATCTTAGTGTGACTGAACACTAGCCCAAATCTCACAATACACTTATTCTGACACTTACAGATGGCTCACAAAAAATTATTTTGTGCAGTGTTTATTTTCCTCCAAGAACCAAGATCAAGGATACCGGTGATCCCTATATTTCCTATTTGAAGCTGGTATTGGACGAACTAGCTGAAAATGGAGGAAATATTCCCATATTCATCCTAGGAGACTTTAATGCTAGGATAGCTTCTGGGATCTCAGAAGAGTTATATTCTAATTTTGTCACCAAACTCTAAGGTGACATCTAGGAGAGAAACATTGGATCCAAGGACTAATTTTAGAGGAAGGGAGTTGCTTGCATGCCTTGCAAAAATAAACTTTTGTATATTAAATGGGAGAACTGATGGAGACAGACCTGGGAAATTTATGTTTGTAGGTGCCTTGGCACTTCTACATCAGATTTGAACTGGGCTAACTTGGAGGCAGTCAAGTTAGTCCACCACCTACAAATAGGCCATCATATAGAATCAGCTCATTTGCCATTGATACTAGTTTTGGATAACAGTTATGCTAGCGCAACACAAATAGAGGTACATGTGAGGGAGAAGACAGAAATCATTCATGAAAAAAGGATTAAGTGGCGCCAGATATATCAGGTGCAGCTGGAAGAAATTTTGTACTCACCAAGATAAGGTCTTTGTGGGTGGCTATACTGACTAACCTAGATCCTAGTCTGGGTTTGCAAGACTGCTTCACCCCAGATATATGTTTGTTGGGAGATCTATCCTGTATCAAAGTTAAAATCAGGAGATTTCTTATTTCCATGATTGCATTATCTGTTAAAAAAATTGTACTTCGGCATTGGAAGGACGCGGTAAGTCCATCATATCAGGAATGGGTTAATGAAATCCTAGCTAACCTTCGTACAGAGAAAGTGATAGTGAGCCTCCACAATAAGTTGCAGTGGTACAAGAATACTTGGGATCCCCTTCACACGCTAATCATGACCATATCAGGTAAATGAGTTACTGTAACAGTGAATTTTAATTTATGACACTATATTGTATTGATTTTCATATTACTGTATGGACTCCGCTGCTATGAGGGGGGAAGGGGGATGGGGACAGCTCATGTAACACTTTGAACATATGCAGAGTATGTTGTAACTTTCTGTCCCCTGTACTGTGAAAATTTGTTAATAAAATTTGAATTATAAAAAAAAAAAGAAATTTTGTACTCAGGAGAAGCATATAACATTCACAACCAAATTCTTGACAAAACACAAGCTCCCAAAATTTATGATAACTAGGAAAATATATGCACAATCCTGAGGACATTTTGCAAAACTAACAAAATAGTAAATACTGGACAATGCACGTTTCTAAATCGTGGTGTAACCAAAAATGTAGAAATGCCAAAACACTTTTTGGCAAGACTGTCAGGCAGTATAGACGGAAAAGAAAGAAAAATCAAACGGATCACATGGTACTAAAAAGGGAAAGAGGAAAATATAAAAAGTACTGGAGGAAGAAAGGAATAAATATTCCCTTTCTCAATGGAAAAAATTAAGACAAGCAGTACTTAGTAGGGACAGCAAGCTTTTTTGGAAAATTGTAGCACAAGGATATAATAAATATCAAACAAGGGTGGAGTCACATATTACCTTACAAATGTGGATTTCTTATTTCTCTAATTTATATTACTCTTTGGATGAAGAATAAATAGAAATTAATTTCAGGAATGGGGTCATCTGTCCAAGGCCTATTATGATAACAGAGGGTGAAATTTTCTCTGCTGTAAATTCTTTGATGTCTAATAAAGCCCCTGGCCCAGACAGAATTATTGGAGATGTGTTTAAGTCATTTCAGGAATGGTGGATCCCACTTCTTTTTCAAATATTCAATGGGTTTATGCTAAACTTGAAATTCCCCCAGAGTTGGTCGAATAGTATTATATTCCCTATTTATAAAATGAAAAACCCTAATGACCCAAAAATATATAGACCCATGAGTCTAATTGATGTGCCCTAGAAAATCTTCCCCAAGATCATATTGGGTAGACTATTGAAATGGGTTGAGGAGCACTCTGTCCTCAATCAGGCACAGAATGGCTTTAGAAGAAGCAGATCAACTGTACAACACTACTATGTGCTACAACATATAGCATGGAAATACACCAAGATCTGGAAAGGCAGGCTATACTGTTTTTTGTGGACTTTTCTGCAGTGTTTGATAGAATTAGCAGGAAAATCCTTTGGTCTACATTAGAGGAATTGAACTTTGAGAGGACACCCTTGGACACCTTAATCAGACTACACTAACACACCTGGGTGAGAATACAGTATATTCAATATGGTCATGTCACAGACACATTTCAAACTAATTTAGGGGTCAGACAGGGATGTATTCTGGCCCCCACTCTTTTTAACATCTATAATAACTCCATTTTATGACAAATTATGGATCCTGATTTTCTTGCACCAAAAGTCAATGAATACAGAACTGATAGCTTGGTCTATGCAGATGACCTGGTCCTTCTCTCTAGCTCAGCACTGGGACTCAAGAGGAAATTAAGACTATTTAAAGCACTATGCAGACAAATGAAATTGAAGATTAATCAAAGTAAAATGAATAAAGTGATTTTTGGAAATAAAACCAAATATAGATCAAGGTTCATGATAGCTGGAAATACCATTGAAGTAGCAAATACTTATGACTACCTTGGGGTAAGATTTACATATAACCTAGCTTGGAAAAAACTTTTGAAATTTATACAGAATAAAATGTCTTCAGCAGCTAATGCACTTAAAATATTCCATGCCAAAATGGGCAAATCTTCAATTAGGGAGACTCTGAGAGTCATTAATGCTAAAATTAGAGCTAGCATAATCTATGCAACTGAAGTGTGGGGCTTTACTGATATTAATCCCCTGGAAACAATACTTAAACTGTATAGGTACATTCTGATGCTACCTCAGGGGATACCTAATTGTATCCTCAAATTAGAACTGGGGCAACAATTATTGTCTTCACTAATAAACGAAAGACAAATTATGTCTTTATTAAAAACCTTTTTACTTCCAGAACAGCGATATCCCAGAATGTGTTTGGAGGAAGGAATAAGGTTGGCAACCATGGGATATGTACACTCATTCATTCAGCTAATTAGGAATACTCTAATGCCATCTGGCTTGGGACATCTTTTGCACACTATTTACATCAGACCATGGGATGAAATTACCCATGCTGTTAAAATGAGACTTAGGGATCTGGATATTACCCAGATATTTACCCATCTGTCTTCATTAAAACTACACGATTATTAAAAACAGTACAAGGTTATTTGGGGGCTTGAGCCATATCTCACATACTTGTCTTGCCCAAGATTGAGAAGCATTTATACTAGATTCAGAATGGAAACACATAATGTGCAATTCATTCAATTTAGGCAAAAATGAAACAATATTACTTCTCCTCACTGCAAATGTGGGAAAAATCTAATAGATGATCTAAAGCATGTTATACTACTGTGTCCTTTATTTGAGACCAGCAGAAGAAAATGGCTTGGTGGGTTGCTAGGTAGTCTCAATCTTCCACCTGAAATGATAATAGAGCATCTTTTTACCTGTCAAGAGAAGCATATATTAGAAAATGTAGCAAAATTTTTGTTAACTACATTTTTGTAGGATGAAAAATAGAACACACTTATTTTTAAGAATTTGGACAATTGTGCATGGGTTATTTCACTTCTTTACATAACTCCTTGTCCTTGTCCCAGAATGTAATTTAAGCTTTATGGAATGATTATTGATATTGTCTTGGAATTCTAAATGTATAATCAAAATCAAATGTATTTATACATGCATATGTGTATTTTACCATAATTCTTCATTTTTACTTCTATTTTGTAGTATATGTAATGGCTTTTAGCTGATCAATAAAAGATTTAGAACTTTCAAGGAATGCCAATAAAATTGTTTGGTTGTATTAAATTAAATAGTGGTTCTTGACCAATAATATTGCAGGATTTTCTGAATCAATTTTATAAGTAATACATTGCTAAACTGTGTATTTTGCATAGGGCAATTGTATATCAAATGTACACCATATTCTTTTAAAAGAAGAATCAGAATCTGCATTTATAACTTCATGCATATTATATTCCAAAGCACTTTATAAGCAATGAGAGACTAGTGGTAAAATGACTGCAAACGTGTCTACTATTTGTGTAAAGATTTATTGATTTCAACTGCTTGCTTTGGTACTACATAGGGCAATTAGCATTGTAAAAGATACTCTCTGATTAATTCATTGTTTCTCTATAGTATACCTAACCTTCAAGCTATCAGTTGTGACCTAACAAATTGCAATTATATCATGACATCTAAAGGTTAGATATTATACATCATCAACAAAGACATCGCGTTACATTTTCATCATCAAAAATATCATGTTACATTTCAATTTCATCCCCAATGGGGTTAAATAATATTTGTTAATAATGAAACATGTTACAATATAACTGCCACCTTAGCAGACAAGGTGAAGATCATCCTTAGTTCCAGGGATTTTCTCTAGGTTTAAGCAAAATGTACATTACTATTTTTATAAAGACTATTTTACAAAATGCCATTACAAAACAAACTGCAGTTATTAATGAAAAGAAATATGTGAAAATCGATATTTATTTAGCAGAAATCTCAGTAGTAATACAAATCTGTTGCTTTCTCTTGAAAATCGGTGTTTTTGTGTGTGTGAAAACTAGAGTTTTGCTTGAAAATTGGTAATTTTCATGTGAGCATTTTCTCCTCTTGACTGATGCAAGAAAATTGCCAAATCCTGCAAATATTTGTGGTAAGATGGTGTGAAAATTGGATTTTACATGATTTCCGCCTGCAGCAAAAACAATCAATCAGCTCACGGTATCACTTGTTGTAATACAGCCAGTGAAGCATGTTGTGGTATATGTAAATGTATCTAGATATGTCACTGTGAAATCCTCATTCATTTTAAAGGCATTTCCCGTGATGCAACTACAATAGCTCCAGTATTGCTAGATGGTGCTACAGTACTTCTCATCAGCTACAGCCATACAAATATGGTTGCTAGTGGCCAAAAATGGACAAAAGCATGCAACAAACAGAGCTATAGCATTTCTCTTGAAAGTTACTTAACATAAATTCAAAACTATAACTTGCATTTTATTTGTCCTTGAACTTGTAGAAATTGACCCACGTGCTACAGCATGTTTGAAAATCTGGCCACATATAATTAGAAGAGCAACATGATGCTGGGCCAATTGTAGATTGTATCTATTAGTTTGCAGCATAGTAAAGGTGTGCCAATTAGAGCAGAAGGCCAGCATTAAACAGCAAGGGGATGGAATGGATGCTCACAGTAGTATCTGCCTGTCTTCTTAATATTCAAACCAGCTAGTACAACTTTTGCATAATATCCTCCTGTGAAATGGTTCCCTTGGAACATAGCTTGCTTTTAAATGCAATCTCTCTCTCTCTCTCTGTTGGTCTTGTACTGACAGCATCCCCTAAAAGATATTATACTGAAGAGCCCGGCTGTAACTGACACTTAATTTACCAAAAAAAAAAAAATAATATCAAAAATAGTCCAATTTGATTTGAGCAAAAGAATTAAAATAACAAAACTGTGTAAGTAATTTTTTTAATTAAAATTAGAACACATATATAGAAAACTGGCATTGGCCCACTGTTAAGAACAGTTACCGTAACCTTTCTTATAATACCTGTAAACCCTATAATGGGAGGTAGGGAAAGGTAAGCTGCAATAGCTGTTATAATTATTTAGAAGAAAGCTAGGTACTATGGTAAGTATCCTATCCTCCACAACAGTAGCTCAGAACAACTTGTCCAAGTCTTGCAGACTCCAAGCAATAGCCTGTGTTTGAGGGTTTTAGGATCAGTGGCAGATTGGGGGGGTGAAGGGGTAGCTGCACACCCCACCATTTGTAACTTACTTGCTCCCAGCTGCTGTATTTCACTTTTTTGAAAAACTCTCATTTACTGATTGTAAGAAAATGTACATTCAAAATTATAGGATTACATTTGTATTTTCTGTCAAAAATGTAATGAAAAAGATAATAGCAGACAATATAAAGGATTAAATAAAGCATTTAGAAAAATTGTATATCAAGTATACTTGACATGGGCTGGCACAGTGGTGCTGAGGACTGAGGCGCTGGATGCCATACCTCACGCCACACCGGCGACCTGGGTTCAGGAATGAGCTGGGGCCATTGGGGGTTGGCAGGGGGAAGAGATTGAGCATTTGTTGGACTGCTCTCTCTTTCCGGGGGGTGTGTGGGGTGCACTCGCTCTTGGAGTGGTCTCTGGCAGTGGCTAGAGGATTGCCAACTGCAGCAACATGGTGTATGTCCAGGGGCAGAGCTACAGCACTCTGTTGCCTTGCTGACCAGGCTCCGTGGGAGAGAGGGGGGAATCAAGTACAAAAAAATCCCTGGCTTGCTGAGGAGATGATGAGGGCCCCAGGGATCTCCCTCTCATCCCCAATGCCAGGCCAGGCCACACCAGGGATCCACGGCCAACCTCCCAGATGGATGGACCCTCTAATTTCAGAAAGAGCCGCCGAGGCCGGGCGGGCCCTGTTCCGGGGGATGATCAGGAATGCTGGGAAGTTCCTCTGGGAGGGGCTAACTTGTGTTGGCAGGCCACGGTGGGAAGAGGAAGGAGTAGGATTGAGTGGGCACCTCCAAAGGATGCCTTGGAGAGTACCAGTGCATAAACAAAATTGAAAAAAAAAGTATACTCGCCATACCAGCACCCCATGTAAAACTCTGGATCCAACACTGTTTAAGATTACTTGGGAAACAGATTCCACAGGACTGATGTGCCTAACCTGGCAACCTCTTGAACCCAGAAACCTAACCTGTAGTGTGTAATAAATGTGTGGGCAGAAGCCCATGTTGCAACACTGCAGATTTCTTCCAGTGGGATCTTTCTTCTTGCAAAAGTAGAGGCTGCTGTTCCTCTTGTAGAATGTGCCCAGATTCCCTTCGGTCTCAAATTACTTGCTGTTACATAATAGTATTGGAAAAAGGATACTGTCCATCTTGACAATGTATGTTTGCTTGGAGGGTGACCCTGTGACACCTTTCAATAAGTGACAATCAATTTTCTGTTGTCACTCCTCATGGTTTTAGTTCTGATCTTGTAAAATTGATAGCCCTTTTAACACCTAGGCAATGTAATGTCCTCTTACCTTCACTTGTATGTGTTTTTTTTAATAAACAAGCAAAGTGACAGATTGGTTCAAATGAAACTCTAACATAATTTTAGAGAGAACAGTTTTGTTTATTCATAGTGTTACCTTTTCCTTGTGAAACACATAGAATTCAGATGGATACGGAAAGCAGCAAACAGAGGTTCATCTTCTCAGAAGAAGCCAGAAGGTGAAGGAAGGAAACATATTCAATTCAGTGCTTCAGAGTAACTGGTAATTGGTATTTTTCTTTTAAACTTAGATTGTAGGCTTGTAGTGACACTATACTTTCTTTCTGTGTTGTCTTTACTTATAATTGTTTTGGGCTGTTGAAAATTTAAAACATAGTGGTGGTGTAATTCTGTGCTGTCTTTAATTGCTGCAATTTTCCTTCCCACCCTTCCCACTCTCTTAATTATATGCCCTGATAAATCTGATTGACAGGAGCTAAACACAGGGTATAGTAAGAGGTGTGAAGTAGGAGGGGCATAAGGGGAAGAAGACCACCTCAGCACGACAAGTGTTTTGACTCATTTATTTATTTATTGGTTTCTTTTTCCTTAAAAAAAAATATATATATCTGAGGATCAGTTACAGGATTTTTAGTACTGTAAATAAATAAAAGAGAACTAAGAGAGCTTCAGGTAGCAAGAAGTAGTGGAATTGCAGTATAATGTGGGGAGTGGTGCAATGCAGTGGCTGTGGGGCAGCCATATTCAGGCAGACCTTCTGGACACTGAGGTGCTGCCCTATCTGCATGCATCTCTCGGACCGCGGGATGAGGTAGCCAGACTCAGAGCGGAAGTAAACTGGGTCAGGAGTACCATCACCCCATCCAGGGACCACCCAGTCCAATGCAGCTGCCTCAAAGGATGCTGAGAACGAGGAGCACTTGGATGACAGTGGGCTCAGGGAGGGTTAGAGCAGTCAGGCAGAGGCACATCCCAGATCCTATTCCTTCAAGAACTCATATGCCACACTGGCAAATGAGGACAACCAAATAGAGGTACCCAGGGAAGTCGAAGGAAAGGATGTGGAGGTTAGGCAAGGAGGTGACCTCAGTGGGGAAAGCAATGGACCCCAGAGGAGGAGGAAGTGAATCCTGGTGGGGGACTCCATCATAAGAGGGATCCAGCTAGGAACACAGGAGGAGGAGGACAGGGAGGTGAGGTGCCTACCAGGTGCCACGGCATGGAGGGATGGAAGGAAGATACTGGGGATCACTGGGAAGGCAAGATCGGAGGGTGAGCTGGATGTCATTATCCACCTAGGTACTAATGACTTGGCAAATGGGGAGCCAAAGGAAGTTCAGGAAGAGTTTAGGAAACTGGGGAGGGGTCTCAAGCAAGTAGCTACTTCTGTCACTTTCTCAGAAGTACTACCTGTGAGAGGCAAGGGAGAGCATAGGAGTGCATGCACAAGGAACTTTAACTCATGGTTGAAGAACTGGTGCTGTGAGGAAGGGTTTGGATTCACTGGTGACTGGGGATCCACCTGGAGGGATGGAGGTTTGTTCAAGCCTGACGGCCTGCATCCATCCTGGAGGGGAATCCAAGCACTCAATGATAAGTTTAAATGCTACATTGACAAGCATTTAAACTAGCAAAGGGGGTGGCAGGCCAGCAAGGACGGTACCTACTTGCTCACCCCCACAGCTAGTAGTGGAACCAGTGAACCAGAGGAGGCTATCTGCAAAGCAGTGTGCAAAATATGGAGATTAGTGTCCAAAAGGTGGATAAGCAGAAAGGGAAAAATTCAGCAGAAGGGCAGACAGCAAGGAGAACCAGGGATAAATGACAACCAAGGAAGGGGCTGAGTAGAACAGTGAAGCAGTCTAGGGAGGTCAAATCATGGAAAGCCATGTGCAAATGCCAGGAGCCTTAGCAACAAGATGGAAGATCTGGAGGCTGTCATGGTATAGTCAGACCTGGACATTGTGGCCATCACTGAAACCTGGTGTAATGATAACCATGACTGGGAGATGGCCATACCTGGCTACAACATATTCAGAAGAGACAGAGCAGGCAGGAAGGGAGGAGGAGTGGCACTGTATGTGAAAAATGACATGAGGGCCACACAGATCCAGGAGGAACAAAATGGGGGAGAGATACTGTGGGTTAAGCTGGAAAGGAAAATGGGGCCAGCCATCCGCACAGGTGTGGTCTATAGACCACCAGCCCAGGAGGAAGAAACAGATAGGGAGCTGATGCTAGCCATCCAAAGGATGGCAGACAAGGGTGAGGTAGTACTGGTTGGAGACTTCAATATACCAGATGTGGACTGGAGCATCCCAGCAGCAGCATCAACTAGAGCAGATTTATCCTGACTCCTTCAGGTGCCTTCCTCAAGCAACTGGTCATGGAACCAACTCGGCAGAAGGCAATACTGGACCTTGTGCCTCACAAACAGGATAGTGTGGATGGGGTAACAGTGGGGAGCACCTGGGTAACAGTGACCACCAGTCATTGTGGTTTGAAATCACAGAAAGAGCAGAACCAAACCACACAAAAACACGTATCCTGGATTTTAGGGGCAGACTTTGGGAAAATGGGAGATACTTGAAAGAGGCATTAAGGGAATGGGACAGGAATCAGGGTTGAGGAACAGTGGGCAGTATTTAAATGGGGATTATAAGAACAACAGAATTATGCATTAAGCAGGTTAGCAAGAGGAAAAGGAAGAGGAGACCATTATGGTTTTCCAAAGAGGTAGCAAATAAAGTGAAAGCCAAAAGATTGCATTCAGGCAATACAAAAGACACAGGCAGAAGGGATAGAGAGAAGTACCAGGAGAAACAAAGGGAGGCAGGGAAGTCAGTAAGGAAGCCAAAGCTCAGACAGAAGAACACATTGCAAAATCAGTGGGTAAAGGGGACAAAACCTTTTACAGGTACATAAGTGAAAAAAGAAAGACAAAGGGAGGGATAGTGAGACTGAAGGGGGAGGATGGGAGCCACGTGGAGGATGACAACAGTAAAGCTGACATATTGAACAGGTATTTCTGCTCAGTCTTTACTAAGGAAGAGGGGGTAATGGGTCTGAAGGGAGTACAAGGGGTGAGAATGGTGCAGAAATGGACACAAGTCCCTTTACACGAGAAAGGGTCCTGAAGGAACTGGAAGTAATAAGAGCTGATAAAGCAATGGGGCCAGAAGGGTGCACCCCAGTGTCCTTAAAGAACTAAGAGAGGTGGTGGCTGAACCTCTGGCTATCCTGTTCAGCCAATCACTGGAAACAGGGAGGTACCCAAAGACTGGAGGACAGTAGATGTAGTCCCCTTATACAAAGTGGGAACAAAGAGGCAGGGAACTACAGACCAGTCAGCCTCACCTCGGTAGTGGGAAAGATCATGGAAGCACTACTGAAGGAGAGATTGGTGGAACATCTGGTTGTCAATGGACTACAGGACCCAAGGCAGCATGGTTTCACCAGGGAGGTCATGTCAGACCAACCTCATTGAATTTTTGACTGGGTGACTAGGGAGGTGGATCAGGGGAGGGCAGTGGACATGGCCTATCTGGACTTCAGCAAGGCCTTTGACACTGTGCCACATAGAAGACTATTACACAAACTGGGGAATATGGGTGTGGGCAGGACAGTAGTGTGGTGGGTAGGTAACTGGCTGGGTGGCAGGACACAGAGGGTGGTGGTAAATGGCTGTCACTCCACAGAGGGAAGAGTGACCAGTGGGGTACCACAGGGATCAGTGCTGGGACCAGTCCTATTCAACATCTTCATCAGTGACATTGCACAGGATCTAGAAGGCAGAATTTCACTGTTCGCTGATGACACAAAGCTCTGTAACAGAGTAGACACACCAGAGGGTGTAGACAGAATGAGAAGGGACCTGCAGAAACTTGAAGAATGGTCAAGGGTTTGGCAGTTGAAATTCAATGCAAAGAAGTGCAAGATAATGCATATGGGGCACAAAACCCTGGCACAATATATCAGTTGAGGGTGAGGATATAGCATGCACCAAGCAGGAAAGGGATCTTGGGGTTGTCATCTCTGATGACCTCAAGGTAGGAAACAGTGTGACAAGGCATCAGGTAAAGCAACCAGGATGCTGGGATGTATAGGCAGGGGCATCACCAGCAGGAAAAGGGAGGTCATAATTCCGCTATACAAGACACTAGTGAGGCCCCACCTGGAGTACAGTGTACAGTTCTGGAGACCATACCTACGTAAGGACATAGACAGGGTAGAGAAGGTTCAGAGGAGGGCAACAAAGATGGTGCATGGGTTGCATCACAAGTCCTATGAAGACAGGTTGAAGGAACTGAACATGTACTCCCTGGAGGAGAGGAGGGAGAGAGGGGAAATGATAGAGACATACAAGTATCTTACAGGGAGGAACAGGGTGCAGGAAAACACTATTTTTAAGCGAAAAAGATGTTTCAGGACTAGAGGGCATGGGATTAAGTTGGAGGGAGGACGATTCAGAGGAAACATGAGAAAGAATTTCTTCACAGAACGGGTGGTGGACAAGTGGAACACCCTACCAGAGGAAGTGGTGGGGGCTGAAACAATCACGGGATTTAGGAATGCATGGGAAAGACATAAAGGAATTCTAGAGGTCGGGGTAAGGGGAAACAGACTTCTAGGAAAACAAACTGAACTTACAAGCTCAAATGGGCAGACTAGGTGGGCCATAGGCCCTTATCTGCTGACACTGTCTATGTATCTATGTACTTAGTGCCTAGAGTTCACTAATCCTTCATGCAGAAATTATAGCCACCAGAAATATTGTTTTCCAAGTGGTTGTGGCCATTGGTTCAATTGGGGAAAACATCTGTCTTCAAGTTATCAAAATGAAATCCCATGTAGGGACTGGTGTCCTGACAGGTGGGTCTATGTGGTTTAATTACCTAAAAAATATTTTGAACACTGGGTGTGATAATAATGGTCTTTGTCTTGGAGTGATATGCACTACAGTAGAGCCCCACAGTTATGGACTCCAGACTTCCAAACTGACTGGTCAACCAAATCCCCACCTGCTCCCACCCACTCCCACCCAGCCCAAGCATTGGCCAATCATTCACTCATATACCTCCACAGCAAGAGAAACAGAGTGAACAGCCGACCACAGTGTGAAGAGAGAGACAACATGCATGAGAGACTACCCCTTACAGAGTTTGTCTGCATCCCCGAGTGTCCCTGCCTTGGTGTTACCCGACAGAAGTGGAGACAGAGACAGACCGATGTCACTGTTGGTGAGTGATTGTGTAAGGGCTAGTCAGTAGTATGGTGCTTCATGTTGTGGCACACTCCAAATGGCCAAATTGCCAGCTGAGAGACAGTGAGCAATGGAACTGAAACACTTTGCTCTCTCTCTGTCTCTCTCTGCACACATCGTGCTGGTGGACCATAGGTAGCAAAACCAGTGACATCTCTATCTGTACCTTTCTCCATCCGAGTGCTGTCACAGTACTTTCTGTATGCCAAGACAGAAGAGTGCAGGAACCTGTGTGAGCCAAAGAGAGTGTCATCATAGTACACAGTACAGAAGTAGCTTTCTGTGTGCCAGCATAGTTGAAGTGCAGATGGGTCTGCCATGTGTTTTTTTATAAATAACATTGAAACCCTTTTTTTTCCTCTTTTTCTGTCGTGTTTCAGACTTTTTCAGACTTACAGACTTTTCAGAGTTATGAACACCATGCATTCCCATGGTGTCCATAACTCTGAGGTCCTACTGTAATTGCAGATGCATGTTCAGGGATGCTGGCTTTAGGCCAAGTGAATTTAAGTGCATTAAGCAATCCAAGATTAGTGAGATATTAAAACATAGCACTTCAATGCTACATCATATCCTAAAATCTGCTGTAAAACCTTTAGTCATAATCCATGCAGGGGAAAATAACATTCTGAGGGATCCTTTAACAAAAATAAAACAAGATATTGTGGCAATGACAAACTTATTGAACTAGGATGCGAAATCGCTTTCTCTGAGATTTTACCTATCCCCAAGGCAACTGAATATGACCATATAAAAATCAAAAGGTTGAATGACTGGTTACATAGATGGTGTTTAAAGCAACAAATAGGCTGCATTATTCATTGGGAACACTTTAATGACAAAATTTAACTTTTTCCTTGGGATGGTCTCCACCTAAGTAGAAACGGTAATACTCTTTTAGGCAAACAAATTGCATCCTACATCCAAAATAATTTAAACTAGAACATGGGGGAGATGCCAATTTTAGTGGCATCTCTGAACACAGTCAATGGGACCAGTAAAAAGCCCAACCATTTAACTATAAATCTGGCACAGGCCACAAACACTACCATAGACAGGGACCCTTCTCTAATTCAGGGCCACATAACATTTAAACAAAAAAAGATACATTACATATATTATTAGTAAATGCATGCAGTCTTTCAAACAAAATTGATGAACTTAAGCACTTTATGTCACTCAATAAAATTGATATTTGCAGCATTACATAGACTTAACTTAATGACCGTGACTAACAGTTATAAGAATTTTATTGTTTTAAGGTATTAAACAGTAAATATGAGATGTTTTATGTTTTAGTATTTTGTATGTATTGTTTGTGATGACTTAATATAAGTCGAACAATAAAATATTGAATTGACTGGGGGCACTGAGATTACTGGATATTCAAAGTTTGGAAAAAATTGTAGAAGCTCCAGAGGAGGGGGAATAACTTTATATGTCACAAATTAATTTAAATCATATGAAGTAGTTAACAGATCTGATGCTGTCTCAGAAAACAAATTATTATGGGCTAAAGTTGTACTTCCAAACAAACACAGCATAACTATAGAACTAGGGTACAGGTCACCAAATTTAGATAGTAATAAGAATAACATGTTCATGAATACCATCAAAACTATGGCAATCGAGGGAGTTTATATTCTAATGGGAGATTTTAACCTCTCTAATATCAATTGGGAATCATGGAAGGGATCGACTAATCTAGATAATAGATTTATTGATTTGATGACCATATATAATATGGAGCAATTAAAGTTCCAACCAATGATCAGAATATTTTAGTTTTATTCCTTACAAACTGGGAGCAAGAAATAAATAAGGTAGATGTTATATATCGTCTGGCTAATAGTGACCATAACATGGTCCATATTTAAATAAATATTAATCAAAAGTTGGGTACTCAACGGCAACACTTTCTGGGATGCTGCAGTAGTGAGAAATATAATTGAGGTACTTTCAACACTTTTTTTATTCTAAAACTTTAATAATTGACTATTCTCAATGTTTAAATTAGTTCTCTATTCTGTGTTCTCCATTTGTTTTACCAGGTAAGACACACTAAGCTGATAACTTGTTCACAGGTACTGCCTGGGAACACAGGGAAGTTCAGTTGCTGGATCAGGATCACACAGTATGCAAGTAAGGGTTGTGGGATTCAAACCCAGGTCTACAGAATTGCAGCACAGAGCATTCAATCGCTAGGCTATGCTGCCTTCAAAAGTTTATTTTAATGTTACAACATTTTTAACACTACAATTAGGACATGTTGACAGTTCCGTTTTTTTCCACAGTTATCGCCCATTTAAGTTAGTGAGCTGACTAATTTTACTGCTTTACTGTCAACTACTTTTCAGGCTATGTAGCTGTGTGGCACTTACAGTACTTTTCATCTTACCTTAAGAGTTATTCAGTCTGTGGGCTGCTGACTGTTTTTACTTTTTTTATGTGAGGCTATTTTAAACTCGTTTACCATTGCTACGTTCTTATTTAGTGATTGGTTGTCACGCGATCCTGTCATGTCACATTTCCTTTTTTTACATTTGTTGCTTGGGTAACAGTGTATACTTTTATATGAACATATATATGTGGTTGCTCTTTAAGGTTCCCTATCATGTAGAATTTATTTTTACTTTCTCAGGGTTTAAATTGCCTCCCTGTTCGTAGCAGTCACTGCTTTTTTAATTTTGGGTGCCTACCATCATGCAACGTGGACAGCTGTCTTGGACACCGCTCGGCTTTTACTTCTACGGCTCTGTGCAGCATTTTAACATGGACAGTTTACTATTTATTTCACTCTAGGGTTGCCTTCCAAGTTGGTTGCTGCTCTGCTGTATTTATTTATTTGCTACCAGCTAACACTGCATCGGGGGTCGAGGGTGAATGGTCTAACAGTGCCTTTCATACTATCCCATCTCAATGGGCGATTTCTTGGATAGATTGCGACTTCCATCTGTGGCCTGATCAAGTATGTTTTTAAAAAGTGTTTGTAGTGCTGTTTTGGTGATTCACCTCTCCAGTCAGATTACTACCGTGATGTGTGTGTGTGGTACTGAGGGCTGGCGTCTGGTGTGACAGTAATGGAGCTGGGACTGGATTACACTGAGATTTCTTATTTTTAACATTTAGACTGATGGTGGAAATACTCGGCGACTGTGGGAGAGATGCGGCTAGACATTGTTTGTCAGTGTTTTGGGGGGAAAGGGTGAGTGAGCGTGCAGTCAGCTAGTAGGACAGTTGCCCGATGGTGACATTGAATACTTAGGCAGTACATCTACTACGAACTGCGTGATGTGTGGCCTACTAAGACATACACTGCAGGTGTGTTTATGAGAGGGACAGTGATGCAGCTAACATTGGGCACTAAGGTTTGCTTGCATTATATTGTGATTATTTACTTGTTTTTGTTAAGGGGTCAGGTTTATTTTTTTATCTTATGATGATGCCAATTGACAGTTTGCCTAAGTCAGATGCTTTACTAACATGGAGGTTGGGGATTCCGCAACAGAATGTGGAAAAGGCATTTATTTCAGGGTAGCCTCTGCACAGCTGGCTGGAAAATGTTCCCAACCCAGTGGTTGTTACTCCTTATACCACTGGATTCCAAACCCTGTCAACCAATCAGGAGACATGATATTTCTTATCCATTTTATAAAAACTAAATAACATCATCTTACAAACCACTTAAAATGAAAAATACCTTAGAGTCGCCTTTTCAAACAATTTTAGACTTGATATGCACACCCAAAATATTGTAAAAAAGGGGAAATAAATTTTGAGCTGTATCCTAAAAAATATAAAAAGTAGAAGTCCGGAGGTCCTGGTCCCCCTTTATTCTAGTCCTGTAAGACCACGTCTAGAATGTTGTTCATCTGTGTGTGCCCCAGAACTGGTCAGAGGAAAAAAATTAATAGAGAAGGTTCAACGAAAAGCTACTACAAGACTTTTTTCTGTGAGCAGGTTGGACTATGGTACAAGAGTAAGGGAAGATTTTTTCTTAACATGTAATGCATTAAAAGATGAGTCAATGCTGGAAACCATTGGTCTAATTAAAAATAACTCTAACAAAATAACCAGAACTCACAATATGAAATTAAAAGAATGCCATAATAAAACCAATAAAAGATGCCAATGGTACTCCCAAAGAATTATAACTACATGGAATGCTTTACCAAAGGCTGTAATGGAGAGTAAAACAATGAATAGTTTTAAGAGGTGATGAGACACACATACGGGTGATAAAAAATGTGATTAATAATGATGGCGAGTTCATAAAAGGCAATCCTGCCTACTGAATTCGTATACTTCCTATGATCCTATGAACATATGAAAATGCCAGCAGAAGCAGACCTTACGATCTATTGAGTCTGCTTGATTGAGCAGCTAGCCCCTCAACTTGCAGTTGCCCCACCTCCCTACCCCTCTTCATCACAACCCCCTCACCCTGTCTCAACCCCTCTTAAAGCCACCCACCATTCTACAGGATACCACCTCCTCGGGCAGAGCATTCCACCTGTCCACCACCCGTTCATTGAAAAAATGTCTCCTGATTTCCCTCTTGAATCTTCCCTCCTCCAATCTCAGCTGATGCCCTCTCGTATCCCTCCCTCTTCTAAACTGGAAAATCCCTTCTGTATTTATCCCCTTTAAAAAAACCTTCATACCTGAATTAAATAGAAATCAATGCAAAGTGGCCCACAAGAGTGGAGCAAAGGTGCAAAGGGGTTTTCAGTCATATCCCCCTATCTCTCCTCTCCTGTCCTCCAGGGAGTACATGTTCAGCTCATCCAATCTATCCCCGTAGGACTTTTCCTCCAATGCCTGGATCATCTTGGTTTCCCTACTTTGCACCCCCTCCAACAATTTGATGTCCTTCTTTAGGAATAGGCACCAGTACTGCATGCAGTACTCCAGGTGCAGCCTAATCAGAGATCTGTACAAGGGAAGGATCAACTCCCTATTTCTGAAGGAGATTCCCCTCACTATACACCCCAGCATCCTGTTGGCTTTTGCTGCCACCTTCCTGCACTGAGCTGAGTTGGTCATGCTGCCCGCTGTAAGCACCCCAGATCCTTTTCCTCCACAGTGCTTTCCAGCTGCACCCCTCCCAGCTGATAGCTCCTTCCCTGGTACCTAGCTCCAAGATGCAGTAAATTGTACTTCTTGGTGCTTAACCCCAGCTGCCATATTTCTGACCACTCCTGTAGTTTGGTCAGGTCCTCCTGCAGCCCCATCCACCCTTTAGTGTCATCTACCACAGCTCCCATCTTTGTATCATCAGTGAACAGACTGACCCTATTCCAGATCCCGTGTGAGATATCAGCTATATATATACCAAACAGCACAGATCCCAGTATGGATCCCCGTGGTACCCCGCTTGTCACTTCCCTCAGTGATGAGACTTCCCCCCCACACCACCACCACCCTCTGCTGCCTTCCATTCAGCTAGTTGATGATCCATCTGACCATCTTTGTTCCCACCCCTATGTACTGCAGCTTCCCCTCCAGCCTCCCATGCAGCATGGTATCAAAGGCCTTGCTGAATTCTAAATACAGGACATCCACCACATGGCCCCTGTCCAGCTCCCTGGCCACCCAGTCATAATACTCAATTAGATTTGTCTGGCAGGATCTGCCTGAGACAAACCCATGATGTTGGCCATCCTGGATGCTATTGTCCTCCAAAAAGGTCACTAGCCTCTCTTTTAGGATTGTCTCCATAAGCTTCCCCACAATTGATGTAAGGCTCACTGGTCTGTAGTTTCTGGGTTCATTCCTAGGGCCACTTTTGTGAATGGGCAACACATGGGCAATCCTCCAGTCTTGTGGTATGTATCCTGTGTCCAGGGAGGTACTGAACAGGTCATCCTGTGGTTCTGTCAGGATCTCCACCAGCTCCCTGAGTACCCTAGAGTGAATGCCATCTGGTCCCGGTGCCTTGTCCACCCTCAGTGCCCTTAATCCTTCCAGAACCCTGACCTCTGTAATCCCTACATCAGTCCCCCTACACTACCCACTCCACCCCTCCCTTGACATATCTTCTGCCCTTTGTCCTTCCTGAACACAAAGCCAAAGTATTCATTTAATGCCTCTGCCTAATCCACCCCCTTTTCCACCCACCCTCCATCCATCCTAATCCTCACAATTTGGTCCTTGTTCTTCCTTCTTTCTCTAATGTATATGAAGAAGTCCTTTTCTCCTTCCTTAATACCCTGTGCTAGTCTCAGCCCTCTTGAAGCCTTGGCTGCTCTGACTAGCTTGGTAACCTCCCTGGATTTATTCATATACTCATCCTTGTCAACCCCTCTTCCCAATGTCTTGAGTTTCTGAAATGCCTTCCTCTTGGCTCTCACCCCCTCTATAACCTCTCGAGTGAACAAACTGGGCTTCTTTTACCTTCCCTTCTTACTCTGTGTCTTTGTACAAGTCCCAGTGGCCTCTGTCAGACCTTTTTTAATAATATCCCATTTTTGACTAGCATCCATGACTGGTTGAATTCCCACAAGATACCTAACCAAAACTTCCCCCCATCCTTTTAAAGTCCGCCCCTTTAAAGTGAATCACCCTGGTCCCTGTATCCTGTTTCCCCTACCCATACTGAGTATGAACCACACCAAGTGGTGGTCATTCCCAGCCAGAGGGTCCTCCACCCCCAGTTCTTTTACAGTCTCTTCATTTGAAAGTACCAGGTCCAGCGTCCTCTCCAATCTAGTCGTCTCATGTACCAACCGCACCAGTAATCTGTCCTGAAATGCATCTAGTATGACCTGCTCCCTCACACTCGTGGCAGTTGGAGTGCTCCAATCCACCCCAGGTAGGTTGAAGTCCCCCACCACCACTGTGCTTCCCTTCCTACAGACCCTTCTGATTTGCTCAGCTAGCTCTCGATCCAGGTCTTCCCCTTGCCCTGGTGGTCTGTATACTATCCCCTTTCTCAGTGTCCTACTTTTTGAGTCCTGGAACTGCATCCATAGGGCTTCTGTTCTGCCTTCCTCCCCTTCCTCCCTTATACACCTTATCTCTTCCCATACTTAGAATGCCACACACCCCTTTCCCCTTAGTCCTATCCTTCCTGAATATTCTATACCCTGGGATCATCATATCCCAGTCTTGGTACTGGGTGGACCACATTTCCATGATGGCTGCAATGCCACCTTCCCCACTCCCAGGAGAGCCTGCAACTCAGCTGACTTATTACCTAGGCTCCTCACATTCAGCATGACCATGCTCCACCCCATTTCCTTCCTTACCTTTCCCTGGTTCCCCCCTCCCCCATGCCTCTACCCTGACTCCTACTCTGTTAACATGGGGTATATGCTGGTCTGGCTCCCCTCTCTGGGATCCCTGCTTACCAGCTGTCCACTCTCCACCACCCCCACCAAGTTTAAACACACCTTTGCTGCTATGTAGCCCTCTATCCCCTGCTTTAATACTCCCTTCCCCTCCCTGCTCAAGTGTAGCCTGTCCCCTGCATATAGATCATTACTGTCCTAGATTCTGCTCCAGCCACCCACTAACTCGCACCCCTTGGATTGACCCTTATATCTGCCTGTAGGGCATTTTCTTACTTGTTTGTGCACCAAAATGAAAATTTTTTTCACTTTGCTCTATGTGTCTTTCTAGTAAAGGCTGTTATGGCTATATTAAGGACCCTGAGTACCTCTGTTGACAGGTTTAGCTAGCTCTAAAAATTCTATGGTTTCAGGTACCAAGCTCTCAGCTTAACAGATACCAGATTTGGATGTAAAGTGTCACCTGACCTTTGAACTGTGTTAACAGGTGGATAGTTTTTTTTAATTTTTTTTCTTCTGGAGATCTGCAGGAGGAAAGAGTAACAAGGTTGACTTGACAAGCCTGGTTCTATCAGAATCATTGTTGCTGTATCTGACCTTGCCTTTGAGAATACTCTCTGTAGCATGGATTGGGGGCACACAAAAATGTGCTCCCCTCAGGGAGTTTCAGAGCATCTTGTGTGGAAGTGTCCTGAGATGGAACTCTGCAGCAAAACAGTGACAGTTTTTTGTTCCGCCATGAGGTGAACAAATCCAGCTCTGACAGATCCCAGTTTTTGAATATTGTCTAGGCTACTGACTGTTTCAGTGACCATTCATGCGACACAATCTCACTCTGCTGATTGAATTTGCCAGGACATTGTCCTTTCCTGCTACATGGACTGCACATATCTGTGTTTGAGGTTGTAGAGCAGATCCCAAATGCGTAGTGCTTCTTTGCAGTTTTGATTATCTGTCTCCTTCCTGTTTGTTTATGCAGTACCTGGTGGTTGTGTTGTCTATCCTGATTTGCTGGAGATGACCTTTTAGCATTTCCTGAAAATGTTTCATTGACTAGAACACAGCCCTGGTTTTAAACAGATGTATGTGTTCCAGTAATTCCTACCAGACTT
The DNA here is from genome assembly GCA_016271365.2 of Neoceratodus forsteri. Classification (NCBI taxonomy): domain Eukaryota; kingdom Metazoa; phylum Chordata; order Ceratodontiformes; family Ceratodontidae; genus Neoceratodus; species Neoceratodus forsteri. Next base: position 584,765,501 of record CM028133.1, read on the forward strand.
GAACCAAGTGCCCTGGTCAATTAGGTCTAAGATGTAACCCCCCCCCAATTCTTGGAGGGAGTAACTGTGTGGGACTTTTGTTGGAAGAATATTCATCTTCTCAGATGCTTCACACTCTTCCACAATAGTACTGATTGTAGCAGAGCTGGTGGTCAGACATTGTCTCAGTGGAGACCTGTACTGTACCTTTATAGGTACCACATGGAATGTCCCTCATGTGCTGTTGTGCCCATGTGAATACCACTGTGGTTGCTGACATGTAACCTAGAAGTCTGAAGAATTTCTGAGCAAACCTTTTTGTTCCTGTTTGTAAACTTCTGCAAAGGCCACCAGTGTCTGAACTCTTTCCCATACCAGAAATGCTTTAGCCTGTACTGTCTCCAGTACTGTCCCCACAAACATTAAAGAGCTGCTTCTTAGTTTATTAGTATTTGCTCCCGCAAACAGATCTGACAACTGACCTGGCCAGGAGTTGCTGGATATAAATCTTTATGCAAACTTCTTCCATTTTTAAAAGTTATTTTACTCGTAATTTTAGTCTGAGACCACGCCGCTAAAAACAGAGCCACTTCCCGATATTGGAGCCATGCCCTCATGCTGGCATATGCACCCCCATTTTGTGATGTCAGTAAATGAAGGCTGTGTGTGCACACTCCATTGATTTGAATAGGGTCTATATTCTTATATATATATTATTGCTATTTACAGTTGGGATTTTAATTAATCAAAGATACAGCTCGACTAACAGGGTCCCTGTTAGTCGAGTGGTCACTTTGATTAATTAAAATCCTGACACTAAATAGTAATACTATGTATTAGAATATAGCCCCTATTCAAATCAATGGAGTGGGCACACACTCTTTCAAAATGGGCCTGCATGTGCCGGCATAGGGATGTGGCTCCAGTATCGGGAAGTGGTCGGTTTTTATCGGCACAGTCTCTGCCTAAAATTGCAAGTAAAATAACTTTTAAAAATGGAAGAAGTTTGCATAAAGATTTGTATCCGGCCAGTCCGCCGGCACAGTGGTTGGATTTCCTCTTGTGAAGCCAGTGACCCAGGTTCAGGAACAGACCCAAGTCACTGGAGGGCTGGCTGGGGGGAGTAGAATTGAGCATCCCATGGACTGCTCTCCTTCTCCAGGGGGAGGGTGAGGGTTGTGCTCGGCACTCGATGGACCCCTGGTGGAAGCTGGGGGTTCATGCAGCTACCTGTGCCAATGTTAGAGGGGCAGGGTGGATGCTGGACATCATTGCACATCCCCACCCCTGGCAAACAGCAAGGAAAACTCCTCGCAGCTGACCACACCAGTGAAGCCTGCCCCCGGCTTCAATTAGTCTCCAGGACCACTCTCCCCAGACAACCATTAATCATTCGGCACTATGGTACTGCAGTAACACCTTCTGGGGGGCAAGTCAGGTGTGCTGGGAGTGAGCAACAAGAGCCCGGAGGTGGGAGCCCGGGGGTGCCATGACTAGGCTGATGTCCGGCAGCCAGCTGTGGGGGCAAAAATAGGAAAAATAAATAAATTAAAAAATAAAGATTTGTATCCAGCAACTCCTGGCCAGGTCAGCTGAAAGATATGTTTGGGGGAGTGGCTACTTGGAAGCTGCTCTTTAAGATCTGTATTGGCTCCAGTGTAGCCTTTTGAGGTTTAGAAGGAAATCTAGGCAGATCATCATGTTCATTACCTTTTGCAGTGATGCTTCTCTCTTTTTGACCTTCCATACATTAACCAATCGTCTAAGTCTGAATTTACTGTGGCCCTGGATTTCCTTAAAACAGCTGCCACTGTAGCCATGTACTATGTGACTACTCTTGGGACAGATGTGCTACCAATAGATACCGGTCTGTACTGGAACTGACTGGTACCTACCTTAAATCTCAGGTATTTTCTGTGAGACTGCCTTACTGGAATATGGAAATAGGCATCTTTCTGTTCCAGTGAGGAGAGCTAGTCTCATTGCTGCAGTGACTTGATCACTGTTTGCAGAGTTACCATTCTGAGCTTTTTTTAGTTTATGTGCCTGTCTGTTATTGAGACCCCCCCCCCCAACTTGAGCATAGGCCACCACCACCCTGATTTTTTCTTTGTTAGCACCTGGAGAAAAAGTCCTTCCCTTTTTATTTTCGCTCTTGCATAACAGCAAACATATTGTTATACTAGTGTATTCTGACAGGTGTGTCACTGTCAGTCCAAAGCAGGGCAGTCTGCAAGGGCTCAATAGTGTCAGATGAATCATCACTCAGGCTGATCATGACATTCTTCTAGTATTGCTGGGTTGAAGCTTCGTGTAGTTCAAAGGTGAGAGCCACCTGAATCAAAGGATGGCTCTTTTCTTTGATCTGGATAAACCAACAAGCAAGAAGAGCAGATCAGCATCATGATCAGCCTGCTGTGGTCCTCCCCCCATGTCAAAACATCACCCACCACCCTCTGCTAAGTATGCCTTCCACCTTCCATTGCTTTCCCTTCTCAATTTTCCAACACCAAGTTGCCTATTCCCTGATGCTGGCTAGTACCCCCACCATACCTGTTTTCACTGTGTGACAATGGGCAGCCCACCCCCAGTGCTGCCAAACATAACACTAACACTGGGGTGCCCAATCCCCAGTGTCAGTATCTGAAATAAAGAAAAATGTCCCTCATAGTCTTTATTTATGTTTATGCACCATGTAAAACAGAAAACTGTCCATCAGTATCTCTTGCCTCTGCAATACCAACTAGTACTCCCCTACCCTGCCTGTTTTCACTGTGCAACACCGGGGAATCCACCTCTGGTGATATCAAACATTAATTTTCTGACACTGGGTGCCCAATCCCTGATGCCAGCTTGTAACCCCATCACTCAATTTTCACTGTGTGACATCGAGAAGCCCATCCCTAGTGCTGCCAAACATAATGTCAACACTGGGGTGACCTATCCCCTGTCTTGGTACCTGAAATAAAGAAAACCATCCCTCATGGTCTTTTTTACTTTATACACCCTGTAAAAAATAAAACCATTCATTGATGTCTGTTGCTGCTGCTGTGCTGACTAGTACTCCACACCCCTCCCATATTGACTGGGCAACACAGGGGATCCCTCTACACCAGTGCTGACAAACATAACGCAGACACTAGGGTGCCCAATCCCCACTGTTGGTACCTAAAATAAAGAAAACTATCCCTCACAGTTTTTTATTATTCTTATATGCCCTCTAAAAAAGAAACCCTGTGAAATAGAAAACCTTCCATGATTACCTGTTGCCACCTCTCTTACCTGACCTTCCAACTCAGCACCCACCACCCCACATCTTCCCCACCCTTTACTTACCTACTGGGGGTCCAACACTGTATTTATGTCTGGCCAGAGATGTCTTCACTCTTCAATGCTGAAGTGGGAACTGAGGAAATTAAGTATGCAGTTCAACGTACAGTGTCCATCACTTATACAGCCCATGGATATAGTGGGCAATCAGCTATAGTGATAAAACTGTGGTTCCATTTGCCATTTCCAGAGGAAACTACTGTAATAGGCACCATATATGACTTAGAAGCACTGTCTATTTCAGGCAATCATCAGTGTTCAGCTGTGTTGGTTGACAGGTAGACGAGCTGTCAGCCATCAGTTAACACCTCAATCATGTGTAATATGGGCAGTACTTTTAAGCTGTGTAATGCGAGCACATTCACCTACTGTAGTGAATGCAGAGCAGAGCATAGCTGAGCAAGCAAGCAGACAGAATGGCATCTAAATGTAAAGTCATGTCGCTGAGCAGAAAAACTGAACTGCTAAAAAAAATGGATGAGCTCCATAAGATGAGCCAAATGGAATTAGCACAGCATCTAAACCTGCTAAGTCCATGATCACTGACATGCAAAAGCAGAGGGAGTAGTTGTTTAATGAGTGGCACCAAAACACAAAACCTGATCAGAAGTGAAAAAGAGAAGGCAAGGATGGAGAAGTGGAGGAGGCACTGTTAATGTGGTTCCACAATGCCCATGGCCGAGATGCCCTTATAAGCAGCCCTTTGCTGTTACAAAAAGCAATACAACTGACTGAGGATTTGGAGCACCCTGACATTACCCCATCTTAGAGGTGGCTTCAAAGGAGAAACCAAGACACAAGATTGATTTTCATCATACCAGTGAGGAGATGTTAAATGCAGACTTTGCTAGTGTGATCAGTGGGTAGTTGATATTCTGCCAGGACTGCTTTCTGGAATCCCCCTGTAACTTTTTCAACAGTGATGAAATTGGCCGTTTTTGTTGTGTGGGGTATGGGACACTGGCCTTCAAGTCTGAAATATTGCTTGACCAGAAAAAAAACTTAAGAGAGAATCTTTGTGTTGGTGTGTGGCAATATGGATGGGAGTCAAAAATCCAAGCTTGTCATTGTTGGCAAGTCAGTGTCCCCCAAGTGCTTCCAAGATATCTGTCATCTGCCAGTGATTTATTATTCTAATGAGTCTGCCAGGATGACAGCAGACATCTTCACTGAGTGGGTCCACTAATGAGACAGGAAACTGAGAAGGTGAAAGATTTCTCCCATCCTTGAATATTTCTCAGGGCACCCTCCAATCCCTGGTTTGTGAAACATTTCCTCAATTTTCCTGCCACCTAACACAGCTTGCATCAAACATCCCCTCAATCAAGGGATCATCTAGAGCATGAAGCAGCACTATGTTCATGCTACATGACAATGTGTCTTTGAAGAGCTAGACTCACAATCTAAATAGACAGCCACACAATGCACCCCAAAAATCTCCCTACTTGATGTGGTCTGGCTGCTCAAACATGATTGGGACTCTGTGACCTCACATACAATTCAGCATTGTTTTGTAAGGCTGGATTTGTGTCTGCTGTTGACCCCAATGAAGGCACATCCAATGACCCACTGCTGCCAACTATTGAGGAGGACGGTGCTGAAGAAATCATCCCAGCCCCAGAGGGCATGACTATGGAGGAGTTTGAACAGCTGTGCCACCCAGGGGATGAAGAAGCAGAGCCACCAGTGGATGACATCAGCAAGATGGTTGATGGCATGTGTACTGACACTATGCAGTAGGAAGAGGAGGAGGATAACCTGGCTGACTGCAAGGAGAAAGTAAGCATCATGCCAACCAATGTGAGGACAGCCCTGCTCCTGCTGTACTGCACCATGTAGCAGCACCTCAAAATTGAGCCTGAATGGCATGTTCTCATGCTGTGAGAAGGTCTGGGATCCATACTATAGAAAAACTGCAGTACAGGTGAAGGTCAATGAAGTCTTTAAAAACAAGTAAGACCCATCTTTTTGTATGAAAGGCTGAATGAGACTGGGTAGCACTGAGACCAGTTCACTTAAAAAAATGGGTTGTTTGGAATTGTTTGGGACTATGGTTTTAGTTGAGGTAGTGCCAAGACCGGTTCCATTGTAAAAATCTGCTGTTTGAAATTGTTTGAGACTAGGGTTTGCACTATGATACAGCTGAGCCTTGCTTGATTTAAAAATATACAGAGGCTGTTTAAAAATATACAGTACAGTAAGATAAAAATAAATGAAAAGTTTATCTTTTGCAGCTGACACTGTTTGGGAATGTTTGGGAATGTGCAGCACAATTTTCTGTATTTGTCTGGCACTCAAGGCTTAAACTGAATAAAACATGTGTGACTGTGCAGCTGCGATGCAAGTTGACACTTATTTATTCAAATGTTACAGCGATCACCTCATATTGCATAACGTGCAGAATGTGCTTACACAAATGTGCCATTATAAGTGGAGGAGACTATATTCCAGTGGGTTTAGAATGTAGTAGTAGTAGTAAACATTTTATTTAACTGAATTCATAACAGTGAAAAGGTACAACTCGACTGAGACAAGCTCATGTCCAGCGAGGCCCTAGATTATATCCAATGTTAAAATAAACACAGCATAGTTATAAAATATCATAATAAGTATCAAATATATTAAACCATCAGTACATCATAATGAGACATATATCCTACGACACACACAATACAAAAAGACAAAAATTATAACATAACAAACACTATTGCACTTTCAGTTTCAAATATCCATAAGGAAAAAATAACAGACATATAATTTCCCAGTGTTTTACACATCAGGTGTCCTTAAAACTTGGTAATTTTAAATATTTGTTCCCCAAATTTTTAGCATGGCCTTTTTGGGATTGCTCCTTATGAATAAGAGTGGTGAAATTGTGCAAATACATCCTGAAAGGTGATTTTGGAGTTGCTGCATGAAATCACATTTCAGGCAGGATTTGAAAATTTCCTTTGCCCTTCCACATGAGGTGCAGTCACAAGAAGACTATGTTAAAAATTTGGGGTACAAATAATAAACAAAAGCAAAGTTATGAGCACACATTGAAACTTTTCAGTGCTCGCTTATAACTTTGGTAATTTTCACTATTTTCACCCCAAATTTTCAGCATAGCCATTTTTTCACATCATCTCATTAACATTATAGGTGTCATTTTTGAAATCCTGGCCAAAATGTGTTTTCACACATGTGGCGCAAAATCACCTTTCAGGCAGGATTTGAACATCTTTTCCACCCTTGTTCATGAGTTGGGGACATAAGAAGGCTATGTTGAAAATGTAAGTTAAACATATTTAAAAAACAAAGTTATGAGCATAACTTAATGAATTTTTAAATGCAAACTCGTAACTTTGGTAATTTTCAATATTTTGACCCCCAAATTTTCAATATACCCATTTTTTCATACTACCTCATGAATATGATCGCTGTCATTTCTCAAATCCTGGACAAAATGTGATTTCACACTTGTGGCACAAAATGATGTTTCAGTAGTTGTATAAATGTCATCTGTCATGTTCACAACGAGTGGTTATAGAAAGACTATGTTGAAAATTTGGGGTCAAAATGAATAAAAAAAGAACTAAATTATGAATAAATGTTGAATTGTTCCAGTATTTACTCATAACTTCATGTTTGCAGATTTTGGCCCCTGATGTTCAGCATATCCCTAGTATTACCCCACCTCCTGAACATGACTGGTGTCATTTTTCAAATTCCTTCCAAAGCTTGTTTTCACAGTCACACTGCAAAATTACACTTAGGATGAGACTTAAAAATTTCACCTGTCTTGATCATAAAGTCAGGTCATAAAAAGATTGTTGGAAATTTGGTGTCAAAGTGTGGGAGCCCACTGAAAATTAGATATTGCCTCTCAACTGGCCTATCCTGGGTAACTAAAGTCTAGAAATGTGTAAAAGCAGGACACCACTGAATATGAGATACTGCATCTCATCTGGTCTATCCTGGGTAAATACTTAGTAAACATGTACACAAGCAAGACCCAGTACAATAGCAATGCAAGCAGTAAATATTCAGCATTGAGAAATGTGTGTCCTGTTGCTAGTACTTCCTCCATTTCTTTTTGAGACTGCAGTTTCTGAATGCCCAATTTTAATTTTTGCTGTTTCACTTCTGATTTAGGTTTGACATTGTTCAGTCTCTTTTGTTTTGATTGTATTAGGAAAGCTAAAGAAAAACATAGAAACATACATAGAAACATAGAATTTGCTTGTAGATAAGGACCACTTGGCCCACCAAGGCTGCACATTTTTTCCTGCCCATTGCATCACCACAGAGCCTACTTGATCTCTAGCCCATTCACTCCCTTCCCTAAGATTTCCAATACCTGTCCCATGTATTCTTGAATCCCACCACTGTTTTTTGGCCCCCCACCACCATCACCTCTACTGGATGATTGTTCCTGGAATCCTCCTCTCTTTCTGTGAAGAAGTACTTCCTCACATCTCTCCTGAATCTACCCCTCCAGCTTCTTATACTTCCACCTTGTTCTTGAGCACTTTTTTCTGAAAAATACTTCCTTCTTGTACTTTGTTTACCCCGTGAGGTATTTAAATGTCTCTGTATTATCCCCCTCTCTCTCTCTCCTCTCTTCCAGGGTGTATATATTAAGGTTCTTTAATCTCTCCTCATAGGGCTTCTGATACAGACCCTGCACCATTTTAGTTGCTCTCCCCTGGACTGCCTACACTATGTCTATGTCCTTCTAAAGATGTGGTCTCAGGAAGTGAACACAATACTCTAGATGTGATCTGTACTGGGGCAATACCACCTCCCTCTTTTTGCTGGAGATACCCTTCCCTATGCAACCCAGCATCCCTCTTACCAGCGATCTATATCGAAGCAAGACCACTTCGCTCCCTCTTTCTGTTGGCAATAACCATCCCTATGTACCCCAGCACCCCCTGCAAAAGCCATCTCACACCACCTCCTGCATCCAGTGATCTGTTGTTATAGATTGTTAGTGTTAAGGTGGTAAGAAAGGTGTCCCCCTAAAGAGTCATGGGGACTGGTGACTTCTAGCATGTCAGAAATTAGTTTTTAACTGGGGAGCAGGGGGGTTGTGGCAGTGGCTTGCCTCTTGCCTCTGTAATGTCTTGATGTGCTGGAGCCTCTTTGAGTCTGGTATGGCTGAAGGTTATAATGTCTCTGGTAAAAAAATTGCTTCCCGTATCTCCCACTCCATGGGCTCTGTTATAACCTATTTTTTTCTCTTTCCATTTTTAAAAGTTGTTTAATTGTCAAATTTACCTATGTAACTCTCTGTCTAGTCACCAAAAAGTAATGATCCCTCAAATGGAAGTCAGCTGGTTTCTTCTGTACGTCATGGAGAAGGTGAAGTAGTTCTTAACCAGGCATACCTCCTAGAAGTCACTGCATTTGCTAAACCCCTTGTGGCAGTTTCAGTGATATCCACTGATAGTTGGAGCTGATGTTTAACAGCATCTAAACCATTTTTAACTACCTACAATGCTTATGACCTGCCATTACAGGGCAGACTACCACAGAATGTTACCATTTCTTTCCACAATGCTTCCTGGTAATGAGCAGGACCACTGGAAAATTGCACCCACAACTTTACCACACTATCTGCAATTTTCACCATTCTCCACACAAGCTCTACAGTATCTTGTACTTGATTGGATTTTTGACTGAAACTGCATAAATTATTTAAATTCTCAAGGAAAGATACTCAAACATGTTAATATTTAGTATGTGGGCCTGGATTTGGCCAAAACAATGCAGTGCAAGGTGAGGAGGAGTTCAAGGTGATTTTGCTTTCATCTGATTCACTTCCCTGGTTTGTTTTCAAAATCCTCTAGCCATGCATATGTACAATTAAGCACTTAAAATATGTGTTAAAGATGACTATCAGAAAACTATCTGCTGCCACAGAGACTGAAACAACAAGTGTAAGAAAAGGTATAAATTGCTCCATTTGCTTAAATAGAGCATGTTTTTTTGAGTGGTAAGTAGGGCTGTGCAGAATAAGAAATTCCACCATAGGAACTGCTGCAGAAAGGCAATTCTGCTTCTGAAATGCTTTGTGGAATTTCTTTTTATTTTCCACAGAATTTCAAAAAGCATTTCTGTGCAAACTGTGGAATAATTTTTGGGGATCATGTAAACCACAGAATAATTGTCTGTGGATTGTGGGAAAATAATCCATGGTTTATGTGAATTGAGGATTAGTAATCCGCAAAAAAACATTTTGTATGTGGAATGTCAAAATTTCACAACTGATGGAAATCAAAGGATTTTTTTAAATTCCACAGAATTCTGTTCCATAGGAAATTCCACATTCCACACAGCCCTAGTGGTAGGGTAGGTTTTCCTTGTATGCATATGTTCATTCTGAATGGATTTTGATTCAAATGTCAGAGAAATTTGCATGGCCCTGCTGATTACAAGCGTGAATGTGCTTCTGATGGAGTTGATGACAGTGATCTCTGATTTGACATTCTGACACTTACATGTTCACATTTAAAGCATACAAAGAAAAGCTAAGATTTCTGAAAACACACCAATATAGCAGGTGAAGTATATTTAAACAGTTGCCTCAAATAGACAAAAATCATTGCAACCAGTGTAATACAAAAGTGTTATGTATTGCAAACTATTGTAAGAAATACAAAATCACACATGCCCCCACAATGCAAAGCATCATGGGCTGTATATGTAAATCACCACAGACTATTATGCTGGTTCAACTTTAAGCAAAAATGCATGGTGCCAAAAGGCCTCTCACACAGTTTGCAAAGGGTGCCAACAGAAGACATAGACACGTGTTTCATCCTACCAGGACTCATCAGTATGCCTCGTCTGTTTGACACCCCAGTGGAATGAACCAGCTACCCTAAGATGGTCTATCTGGGTTATGTTGTGGTGAACCCAATTAAAACAAAAAACTAACAAACTATTGTATGCTGCAGTGAAAAGATATTGGTGTGGTTTAATACTTTTATCATGTGATTTTAAAATGTTTGTACTTGAAGTGCTGATGAAGAACAATAATTATTTTAACAAAATAAACATTGTTCTTACTAAAACTGGAATAGGTGCCTGGTTATCTGCCTTTTTTCTAGCACCAAAGTAAGTGATTGTTAAACAGACTGCATAATTTTATATCTAGAACCTGACAAAATATGTTGTTTCAGAATGTATTCAATATTGACTAACTGTGAATTACTAAACAACATCTTGTTATCACTCCATGAGGTAGATGTTTTTAGATTTATAAAGATATGCTACAATGATGAATTTGCAATTCATCTCAAAAACACAGACCTTTCTTCATACTGAAGGCATATACAATTGGCAATATACTGTGTACATAATAATTTATGCAATCAATACAAGCTGCAGCAAACAATAACATATTTTTAGGGAGCACTGGGGATGTACTGGGATCCCCCACAAGTTCCCTACAATTCCTGCAAGAAGTCTCTACATTTTTGGGTAGTATTTTCCGTAGTTTTCCAGTGGCCCTTTTAATGAGCAATATACTGTAGTTCAGAAAGGCTGCTGTCTCATTAATAATGATGATTAAGAACACCTTTCTAATACATCAGTCTTCTGGAGTCTTTATTGGGGGTGCTGTTGAAAAGTTTATTTTTGCATTTTCACAAGAGCAACCTGGATAAGACCTTCATTGCATGGGTGTTTGTAAAGATAATCAGATCTAGGTCAGGTTGCTTGATGTATATTTTTTTCCTATTGTATTGTCATTTGCCATTACAGAGGGTGGCAGCAGAAGAATTTTACCACTCATTTTCCTTAAAGTGACATGTATACTAATTCTTTTTGTGGAGGTTAGTCCTCATACACTGAGGAATACACCCTTTCCTTAATCCTCCTGTGTCTCCACAGTTGGGATGTTTGTGGTTTCAGCCATTCCTCTTTAGAAAGCAGAGTAGGATGTAAAATCATCCAGAACTCTGGATGGGGAGCTAATATCCACATCCCAGTAAGATCAGGGAATATACAGTCCTCTTCTTTCTGCTCTGGTATATATTTTGCCGGAGGGGAGGGGCAGAGGGAAGTAATTTTTTCTGCCTCCTGTTTCATTGTTTGGAAAAATTCCCCCATTTGGTTGGATTCTTCCATGGATGGTACAGAGGACTGGGCAGAAGGCATTACTTTTTCCTCTGTTTCAGGCTCACTGTACTTCTCCTTTCTCGATATTTTAAGCTTTTGGACAACGCTGAAGTATCAGCATGTAATTTTGTTTCCTTTTTCTGCTCATCTCAATGTTCATCAGATGTGAATTTTGTGTCCCTTGAATGCCTCTTAGAGGATTCTGCCTTAGTGACTACATTTTTTTGGTGAGGCAGATTCAGCTGACATTTTTGCCAAAGGGTGTGCAGCCTTTTTGGGGGAAAACGTGGAGCTTAATAGAGGGGCAAGAGCTGACAAAGAAACCCTTTTTGTCTTTCTCATGTTCTGTGTTTTCGGACAAACACTGCAAAGCTCACAGTTTTTCAAGTTATAAGCAGTGCTCAAAGACTTTTAACACTCTGTGTGCTTAGCTGCCTCAAGCAAATTGGTGATACACTGAGTACACTTTTTGAAACAAGTGGGATCAGTCTTTTTGTTTGGCTTTCCTTAGTCGGTTCAGAAGTCAACCAGAATCTTTGTAAGCTGACTTAGAAATTTCACTTTAATGGTGAAATACAGTGCTTTAAATCTTGGCAGATCACTCAGAAACCAACCACAGCCACTGTGAGTCAATGACAGTTCCCACATTAGGCCTCAAGTAAAAAGGCAGAAAAACAGGAAGAAAGTGCAACATTTTAAAACCAAGGATCTGAAATTAGAAGCAGATTGTTTCTATATTTTTACCACTATAATCTGGCACAGTCTTTGTGAACAAAGTATAATAAATTTATTTTCTTGGTTCCCAGGAACTGAGAAAATACCTATTTTAACAAAATAATAGCACAAATGCATAAAACAATAGAGAGAAATAAATGTAAATAAACAAATTGGGGGGGGTGCTGCAGAGCAGCACTATGGCAGCTACATTCTGAAACAGCTCTGAGTACTGCAAACCAAAAATACTACAAAATATATCAGTTTCCAGCCTGACAACTTTTAACTTTGATCAGTACCTGTCCGAAGCCCTCTGGTACAAAATTAGTCCAAAAAAAGATGCCAAACATGCCCCCAGAGTTTGGATGTCTTTCTGTCTCTGGTGGGTACCTCGAAAGGTTCAGGCCAGACTGCTGCAAGTGGTATGGTGATGCCAGAATTAAAAAGACAAAAAAGGGGAGCACAAGGTAAAGGTGCTCACAAGCTAAACTAGGAATACATCACAAAAAAGCTTGGGCATTCCACCACATATTATGCTGCACACCGAAATAAGTATAGAAAAGGTTTTATTCCATTAAAAAAAAGCCTAACACATTTCTGGTCCTAAACCGGACCCTTTTCAAAGGCAGAATTAAATAAATGGAAAAAATACATGGCTTATAAAGCCTACATACTATGGTGTCTTCAATTAATTAGGACCAGATTTAGGACCAGAAATGCGTTAGGCTTCTTTTTAAATGGAATAAAACTTTTTCTATACTTATTTCATTGTGCAGCGTACTATGTGGTGGAGTGATGCCAGAATTACCCTCAACACAAATCTTAGTGATACTGATTAAAATCCAAGGCACCAGGGATGAGACTAATAAGAGACTCACTGCTGTGGAGGCTAAACTGTTGGACGAGCATAAAATTCAGGAGAACTCTGTGGAGATTACGGAACTCACAGCAGCAAACACTAGGCAAGCAGATTGCAATGCAACTTATGTACAGGACCTTACTTTTCTTAAAGGTAAAATAGAGACCATGGAGACTGCACAGAGACACATCAATGTACGGATCATGGGCTTTCTGCCCTTATTTGAAGCAAAAACTGAACTTTTACATGCTGTTCAGAGGTTGATTTTCAAGATCTACAACTGCTACCATTGGACTCTGCTATTAAAATTGTGAAAGTGTTTGCAATATCTTAGCAGCCTCGTCCACAAGGTGACTCCACACTACACCCACTTACAGTGATAGCAACCTGATCTTCACCGGAGGCTCAGATCTCTTTATTACAGGCTGCCCAAGCTAGAGGAGATATTGTGTGGAAAGACAGCTGCCTGGCTTTTTTCCAGACTTGTTGGCTCAAACACAAGCCAGAAAGAAGGAGGTGCAAGTGGCAAAAAAGGAGCTCCTGCAGCATGGAATTGAAGCTTAGCTCATCTATCCTGCCCAGCTGCAGGTACGACATAAATCTGAAACTCACATATTTATAGATCCTGAAGTGGCAGCAGCATTTGTGGCAAAACTAATAAGCAACCAGAACCCACCTGACGCTATTTCGGAAGACAAAGGGTGAAGTATTGTATTTGAGAATAATTTTTTTTTGTTGGCATGATAGCATTGGGAGCTGGATTTGTTTAATGCTCTGAGTTACAATTCTTTATCCCGGTTGATGCTTGTTGCACATTATAAGTGAAATCTCATTTTCCCTACTTGAGCTCCCACTGAAAACTGGACTATGCAAGGCCCATGTTAATTTGTGTCCATTTGAGCCTTGCTCCTCTGTCAGTTTGATTAGTCATTATTGACACTTTATTCAATTATTTTATTAATGAGTAATAATCTTGCTTAACGATATAGTCAATATGAATGTTGGTGTGTAAGTACACCTTTCAGTTTGTGAACATTAAATAACTCCTATTTAATCCTGTTACCCACAGGATGGGTTGGCTTGTCTTGTCTTATCTCGGGTTGTGGGGAGAAAAACAACTTAACTGAAACCAGGACATCGTTAAAATTATCTGTCTGTATTCATTAGTGCTTCAGCCCTCCCCCAGACTCCAGTTCTGCATGGATCTGTTATGTTGGTTTATTGTTCTTATTTTTTATATATATATTTGTGTTGAGAGTTAACTAGTCCTACAGCCTAAGAAGATTAAACTTTTCTCCTATATCCTCACACTGGCAGTTCTCTATATTGCATGGACATATGGACCTGTTTATTAAATGCACATATTTTACTGCAAACCCTGTACATTAAGTCTGAAGGTCTGTGTACCTCATCCCTTTTCTTTTATAAAGTTTGGTATCTACTGTATGCTCATAATCTCTATAAATAAAAAGTACAAAACAATTTAAACAAATTCATTGAAAATAGTAATGAATAATTTACATTTTATCACTTAACGTCAAATAGTAGGACATCTGTCAGGGGCAATGACTCTCTTTAGCAGAAAACAAAGATATGTTAGGGGAAGGCTGTCAGCACAAGACCAGCACAGAGAAAGAGACAGTTTTCAAAACATTCCAAGTTCAGTGACACCATTCCACAAGTGGAGATGATGCAATGGATGGGCTAGCTGTTCTAAGCTATTGTTGTAGAAATGTAGGGTAGACAGATAGACAATTAAGGCTGGAAGGAGTCTCTGAAATGTGATGCTAATTCTCCTTAAGAGTATAAATTGTGGGATCAATTAAGCTGTGCGCTATATAGAGAAACGGGGTGGGATATTCAGAAGGGTTGCGCATGGTGCAACACAGTTGTACCATGCACAACCCACTGATGTGCCCCGGCATGATATTCAAAAGGGCAAAGCGCATGGCACAAATCCCGATGTGCCAAGGCACATCAGTAATGTATGTGGTGCAAGTAGGGGGGTGTGCCCATGTATACCCCCGCACATCCCGATATTAAACCTGGGATGTGCGGAGCCCATGCACACGCAACCCCTACATGCGCCGCATACAGTTGTTCCAAAAAATAAAGGAACAACAGCCGGCCACCCACAGGTGAGCTGTCATATTCAGGGTGCAACACAGCAGCTGCCAGCTGTGGGTGGGCACCCAAGCTCCAGCGGCACCCTCTGTTGGGTAGCACCCCCCCATGCCCAATCACGGGCAGAAGTAGGAAATAAACATTCCCATATCCCTGTTGGTCCAGTGGACTGCTTCCAGCCTGATCGCAGGCATATGTATAAAAATTAAGACGTCCTATATCCCTGGTGGTCCAGTGGACTGCTGGCAGCCTGATCGCGGGAATATGTATAAAAATTAAGACGTTCTATATCCCTGGTGGTCCAGTGGACTGCTCACAGCCCGACCGTGGGCAGAGTCTAAAGAAAGATTAAATCCATCCCTGGTGGTCCAGCGTTACCCCTCCCCACCCTCCCACTGAGTCGTGCCACCCCACTCCCCCGGTCAGCAGCAGGTGGAGTTCCCCATCCCAAGCCACCCGGCCGCCCGCCGACTGACTGTGTGCAGTACAACTGTACGCCCATTAGTCCACAGCATGGTCCAACATGCATGCAGACCATACCATACTACACAGTCCAGATATGTGAATGAATCCATTCATGCATCTCAGATACAGGTATAGCATAGTTCTGTATACCCATTGGCTCACGCCAGGGACCAATGGGCATACAGCTGTACTGTACGAAGTCAGTCAGCAGGCAGCCGGGCAGCTTATGGTGGGGAGCTGCCACCCAACGCTGAATGGGGGAGCTGGGGTGGCGGGCCTGTGGGAGGGTGGGGAGGGGGTTACCGCTAGACCACCAGGGATGGGATTTAATCTTTCTTTAGACTTCTGCCTGCAATCAGGCTGTGAGTGGTCCACTGGACCACCAGGGATATAGGACGTTTTATTTATATACATATGCCCACAATCGGGCTGCGAGCAGTCCACTGGACCACCAGGGATATAGGAGTGTATTAGTTTTATACTTTTGCCCGTGATCAGGCAGTGGGGCACTTTGCCACTAGTACAGGGGGTGTCGGTCCCCGACAGCTGCAACCTGGCAGGGCGGCAGGCACAAGTCGCCGGGGATGGACACGCTTGCATGCAATTGGGGCCATAATGACATGCAAATGGCCCCATTTGTGCCTTTCATGCATTATGGACCCATTTGCATGTGCACCTTGAATATCATGGTAGATGCCCAGCACACCTCACTTGTGCAGTGCATCCCCTGCCCTCTCTCGCCACTTCAGCGGTGCAGTGCCACTGCACCATGCACAATGCGTGGTGGCCACAGAGCAATATTCAATGGTAGAGCCATGGCACAGCACCATTGAATATCACCCTGTCATCACCCTGGCACATCCCAGTTGCACTGCGCCCAGGCTTGCGCCACAGCCTGGTGCAGTCTGACTATCCCACCCATGGTATATAGCAAAAGACAGAAAGAAAAAGAAAGTTCATCAAGTTTAACCTTTTTTTCCTACCTACAGTAGAATTTTGCGATCTTTACAGAACTCCCAGAGCTTGTTCTCTTTTTTTCATAAAGCTTTTTCTTCTAGGCAGCCAGCATAGGTGGGCTTTCAGCCCTGTCCTCACCTCCCCCACCTAGCATCCAGCTCCACCAGATTAATCATGCCCAAGTAGTAAAAGTAGAAAAAAATCTTTATTTTTCAACAGGATCAGATGGCACAATACACCATTAGGACTACAGTCCTGTTTATAAAGGGCTCCTGAGATGAAGATTAATGAAATTCTAAAATTACATAAAAACTAGTTACATTTCCAGGTTGCATTCAAAACGTCATCCCATTTAAATACCAGAAGTAACATACACTCTGTTTGGTATGGGTTACAATATTAACACTAATATAAGATAGTTACTGTAATTATATATCTATTGTCACATTTAACAACATCACTAGTAGGACTCATGTAGCATAGATTGAGTTAACTTAATCAAAACATGTGCATCTTTTAGTTAATTCTGGTTTAAGAGCTGTGTTAAATTTCTTTGTACTGTCAATTATATTTTTTGTTTGGATCTTTAACTCGTTCCAAGTTTTGATTGCTTAAAATGAGAAGTTCATTTTTCCACATCTGGATTTGGGAGTTGTTACTTCACAGTCTCTAAACACTCTATCATTCCTTAAGTTATGTGAATTTTTTTTTTCGATTTATTATATAAGTGGGCTTCATAGTTTTTATTACGTTCCTAACTTGATTAATTCAGATCATGTTTTGTTTGTCCCTAAGAGTAACCCAATTCATTCCCTGATATAAGTAACTTTGGTGTGACCACCTGACAGCTTTTAGTGCAAATCTTGCCAGTCGATTATATAAAACCTCCACCTTTTTAAAATTTGTGACACTAGCAAATCTGTAAATATGTAGACCATAGTCTATAACTGGAATCAACATCTGATTCACTATTGACCTTCTCATTTTTGCATCCAAGCAATGTTTTGTGTTTCTCAGGGCACCCACCCTGCAATTAACTTTATTTACTAGGTCATTTATGTGGTATTCAAACCTGAGCTTGCTATCTACCCATAAGCCCAAATATTTGTATTCATTTACCTGGTTTAAACACTTTCCTGCTGTAGTTTTTAATTCCAAAGTTAAGGAATCTTGATTAAATATTGAACCACCTGCAAAGATAATTGCCTTTGATTTTCATGCTATTTAAAATTAAATCAAATTTCTCAAACCATCTCTGAACTTCAAATAAGTAATTTTGTAGGTTTAGTTGCACCTGGTCTGAATCAGTTCCCTTGGTCAAAATGACTGTGTCATCCACATAAAGTCTTATTTGTGACTTCTTTACATTAACCACCTGATTTGTATAAACCAGGAATACAGTAGTAGGGGCCCCAATATGGACCCCTGTTGTACTCCCCTCAGAACTTCTGAACTGGTTGAATATTCCCTCTCCAATGTGGTCTGTTGCTTTATTCCTGTCAAGTATGATCAAAACCAGGTGCAAGCCTCCTCAGATATCACTAATTGGAGTAAGCTCTTTATCAGAATTTCGTGGTTTACCATATCAAAGGCTTTGGACAAGTCCACGAACACTGCACCAACCCTCTCCCCTTTATCCAGGGAGGATGCTACCAGATCTAACAAGCCAGTGAGCGCAGTGCTCATGGAGTGGTCCTTTCTAAATTCTGACTGGTGCATGGACAGCAAAGAGTTCTTTTCCAAGTAGTTACAATGCTGTCCATGCACCAGTCTTTCTAGGATTTTTGATTCTACAGGTAAAAGGGCAATAGTTTGATAGCTTGACGGTTCCATTTCCCCCCTTTGAACACTGGAACTATCTTAACCTCTTTCCTTAGATTAAGGACCTTCCCTTCCCGTAGGCTCCAACTAAATAATTTTGTCAAAACTGGGGTAATGATATATTCTGCATCTTTAGAACTCTTATTTCAATCGTGTCCTTCCCTGGGGCCTTATTTTTATTTAAGGATCTTGTTACTTCCTTTACTTGTTTGCAAGTAACACATTTAAATCTAAAACTTGGCACAGATTTATCCTCTTTGTTACCTTGCTGGTCCATTACTTTTTGAGTTTCATTTCCGGGTACCTCAAATACATCACTTTTATCTTGCTGTTCCCTTACTGTTTGAGTTTCATTTCCTTTCCTTGTTTCCCTAACACATCTGGAAGGGTAGTGAAAAAGTAATTTGATATATTAGCCAATTTTTTTACTATCTTGTAGAATACCATCCTGGTCTATGTGGTTTCTTGGGGCTCCTTTTGAGGGATTCTCAAATTATTTTAATAAAGACAAATATTTCCCTGTGCCAGTTGTCTCTGTACTTTTATTTCTGTAATATTGTGCTTTTACTTGCTTTACTTTTGTCTTCAAGGGATTTCTTGCTTGCTTGTATTTGTCCCAATCTACTGTACTTAATGTTTTGTTTGCCAATTTCCACAACCTGTTTTTAATCAGATTTCTTTTTAAAATTTTTCTGTTATCCATGGAACATGGTTTTTCTTTAATATACTTTAATGAAGGGGGTTGACTTGCTACAAGCTTGTATGAACTCTTTATTGAACTACTGGACTGCTAGTTCTAGGGATGGGATCAGAAACAGTCTTTCCCATTTAACTTCCCCTAATGTATGTTGTAATAACTCTGCACTGTAGGATTTAAAACATCTTCCCCAGACCTGTTGTTCTTTTTCCACTGGATTTCTTTTTACTAATAGGTTTATCCCACAGCTTAACGTATTATGGTCCCCTAGGACTGGATGTTGAACTAGTGCATATTTTACTTCAATTTGTTGTGATACAAATATTAAATCAAGTATATTTCCTAGACATTGTAATGAACTTTTCCTTGTGGAATAAATTGTCCCTGTGGGCCCCCGAAATCAGTTCACACAGACCACTTTCAATTGGTTCACCACTAGCTCTTTATTGGTAGATTTGCATCCTTAAAATTCTCATTTACATTTTATCAATTTACATCATTGACATTACCATTTAAACACTCACCACTATAGAGCAGTAAAATTTTCTTGTCCCATCTCTGGGGTGGCCCCCTTTATTTACAACAATGTTAATTTACAGCTATATATTTTTCCTTGGCCCAGGTGTACTGACCCGGTGCCTCTTCTTCTGGTATCTTCTGTCTGGGTTCAGGTGTTCCACCTGCTCCCCAGCCCTGCCCCTCCTGGGGTGACCACCCCATGGGGAGCCCCCCCTCCACCTAGCCACCCTTATTCTGGCTGGGTCCCCCTTTTTCCCATTAGCTCTAAGGAGTCAACCATGGTCGTCCCCCTAGAGCTTCTCCCGAGGCAAAAGCTAGGCAAACAAACCCTCTAGACCCCACCAGGACTCGGTAGCCTCACGAATGTCCCCATTTAGCACCATATTCCCCACCTCGAACATATGTATCCCATCCACCCTATACATACCTTGGGTATCATAGGTGATCAAACTATGCCTGATGTACATCCTCCCTGCTCCCTGGTCCAGGCTGCCACCTTTCTGTTAACCCTCTTTTGGGCTTTCTCAAGCGTGAGTGCCTTCTTGGCCTGCCTCCAATTTCTCCTGGGGATTATCTCTGACCAAGCCAACTTGGTCTGTGGCCACCATCCCCTTATGGTCATCAAATCCTTCAGGATGCTCCATGCCAATGCCACCCAAGGTGTGTTTCACAAATCGTTACCCCCGCATGTATAACAATTAAGTCCAGTGTGGGCCATGCCTGACTCTGCTCCTTGACCAGTGGTAATAATTGACTCCATTGCAGTCCCCTTCATCATTGCCACTTTCTCAGCATTCTGTCTGCCTCTTGTCCCAACTGGGAACCGCCCCTTGTCCTCCTTACCCACAGCTCTGCCCAGTGAATAAAAGGGTGTCCAACAATCCATACCACCCTGCACCATCTACCACCTAGAAGCAAAACCAAGATAGTCAGGTGTCTCGACAAGGCCCCCTGGCTGCACTGTCTCCCACCCTCACCCACCTCCCCCCTTATCTCCACTTCTGCCCTGCCCCCACCCACCTCCTGCATCTCTTACCCCTGCACCTCCTACCCCCTTGATCTCCTACCTCACTTCTCCCCATCAATTCTCTCCTCCTGTCTTGTTCATAGCTCAAGTCTTGTACTGGTTATTACATGTCTGTAAGTCAGTGACTTTATGTTTGTAACTAAAAATGATGACTGTTGCACACGCTGACGTGGAACCTTTGTAAAAGAGCCTCGGCTCAAAGGTATTGTAATCCTAGATTGAAATAAATAAATAAATAAATAAAAATTATCATTTTCTAATGTATGTTTTGTATGCCTGTGACTTCCACCTGCCCACCTGTTGTACCTTAGCCTTGACCCCCCGTCAGGTGGCCATCACGGATGCTGCCCCAATCCTGAATGAGTGCACTGTGAACTCCCTTGATCTTCCCTGATGAAAACCATGCCCTTTTTTAAAACCACAGTAACCCAAGGGGCAGTGGCAGATTCCCCGGTGCTGTGCAGAAAAAATCTCCCATCTATACATGCTTTATTGCCTTGTATTCCCTTATAGCATTTGCAATCCCTTCTTCTGCCTGTTCCAAAACCACCTTCACCGCCTGTTCTCTCGGATCCATTTTGCTCATCTGAGCCATATTCATACTGTTCCTGCTAACCAGGATACATCCTGCAGCAGCAGGCCACCTGTCTTGTCCCCTTTCCCTTTGCCACCACCTCACTGACCCAGAATGTACCTCTCTGCATAGTGTGGAAAATGGCTGCGAAAAGCTTAGCCTCATGCACTGATGAGCACACGTTGCCCAGGCTGCCCAGTAGCTTCTTAAATAGCTCCCCACAAATTAGCCTGCACCAGTCTGGCTGCTGCCCCTGCAGCCTTGTCCACCCTTGTTGCATCCGGCATACAGCTGGGGCATTAGTGGGTGTCCTCCACCCTCTTATCTGACATACCATACCTATTCCTGCCACATGGATTCCAATGGTTGCGCCTGACATGCCCGACTCCCACCTGTCTACTATATATCTCATGATCTGAAGTTCATTACCTGGGCCACTTACCTCTAGTTCTGCCTTCCCCTGGAACTCCCAGAAACTCCTCCACACCCCCTCATAAGCCTTCAGCATGTTGGGTGCCCAAGCATTCTGGAAAATGAGCTGGGCTCATTCCATCTAATCTCCCACAGCTGAGAAGGCACCAGTGTTCTCCAGGCAGCTGCCCGAGGGGCCAGTGACTGGAACCTGTCCAACTGTAAATAGGAGAGGCTGTTAGCCATGTCATTTTTAACCCCCTCCACATGCTGTGCTCTGAAAGACATGTTCAACTTCAGCCTCTCCCATACCATTCCCCTCACCACCCTCAGTACTGCCTTTGTTGTCCCAGACTGCTTGTTGATGACTGAGACCACTGCCATGTTATTGCACTGGAAAAGCACCCTCCTGTTCCTGAACTCCTCTCCCCACACCACCATAGCTACCCATATAGGGAATGCCTCCAAGAACGTAATGTCCCTGGTCACCTGCCATGTCCATGTATAGTTCTAGCTCAGCATTGCCTTCCCACTGCCCTTGCCAAAAAGTCACACCATTGTACTCATCCAGAAAAGTCTCCCAGGCTAGAAGATCCTCCTGAACCCTTGCAGTGATGTCTACCCAGTGGTGAGGCAATCTGGCTGTGGCCGTAGCCCTGGCAAGTCTTCTCATGACAATTCGACCTGGTGCCACTGCCTTGCAGGTGAAATTCATGTTTCCTAATATCGGCTGTACCACCTTCAACTGTGCCCTCCACCTCCCTTTTATACATTTTATGAGATCCAGGAGCTTGGCCACTTTCAAGGATGGCAGCCTGAAACACTGCTCCTCCATGTTTAACTCGAGACCCAAAAACTCAATCCTCCTGACTGGACCTTCTGTCTTGTTCCTCACCAGGGGTACCCCCACCTCTTTGTACATGCTCTCAAACTTCTCAAGCATGCCCACTGTCTCTATCCTGCCCTCCCCTATGAACAAAAAATTATCCAGGTAATGGACAACTGCCCCCCTCCGATGCTGGTCTGAGAAAACCCACTGCAGCCAGGTGCTAAAAACCTAAAATGTGGCACAGGCGACTGAGCATCCCCTGGGCATAGCCTTGTCAAAACAAAAGCGCCCCTGAAATTGGAAACCCAGTAGTTCCCAATCCTCCCAGCACACCAGCAGCAATCGGAATCCTGACTCTATGTCAGTCTTCATGAGCCATGTGCCTTGTTTCACCCTTATGACCTCCACTGCTTGGTCCAGCATGGTGTACAAAACTGTGCTCCTTTCAGGTTTGATGGAGTCATTAATGGAATCACCCTCAGGGTATGATAGGCAGTGGATTAACCGGTATTCCCCAGGTGTCTTTTTGGAGACTATGCCCAAAGATGACACCCTGAATGTGGGAAATGGGGGGGCATTTGAATGGCCCATCCACCCTGCCTGCCTCCACCTTCTTTTTTATTTTCCTCTCAATTGTCTCCTCCCTTTTATGGATGCCACATTTTTGGCCCTCGAATTTTTCCTGTCCCCTGTGAAATATACATGAAAGCCACCCTCAAAACCCTCCCTCAGAATTTCCCCAGCCGAATAGTATTTTGCAGTCCAGATCTTCAGTACTTCTAATCTTATTGGGGATGCTGCCCTACTGAATATGTCCCCATGACCACTGCCCAGATTTGGGTACCTACTTCCCCTCAAAACCTCCTCTCCCATTTTACCATCACTAGTTATGACCTTGCCTCCTGTAACCCCCTCTCCCCCCCTGGCCCCCTCTAAAAAACTGCCCCTGTGCCTGGTGACCCCCGCAACCCCTTTCATTCTGCAAATTGTAACTGGGTGGTTACCCCCACACCCCAAACATACGTGTTTGAATTTGCAGCTGGGCCACATGCAGTTTGCCTTGTTGTAGGCCCAACATGCTTTTGCATTAGGTGGCCCTGGCCTTTTTTCCCTCTGTTGGTGTTCCCACCCTGTGCTGACAGAGTCCTTATCCAGAGTTCAGACAGGGTGACATCCCGTCTTACATTGCCATGTGACGCCATCCTCTACCTGAATTTCTCATTATATATGAGCCACCCATATCCACTCTTAACCCTATAGGCTTCCCTTATGATGGCTGAGTAGGTCATCAATGATACGGCCAGCTGTTTTTCTTTAGGAACATAATGGCACTGAAATGCATGAAACTCTCCATCCATGCTCCAAAGGTTTTACCCTTGTAGCTGACCTCTTCATTTGTCTTCCCCACAATGGCCAATGCTACTGCCATCTCTGAGTTGTCCACTGATTCTTTCTGCTCATATCTCTTTGTCGTGTCCTAGTCTATCAATGCAAACATGTCTATATAGTCTCCCTTCCAAATTTTTTCTTTGAGGGTCTGGGAGATGTGGTCCCCCAGAGTCATGCCCAGCAGCCATCCATGTCTCCATTTCCTCATCCCTTCCCCCACTCCTGCTCCATGCTCCTCCTTGCCTTCCCTTCCCCTTTTTTCTCTGCTTTCAGGGCCTGCCACACTTTGTCTACCTCCTCCCATCCTTTTTCCCCTTTTTCCTCCATCAAACCTGATAAATATTCTTTGAGGCTACCCTCAACTGACAGGTCCACAGTCAGCACCTTACCCTCCTCCTGCGGCAGTTCCCCCTTGTCCTCTGGGGTGCCTCTGGTCACCTTCTTTCTCAGTGGGTCCTTCTGTTACGGTGGTTTCTTCCTCTTGTCTTCCCACTTCTCTTTCTCCTCAGCCTCTCTCAACTCTTTGATTATGGCCTGTGCCTGATCCATCAGGTCCACAGCCTTCTGTGCTAGCACCTCATTGGTCTTTGGCTTTGGGGCCAGTGCCTTTTTGGGGCCATCCTGTAACTGATATAACATTACGTTAGGTAAAACTCCTAACACTTCAAAAACTCTCCCTGGTCACACCTGGTCATCCTTGACCACCAGGCCCACCCCTCCTACTCCGCGGTCTCCCCCTTCCCATTCTGAAGACATAGCTCATTGAAAAACCAAAAGAGTAGAAAAAGAGAGAAGACAAAACATACACTCCATTTCTGTTGCAGTCTCCCAGTACCCCTTCCTTCCCTTTTGCTATGCCTTTGAAAACCTTGCCCACCATGGAGTGAGATACCCTGCCTGAGGTTGTCTGTTTTCCTGATTTATTATTTAAAAAAAAAATTGTTTTTTTTTTTGGCTTACCCCCTTTCTCTTGAGGGGAGGCATCTGTTTTCCACACAAAACAAACCCCCAACCCTGTTGTAGTGAAAAAGTCTTGCTCCCTCTCTGCAAGTAACATCCCTTTGGTGCCTAAATATGGCTGGCCAACCTTCCCTTGCCTAATACTGCACTAGAATCCATACTGCCTAATATTAAACAAAAGCCATCAGTAAGAGACTGTAATTAATACCCTAATTACCGTTTCTTTTGTTATCCACATGCTGCTCTTGTCCCAAATCCTTTTCCATGTATGCTCACTGAATCCCCTCTTTCTTGCTTGCCCCCACATAGAACCATTCCTGCTTTTTCAACCAGGTGCGATGTGAAAATGAACAAATATCCTCCCCAGTGGGCCTGCCAATGTGGCCTATGCCTACTTCCCCGCTACCTCCAATCCAGGACACAAACCTCCTGAAACTTCAGTAAATGCTGCTGTGCACTGAGACTCCCTAGAGTCTTCCAGCTGTGGCCCTGGTATTTGCCTCTGTGTTCTTCTAAACAAATTGTTCCCCCCAAACCGTCTGCTGACTGTGAGTAAATGTGTGGGCCTAAGCGCCTCAGCTGCGCCCAACCTGGCTGGCTTCACCACGGCCCAGGGATGCTGTTGCCAGTGGCAACAAACTGACCAAAGCTTGGAAAATGAAAAAGGAATTGCCTTATTCTGTGCAGTGTGCCCAAGCGGGCCACCACACCTGCCCACCAGGGCACCCTGATCTGAAACTGGCCCCCCTGCCTGTGAACCTGGTTCCTGGCCGGGAAGTGGCCTGGGCCCCAATCCCCCTGCTGTTTAACCATGTGGCACTGGTGCATCTTGCTGCTTGCTGGACCAGGGAAAAGCTCCCTCACCTCTGGTGCAATGGGAGACCCACGAGTCATGCCCTTGGTGAGAAAAACCTCTTGCAGCTCTAATTCTACACCATGCCCCCCACCCCATGGGGGAGGGGGCTCCAACAAACATGCCCAGCATTGGGCACCATGGCAGGAAGATGCCAAAACACACACTACAGGCCCAGTAATGGTTACTAATCCGCCTGGGCCCCCATCTCTTACCTGGTGATTTTTTCATTGTCTTCTTTGTCAGAAAAAACACAAAACTGCCGAATCAAGCAGAGCTCTTACCTAGATGACCTTTATAGTTTGCCCCAAACGTACTGGTACTACAAATGCTCTTGTGTCTCACTTAAACCATTAACAAACTCTCAAAACAGACAAAAACTCCTACAGTATGTAGGAAACAACAGCAATTTTGGTTAGTATCATAAATGTCCCTTAAACACCCTGATAAACTTGCATCAGTGCAACAAACCCTTTCCATCAGACCCACAAGGCCATGTGGCCAGGCCTGCCCTTATCACTAGGCCTGACTAGGCCTCTTACCTTGCTCAGGATCCAAATCTACCCACAAGAGAAAACAAAGATTGCTTGTGCCTGTGCAACAGTGAATCTGTGAATTATTTCTGAAGAATACTGCTGCAAAAGAGAGAGCTCCCTCTCTTTGCAGCACCTTATCTACCCCGATGACCCTTCCCCTGTCTGCATTCTATCCAGTGCCCATCTGCCACCACATCTCCCCTGTGACCTCACCCCCTCCCCTCCATGTCCCCCCTCTTTGTTTCCTGCCTGCTTTCTCTCCTTGTACCTCTCTTAGGTCTCATAGGTCTCCTAGGTTATATAGAGCTTAAGAAGACCGAAGTCCATAGTTGCTCACCATTTTGTTTTTAATCATAACCACTGATGGAATTCTCAGTTAGGTACTGATCTAGGCTATTTTTAAAATTAAACCTGTTACTGCTTGCCACTACTTCCACAGGGAGTGCATTCCAGACTAAACCAGTACTTTCTTTTTTTGGTGTGATATCTTACCATAGCCAATTGCAAAGGATGTGTCCTTGAATAATAGGTTTGTTCTTTCAGGGCCAAACCCAACTGTTCCCATAACCCTATATCATTTATTGCCCTAAAAATCAGGCACATATCTCCCCTTAATCTTCCATATTCCAAGGAAAACAACCCCAGTGCCCCAAGACGATGTCCATAATCCATTCCATTTATGCCCTTGACCATCCTAGTGGCTTTTCATTGCACCCTCTCTACAGCACTGATTTCTGCTTTACCCCCTGGAGACCAGAATTGAGCTCCATACTCCAAATGGGGACTCACCAATGAGGTATACAGCGGGAGTAAAACCTCCCTGTCTCTGCTCATGATGTGTTTCTTTATACAATTCAGGATATTGCTGGCTTTCTTGACTGCTTGATTACAATGTAATTTAAAGCTCAGATCATTGCTAACCCTTACTTCGAGATCCCTTTCATCTGTTACCTCTGCTAATATTAAATTATTTAGGACATAATTAAATGTACTATTTTTGATCCCAAAGTGCATCACTGTACACTTATCTGTGTTGAATGTAAGTTTGTAATAATTAGCCTATTGCTCCAGATTCCACAGGGCAGTCTGCAGTAGAATGGCATCTTCTTTATTATTAATAGCTAACCTGATTCGAGTATCGTCTGCAAACTTAGATTCCCAAATGTTCAGATTTGTAGTCATGGATGAAATATATTTATTAAAAAGGCAGGGGCCCAAAACTGACCCCTGGGAGGACTCCACTGGTTACTTCTGCCCATTCTGAATATGAGCCCTTTATACATACTCTCTGTTGTCTATTTGTCAGCCATGACTTAACCCACCTTGTAATATTGACCTGTATTTTGTGCTCTATAAACATAGAGATATAGAAACATAGAAGTTGACGGCAGATAAGGACCGTAAGGCCCATCCAGTCTGCCCATTTCTTTTTCTACCTTATAAACGCAAGCATCGCCTTTTGCTCTGTCAGTGGCTCATCTATTCATACTCATTTGTATTGCTCCTCATGCCTATCCCATGCCTGTTTGAAGCCTTGCACTGTATTCATAGCCACCACTTCTTGAGGTAGGTCATTCCATGCATCCACCAATTCTTTCAGAAAAATAATTTCACATTTCCTTAATCGCCCCCTCTAACTTCATGCTGTGTCCTCTTTGTCCCGCTATTTTTCTTATATTTAAACATGTTAGACTCTTTCACCTTGTTAATGCCCTTAGGTGTTTGAATGCTCGATCATATCACCTCTCTCTCCTTTTGCTCAAGGGTATACATATTGAGCTCTGTTAATCTGTCCTCATATGTCTTCTGATGCAGTCCCTGCACCATTTTGTTGCCCTTCTCTGACTGCCTCATTTGGTTAATGTCCTTGTGAAGGTGTGGCCTCCAATACTGCATGCAGTACTCCAGATGGGGCCTAACCAGTGTTTTGTAAAGAGGAATTATTACCTCCTCTTACAACTTGTGATACCCCTACTAATACACCCCTAACACCCCCTAGCCTTACCTATGCTTTAGAGGTCTGTTGATGATTTCAGGTCATCAGTGATGATGATGCCCAAGTCTCTTTCTTGCTTTGTGACTGCTAGCAACTCCTCCCAGCCTATAGGTGGCTTCAGGGTTTCTCTTCCCTATGTGCATTATCTTGCACTTCTTTGCATTAAATCCAGTTGCCACCTCTTCTGACCATTTTGCTAGTTTATCCAGATCTCTTCTCATTCTGCCCACCCCATCTGGATCATCTACTCTGTTGCAGATCTTGGTGTCATCTGCAAACAGACAAACCTTACCCTCTAGTCCCTCTGCAAGGTCACTAATGAAGATATTGAAGAGGACTGGCCCCAGGACTGATCCCTGAGGTACCCCACTTGTGACTTGCATCTCTTCTGACTGTATACCATTTACCACCACTCTCTGTTTTCTGCCCGTCAACCAGTTTTCTACCCAGTTGACCAACTTCTGACCCACCCCGAGCCTACCCAGCTTATTTATCAATCTTCTATGTGGAACAGTGTCAAAAGCTTTGCTGAAGTCAAGGTAGGTGACATCAACTACTCCCCCTTGGTCCACCACTCTGGTTACCCAGTCAAAGAAATCCATGAGATTAGTTTGACAGGACCTTCCTTTGTAAACCCATGCTGTCTTGGATCCTGTGCCCTCATGGATTCCAGGTGTTGCACTTATCCTTTCCTTAAGGAGTGCCTCCATAATCTTGCCCACTACTGAGAGGTAAGACTGAATGGTCTGTAGTTCCCTGCCTCCTCCTGCTACCACTCTTGTGGAGTGGGATCACATGAGCCCTTCTCAGTCTTTTGGGACCTCTCCTGTGCTCAGAGACTCACTAACATTCTGGCCTGCTAGTTCCACCTTTAGCTCCTTGGTACCCTGGGATGTATGCCATCAGGTCCCATTGCCTTATCCACCCTGGCTTAGCAGGCCTTGTAGGACCCCTTTCTTTGTGAAGGGAGTAGTGCTCACCTCCCTCCCCTGTGTCCATGGTGCTGGGCTGTAGGCCTGCCCTGCCTTCTCTTCAGTAAATACTGAGCAAAGTATCTATTTAGGATAGATGCTTTTACAGGTCCTCCTCTCACATGCCCCCTTTCTCCATTAAGCTTAGAGATACCCCTCTGGACTTTCTCCTTTCACTAATGTATCTATAGAAAGTTTTTTCACCTTCTTTTACTGTTCGTGCTAGTGTTTCCTCAGTTTGGGACTTTGCCTGCCTTACTGCCTTCCCTGCTTCCCTTAGGGCAGTTTGGTATGCCTCCGTATCTTCATCCCGCTGTGTTCCCTTATATTTCCTGAAGGCCAGCCTTTTGGCTCTGACCCTTTCTGCTACTGTATTTGAGAACCAAAATGGTTTCCTTCTTCTTTTGCACTTCCTTTTCTGTCTAACACAATGAGATGTTGCTTCAAGTATTGCATCCTTAATGCTTGCCCACTTTGCCTGTACCCCTCACCTGTGTTTCTTTTTGCCAGGCATAGCTTAACTCTGTTGGCCATCTTATCAAAGTCAGCTCCTCTGAAGTCCCATATTTTTGCCTTGGAATGGGATGATTTAGATGTAGTAGCAAATTGAACCATACCATGTGATGGTCACTGGCCCCAGGTGACCTTCTACCTGGAGATCTGTGATCCCTTCCCTGTTAGTCAGTATTAGATCTAGGATAGCCCAGTCTCTTGTGGGTTGTTGTACCAGTTGTTTGAGGCCCTCCCCCTGCAGGGAATCCACTATGTGTCTAGTTCTGGCAGATGTTCCTGCTGGTATTGATCAATCTGTATCTGGCATGTTGAAGTCTCCCATTATCAGAACCTCCCTTTAGCTGTCATGTTTTGTATATCTTCTAACAGTAATGTGTCTATGTCCTCCCCTGGTCTGGGGGCCTGTAGACAACCCAGTTCTTATGGCTGTCCCATTTCCTGTTTCCAGGGTGACCCACAGTTCTTCTGGCTCCATATGTATATTCTGAATTTCTGTAGCTTTGATATTTTCATTGACATACAAGGCCCTCCTCCCCCCTTTTTACCTCGGTCTCTTCTGAACAATACATAGCCAGGTACTGAAGTCTCCTAAGTGTGGTTACTGTAAACCACGTCTCACTAATTGCTACTATGTCCAGTTTAGCCTCTGACATTATTGCCTGCAGGTCTGGGATCTTATTTCCCAGGCTGTGAGCATTGTGTATGATTTTCCATTGGCCAGATTTGAGTGTTAGCTGTTGGTGAGGTCTGGCATTTACCCCTGTGCATCGTATGGGAGACAAACCTTTTTTCTACCTGGTGATGCAAATGAACTGCAAACATGCTGAATCCCTGTTTGACTACTAGCTGAGGGGGGAGGGGTGTTCTTCCCATTCGACGTATGGGGTGCTGCACCCCTCTCCCCATTTGCTAGTTTAAATATTCTGCAAAGACGTCAAACTTCTGCCCCAATGCACTGACTCCCTCCTTAGTCAGATGCAGTCCATCAAATTTAAAGAACTTTTGCTCCCAGAACTGTTGCCAGTTCCCTACAAATCTGTGTCTTTTTTCCTGGCACCAGCCCTTGAGCCACGTGTTTAGCTCCCCTATCTCCCCTTCTCTGACCTTCCGTCCATCGGCCCCCCTCTCCCAGACTGGCAGGATCTCAGAGAAGGAGATGCGGACAGAAATGGATGATGGTTGTCACCCAGCCTGGTCAGGTGTTCCTTGGTCTCCCACACTGACCAGCTGGGTGATCATTAGTCCCTATGTGTACTAGGACATCAATGTTTTCTCCTGCTTTGTGAACAATTTTAGCAATGCGGACAGTGTCTCTCCATGCTGATGTACCTGGTAGACATCTGACCATTACACCTGGCTGGAGATGGGTATCAACTCCCCGAATCATGGAGTCTCCTATGATCAGAAGTTTTTTGGATTTCCTTTTTGCTTTTTTTTGTTTTGGTTCCTGATTTTGGTGAGTTTTGTTGTGCTAGCTCCTGTGCCACAGTGTCCTGCTCTTTAGTGCCTTCTGCCTCTTTGTTTGATTTCAGAGATAGAGGCAGATACCTGTTTGTAGTGTTTATATGGTTTTTGGAGGAAATATGTTAGAGAGCAGAGAGTGATGGTTAAGAGCTTAAATCAGTTCCCCATGGGGGACCTTGTCAAAGACTTTGGAGAAGTCCAAGTAGATGACATCCACTGACTCCCCTTTGTCCAGTGCATGACTTGCTTTGCCATAGAAGTCTAGCAAATTAGTTTGGCAGGAACGTCCCTTAACAAACCCATGCTGTGACCAATCAATATCCCCCTGTTGTGACACAAAGTCTGTCATATGGTTCTTGATAATACCTTCACGGATCTTGCTCAGTACAGCTGTAATGCTGACTGGCCTATAATCACCCACCTCATGCTTAGCTCCCTTTTTGTATATAGGTACCATGTTAGCCCTTCTCCAAACATCCAACACCTCTGCCTTGTCTATGAAGCACTGCAAAAGAGCAGTTACTGGCCCTACTAGTTCATTGCCAGTTTGTTGATCAGGTGCAGCCCATCCGGTCCCTGGGCTTTGTATTAATTTAAGCTTGACAGTCTATGTTTAATATTACTGCCATCTAGTATAAGATTATGGTCCTTGTTGGTTTTAAGATGTGTTTTGGCCTCATATGTTTTAGTGTTAAAAACCAAAGTGAAATACTCATTGTAGTGCTCAGCCATATCGAGGTCTTCAAAAATCAAGGTTCCATTTGTAGTCTTCAATGAGCCATTTGATTTGATCCCTCCTCTTTAATTGTTGATATAAGAGTAAAAAGATTTATAATTATCTTTCACCCTACTTGCTAGTTTGTATTCATGATTGCGTTTAGCCTGTTTGATGGCCCTTTTTGTTCTTTGTAATGATGTTTTATAAGCATCCCAGCATGTCAAATGTCCACTTTATTTTGTCCTAGCATAGGCCCTATTTTTTTTCTTGGTACATTTTTGACCTTGGGAGTTAACTAAGGGGGTAAACCCCTAGCGTTATTGATGTATTTCTTTCTAGATGGTATAAATTTCTGCACTAGTCTTGTTATTTTATTTTCAAGCAGATCCCACATTTGTTGCAAGGTTTTGTTTTTAAAAGCCAACATCCAATTCCAGCTAGCTAGTTCCCTTTTCATTACCTCAAAATCTGCTTTGTCGTAATTTAGCAGTGTGGTTTCTCCTGTGGGTTTATCTTTGATTCCCTCAACAGTAAAAGCCACCATGACATGGTCACTGGAACCTAATTGTGTCAATACCCTGCATTCAAATAGGATATTCATCATGTTGCTAAAGACTAAATCCAGTATATGTTGTCCCCTGGTGCTGTTCTATACAAACTGATCCATCCCTGCTAAGTTAAATATTTCCTTAAATCTTGCTTCTACTGGAGTTTTTGTTTTCAGTTTAATCCAGTCAATGCTAGGGAGACTGAAATCTCCCAGCAATGTTATCTTCTTGGACATAGTGAGTTTGTTGATAAACTCTAAAAGTTCATCATCTTCCTGGTAAGAGTTTGAGGGGAGTCTATATACTACTCCAATGTCAATTTTAATGCCCTGGGGTGGGGAAACTTTAACCCATAGAATCCCTGATGTTTTCCAAATGGTAGTATCCATTTGCTCGGAACAAATGGTATCTGCTATATACAGGGCCACCCATCCACCCTTTTTATTGGGTCTATTTACATAAAACAGTTTATAGCCAGGATTATTTGTATCCCAGTTATCCTCATTTTTCCACCATGTTTCGGTGATTGCACATAACTCTATGTTGTTCTCATGTAGTGTAACAAGAAGCTTATCTGATTTTTTAATAAGGCTTCTTGCGTTCAGTAATAAGCAGTTCCATTTTAGTTCAGTAGATTGTGTATTCTGACCCCTCTTTGTCCTGCTAACACCCTCGTTGTTCTTTGGTGCCTCCCATCCCCCCTTGGCATGGAGTTTAAATGGTTGTCTATTTCCAGTTTTGGTTTGTTAGCCAAGATTCTCTTTCCCATCTGTTTAGGTGCAACCCATCTGGTGCATACAAGCTGGGGTCCTGGAAATTATCCCAATGTTTAATCAATGTAAATCCCTCCCTGTGACACCATTTTTGTAACTAACCATTCAGTCTTTCAATCTCTGTTTCTTTCTACATTAATTCTGGGCACTGGCAGTATTTCTGAAATTAATATTTCACATCCCTTGTCCCTCAGATTATACCCTACCATCTCAAAATCCCTCTGAATGTCTAGGACATTGCATTTTCCCATGTTGTTAACCCCAACATTTAGTACTGTTATTGGTTTGACCGTGTTTTCCAAAAGTCCTGGAAGAAGGTTCTTTATATCACTTATCCCTGTCTCCAGCAGAACACTAACTGTGGTAAATATATTTCTGTCCTTACATAATATATGGTCAACATATTGCAACATGGAGTCACCAGTTACCAGTAAGTTGTGTGTTTTCCTTGACTCAGACCTTGGTATAGTATCCTCTGTCTGACTAGGTAATTCAGCTGTCTGGTATTTACTTGTATCATTCTGGTGACTCATATCCCCCTGATGTTGATCCCTCTGTTCATTACTTTGACGTTCCTCCTCAATTGTTAATGCTGAAAATGTATTTGCTGTCATAATGTTTGAAGATCCTCCAATGTTTCTTCTCCCTTTTTATTTGATTTCTGAACCTTACACCACCTTTCTGAGGTCCCTACATCATCAGCTAACATAGTTTGATTATATGTACCCTGATCTACTAGATCAATTTTCAGACATTTCTCAACATTTTCATCTGGGTGTATCTGTTGTACTACAGAATCTATGAATTGTTCCAGTGAGCTAATCTCTTTCTGAAGTTGTGCTCTCTGTTGTATTGTCATAATTTCAGTCTGAAGCACCTCCATTAATATACATTTATCACATACAAAGTTGAGCACCTGTTCCCCATAGGCATACATGTTGCATGTATTGCACAGGTTTTTATGATTACTACAGTAATGCAAGGGTTAGGGATTATAGTACCTGGGTAAGCCATCCTTACCCTTTGATATATAATGGAGCTTACGTACTCTTGTTGCCTTTTTATGCTGTTATCCTGCTATTGTATTTTGGTCCTAGGCCAAATCCCCAGCTGATACACGCTGAGATGCGCATGTCTCTGCACGCATCTCTGCATACGACACCATGTGTGCATGGCATAAGCTCACCCGGCTCACTTGTGTGTCTCTCTAAATGCTCCTAGAACCGGAAGTACCTGGCATCACTTCTGCACTCACTCATGCAGTTTACAAGCACCAAATGTTTTATTTAAAAAAGATAAATATCCTAACTGCCCTCAAATTGCCACCTCTTCCCCCTCCTCCCCCTTCCCACCCTCCTAGCCTAGCCTGAAATCCTGATGATTTATGGAGGCCAGTGACAACTCAGGATGCCCTTGAGTGGGGCAACTCCTTTAATCACTTGCCTAAGATCTAATTGGTCAAAACTTATTTCCAGTGCTCGCCCTCTTGGGTGTCCCCAGGAGGAATTAAAATCTCCTATTAGCACAAGTTTTTTCCCTATTGTTTGGTTTTGGATTGCCTGGGCTAGTGTTTCAAATTCCTTTACCTTCACTTTTGGTGGTGAGTACTGTATATCACCCCTACAGCTAAATTTAATTTAATTATGTTAATTAATAGGCATTCAATACCTTCAACTTCTCCTGAAAAATTCATTCTGTTTGTCCTAATTCCATTTGTTGTATAACACCACTCCTCACCCTCTTTTCAATTTTCTATCCTGATGGTGAGTGGTGTAACCCTCAATTGCTAATTATTTGACACCTTTTGGTTTAATCAAGTTTCAGTTAGTGCTATACAATCTGAAATTTCAGTTTGGACCATGTCCTAAATAGGTCCATTTTATTTTTCAGGCTTCTTGCATTAACGTAAATTATTTTAAGCCTTGTATCTTGCTGTGGACCTGGGTTTAATTATATGTATCAACTTAAAATTAATGCTATTAGGATGGGACCACTATTCACTTGCAGTGTTTGTTTAATAACTCGATTTTGTTGTCTTCTTAATTCAGTTCTAACAATCTGGAAAGGGTTTCTTCTCTTCCTGGGATTTAATAAAGCTAGTTCATTCTAGGCAGTGTTTGCTATTCCCCCAAGTTGTGTGGCTAGTGATTTTTCACCTTCTTGTAAACTCTGTTCCAGTTTCTTTTGGGGCACAACAATCTGGGGCATATATTTCATTATAACTAAACCCACCCCATCCATAGTGTGATTATTTAAATTTTTCCCATACTTATTCAGGAGAAATCCTCCAAGGTTATGTTGTTTTGTAAGGTTTGTTTCCCTTAATTATCAAGATTTACCCAACCAGTGAATCCACTTATGTTAAATGCTACCTCTAAATATTCATGAAACTCTAATATTGCACCTATTTACCAAACAGATTTTCCTTAAGAATTAAAAACCTGGTATTTTATCATTGGAATATGAAAGGTGTAAATTGCATCAAAGATCCTTTTCAAAATATTCTACAAGTATGAAACCTAAAAATATATGAAATAATGGATGACAGCCACTTTACATAAAACTTATATTGTGTATTTTTATTTTCTTCACGCAGACAAAAAGACAACAGTTTCGTGGTGAACCACTTCATCAGGCCACTGTGTTGCTATAATACAAAAAGATAAAGAGAAAATATTTTTATTAGAATGTAATGGTATTAAATATCAGATGGTATTGATTCATTTGTGTATACTAGGATATCAATATACTGTATCATTTCATAATTCACATTTTATTGATACAATGAAGGAATGTTCCAATCTAAAACCCCCCTTAAACATAAGGTTCAATCATCGAATAATGATATAATAGCATCCACAACTTCAAATTCATAAAAAATACCTCAATTAAGTGTCATTTATTATCCAATGAAAGGTAGATCCTAACTGGATCAATTACTGTTAACGATTAACATGAAAAACAAAATTAGTACTGAATTGTATCATATGTTAATATTTAAGAAAAATATTTCTTGTGTGGCAAAATTATTAAGCTTACTTGTAATAATTGGTAAAGCCGTAAAGACACAATATGTAATCCTAAATCAATTGATGTTGCTATAAAAGAATAAAGTATAATGTATTAGTGGGTCAATTACTTAATTAACTGCATAGAAATATGCCATAATATATTTGCCACTGTCAAAATCAGTTTTTAAAAGTATATAGTCATTTTTAAAGTAAATGGGTATTATAAAGTGTACCTAAACTTAAATAGCGTCTTTATGGTATTCATAACAACTCAGTGAACTCTCTCTCTCTAGACTACGAACGTTGGATATATGCGTATTTTCAATCTGTGAACCAAATACAAAAAACAGTCTGTGTTGAAATGAAAAGTTTTCTAAGAGTCAGAATAGATGAAAAAAAATATATATTCAGTAAAGAAATAAGGCTTACTAGCCGAAGTATTGCTTTGCTTTTCCTGATTAACGTCTCAGCATTCATATAAAAGAAAACAAATCATTTGTGCTTATTCTTAGAGATTACCACACTGATAACTGAAATAAGGTTCAGAGAACTTACTTAAACAATATAACTGGTGTACGTGTGCCCCGCTCGTAGGTAATATTAACAATGAACTGTTTGTAATGCTGCGTTTAAATCCCGCGACTCGTGGGAGGAGACAAAACGTCATGAATGACGTAAGCTACCTGTCTCCAGGTATTCAGGTAGCCTCTGATCATTAGGTGTTAAAATGAGAGTGCAGCCACTAGAATAGTGGAGATGGACACTGCCTGAAGCAAAAACAACTGTGCTGTCTCTACAGATCAGGGGTTCTAATCCCAACTCAGGATATAATCCTGAAACATTTGAAACTTCTTTAATTTGAAAAACTTTAAATGATAATTGAATAACTCAGTTTAAGGACTCATAAATATATCACTAATTCAATGACAAACACTAACTTAAATTCAATGGACTCTATATTCCATTTCATATACATCTTCCAAAAACTATATCATAACAAAACAAATTAAATCATAATGTTCCAATATAAAAACTTATTGCCACATTTTAAACTGTGAAGGTGGGGGGAAAAATGTCAAATTGACATTAACTGACTAAAATCAGGCTTTTAGTCAGTCTCTGAACATTAGAATGTAAAAGGGAGAGAACATTTAGAGCCAGGAAGATCTACATAGCCTGAAACAACTGCACTCCAAATGTCTCTCTCAGGTCAGGGGTTTGCCCCCACCTCAGGAATATAGACCTAAATTATCTTTTTATTAAATAAATTTTGAAAAACAAAAATATCAATTTAAATCTAAATCTCATGAATTAAAATACAGTATTGATAGCCCAAGGACCAGGTGTAAGGAAACATGGTGGGAGGAATTAACAAACATTCATCTATACAAAACAAACACATTGAAAGTAAACACATTAAAAATAAAGACTCCAATCACATTCTTCATTAAGGCCCACATCAGGGTTAGTAGCATTAAGTGTATAAATCCAATAAACTTCTCTTTTCCTTAAAATAAAATCCCGAAAATTTTGCTCCATTCTTAGGTTCTTGAACCAGTTCAAGACCCCAGAAATGTAAGGATGCTGCTGTATGTCTTGCTTCTGCATAATGTCTTGCTACAGATGATGTTTCCACTTTGAGTCTGATGTCACTCTTGTGTTGACTTATCCTGTTCCGTAGTTCTTGCGTAGTCTTTCCAATATATAGTTTGTCACACGGACATTGTAATAAATATACCACATGATGACTCTTACAGGTTATATGTTGTTTGATTCAAAATTTCTTATTGGTATATGGATCTTCAAAAAATATTTTTTTGCTAGTATTGCCACATTGAAAACAATTAATTGTTTTAACAATTAAACAATTAATTAATTGACATTCTAATGTTCAGAGACTGACTAAAAGCCTGATTTTAGTCAGTTAACGTCAATTAGACATTTTTCCCCCCACCTTCACAGTTTAAAATGTGACAATAAGTTTTTATATTGGAACATTATGATTTAATTTGTTTTGTTATGATATATTTTTTGGAAGATGTATATGAAATGGAATATAGAGTCCATTGAATTTAAGTTAGTGCTTGCCATCGAATTAGTGATATATTTATGAGTCCTTAAACTGAGTTATTCAATTATCATTTAAAGTTTTTCAAATTAAAGAAGTTTCAAATGTTTCAGGATTATATCCTGAGTTGGGATTAGAACCCCTGATCTGTAGAGACAGCGTGGTTGTTTTTGCTTCAGGCAGTGTCCATCTCCACTATTCTAGTGGCTGCAATCTCATTTTAACACCTAATGATCAGAGGCTACCTGAATACCTGGAGACAGGTAGCTTACATCATTCATGACGTTTTGTCTCCTCCCACGAGTCGCGGGATTTAAATGCAGTGTTACAAACAGTTCATTGTTAATATTACCTACGAGCGGGGCACACGTACGCCAGTTATATTGTTTAAGTAAGTTCTCTGAACCTTATTTCAGTTATCAGTGTGGTAATTTCTATCTAAGAATAAGCGCAAATGATTTGTTTTCTTTTATATGAATGCTGAGACGTTAATCAGGAAAAGCAAAGCAATACTTTGGCTAGTAAGCCTTATTTTCTTTACTGAATATATATATTTTTTTCATCTATTCTGACTCTTAGAAAACTTTTCGTTTTAACAGAGACCATTTTTTTGTATTTGGTTCACAGATTGAAAATACTCATATATCCAACGTTCGTAGTCTAGAGAGAGTGTTCACTGAGTTGTTATGAATACCATAAAGACGCTATTTAAGTTTAGGTACGCTTTATAATACCCATTTACTTTAAAAGTGACTATATACTTTTAAAAACTGATTTTGACAGTGGCAAATATATTATGGCATATTTCTATGCAGTCAATTAAGTAACTGACCCACTAATACATTATACTTTACTCTTTTATAGCAACATCAATTGATTTAGGATTACATATTGTGTCTTTACAGCTTTACCGATTACTACAAGTAAGCTTAATCATTTTGTCACACAAAAGATATTTTTCTTAAATATTAACATATGATACAATTCAATACTAATTTTGTTTTTCAGGGTAATCGTTAACAGTAATTGATCCAGTTAGGATCTACCTTTCATTGGATAATAAATGACACTTAATTGAGGTAATTTTTATGAATTTGAAGTCATGGACTCTGTTATATCATTATTTGATGATTGAACCTTATGTTTAAGGTTTTTTTTTAGAATGGAATATCCCTTCATTGTATCAATAAAATGTTAATTAAGAAATGTTACAGTATATTGATATCCTAGTATACACAAATGAATCAATACCATCTGCTATTTAATACCATTACATTCTAATAAAAATATTTTCTCTTTATCTTTTTGTATTGTAGCAACACAGTGGCCTGATGAAGTGGTTCACCATAAAACTGTTGTCTTTTTGTCTGTGTGAAAAAAATAAAAATACACAATATAAGTTATATGTAAAGTGGCTATCATCCATTATTTCGTATATTTTTATGATTACTCAGGTGTTAATGGATGACCCAACAATAATCAACTATAATATTATGGCAACCTGGAATTCCTTTCTTTTCAAACAAGTATAAAACCTCTTATTTTATCCTAAAACAGCTAAACATATGGATAGTTTTACCTCTCTCAGTCATCCACACTTAAAACAACCCCAGATGTATTCCTATTATCTAGAAGTTTTTTAATCAGAGTAAGCTTACAAATATGTTTAAAACTCTTTATCCCTTTTAATGTTACTCTAAAACATATGTGCCTTTTCTAATTTAGCTCCTCTCCTCTAGTTAACAGGAGTGTAAGTATATTCAGGTCTCCTTCTAAACAGCAGATTTAAATCCCTTAAAGGCCCCAGGTTGTTCCCATGGAGTCCAAGGACACAAAGCAATATGTCAGTTTACAATTATATAAAAGTTTAGGTCCTTAGTTTTGCACTGATAGAGGGGGGAGAGAGGAGACTTGGGGGAGTGTTTGGCATCCTGCATCTGGAAGGGTGGGGGTCACTGGTGGGCAACAACAACAATGGGTAGGGTGGTAGGCTGCAACAACTGCGGTGCACCAATCTTTCTAAAAATTGCCTGGAGTGTGGGAGGATGTTTAGTGTGCAACCACATAGAGAAACTTAGAAAGGAGATTGAGGGTCTGCAGGAGGAATTAAGACATGCAAGGCAGATTGGGGTGGGTTTAGCCCAATACTGGAGGGAGGAAGAAGGGGAAATGAGGGAGGGTTATTTAAGCCAACAGTGGTGAGGAGAGGGTTAGAAGAAGGGAAGCAGAGACAAAGGGACCCAGGCCAGGAAGAACGATTGCCGGGGAAACCAGGTCAGGAGACAAAAGACAAATGGAAGGAGGAGATAGGGACTTGTGAGGGGAGGTGAAGAAGTAGCAAAAGTCATGGAGTAGAAAGCAGAGAACAGGTTACTGTGCAGAGAGAGGGAGCGGGCATTTGTGAAGGGTCTTCAGAAAATAGTTTTGCACTGCAAGAGAGGAAGAAGGTGGAGGAGGGAAATTATGAAATTAAAGGAGTAATTGATAAATGCCTGGACCAAACTGGAGTGGAGGGACGTTCTGCTGGGAGAATTGCAACAGGGGCAAAAGGGGGAAATAATGTGCGGGAGGAAGAAGAGGAGCTGGAAATGAGAGGGAGAGGTGGAAGCAAGCAGGGAGTAAAGTGGTGGAATCTTAGTGCTGGGGGACTCAATACTAAGAGGAGTCAGGTGGGGTAGCAAGGGGGAGAGGCATAGTCACATTTGGGTGGAGGCCATGCCAGGAATGACAGCGGAAAGAGTGGGGCAATCTGTTCTGAAATATGCTAGAAGGGGTAGGGACAAGCCTCATTTAATTATACATTTTGGGACAAATGACCTGGCTGACAAGGCAGTAGATATAGTCCAGAGGAGGTTTGAGGAACTAGCACATTTATGTGAGGGGGCAGGAAGATTAGTAACTTTTTCAGAGATACTTCCAGTGCCCAAGGCAAGCACAATAAGAAAGCTGAGAATAGAGGAATTTAATGGATGGCTAAGAACCTGTTGTTGTGCTAAAGGGTATGGGCTGTTGGGGTGGGGAGGACCTGGGAGGACAGTAGTCTCTATGCCAAGGACAGACTACACTTGAGTGAGGAGGAAAGAAAGTGTTGAAACAGAGGATGGAGGAGTACGAGGAAGTTGGGAATTTAAACTAGGAGTGGGGTGGTAATTGGGCAAGAGATATGGACACCACAGGTTGGGAAACCATATGAGCTACTCCCCCATAACAGTGACAAAGGACAAATGGCAAGTACTATTGGTGATGCTAGGAAAGGAGGGCAGGATGGGAGGGGAGGGTGAAAGGTGGTTACCCTTAATGCTAGGAGCCTTGGGAGGAAAACTGCAGAATTACAGGTGCTCATGGCAAGGGAGGTGGACATTGCAGCCAATCACAGAAACATGGGCCACCCAATACAATGACTGGGACCTGTCTGTACCAGGATACAGGTTATTTTGTAGGGATAGGGTGATTGGGAAAGGAGGGGGTGTGGCACTATATGTGAAGGAAGGACTGAAGTGTGTAAGGGAGGAAGGGGAGGAGGGTAGTACAGAGTCACTTTGGATGCAAATCAAGGATTCCAAGAATAGGATTCTTAGAATGGGAGTGGTGTACAGTCTACCATCTCAGATGGAGGAGTTAGACAGGGAACTAGCAGAACAGATCAGGAGGACCTGAGAGAAGGGTAGTGTGGTGATTGTGGGGGACTTCAACATGCCAGGAGTGGACTGGAGTACCCCAACAACCAGGAACAGAAGAGAGCAGGTACTGCTGGATGCCTTCCAGGACAGCTTCCTGCTGCAAATGGTCAGTGAACCTACCAGGTTAGGAAATACCCTTGACCTTGTGCTGGCAAATGGGGACATTGTGAGAGAACTTACAGTGGCGGAACTGCTGTCAGGGAGTGACCACCACTCAGTATGGCTCACATTGGATATGGGCAAGGAAGGAGTGGAATCAGGCACGAGAGTGCTGGACT
Organism: Neoceratodus forsteri; assembly: GCA_016271365.2. NCBI lineage: Eukaryota > Metazoa > Chordata > Ceratodontiformes > Ceratodontidae > Neoceratodus > Neoceratodus forsteri. The sequence goes on from CM028133.1 coordinate 584,807,677, forward strand.
TCAGGAGGGCCGACTTTGGGAAGATATGGGAAGTCGTAAAAGGGTACCTGGCCAGAATTCAATCTAGCATGAACACTAACCAGAGGTGGGAGCTCATAAAGCTGGGGATAGTGGAGGCAACCAAAACCTGCTGCAAGGCCCGAAGCAAGAAGGCTAGGGCTAAGAAACCGAGCTGGTTGAGCAAGGAGGTCATGGAAAAGGTAAGGAAAAAAAGAGTTACCTTTAGGAAGTACAAGAAAACAGGGAGGTGGGAGGACAGGAAGGAGTACTTGACAGAATCGAAGGAGGTGACAAGGGCAATAAGGGAAGCCAAAGCATCTACGGAACTCAGGCTGGCACAAGGCATTAAGAAGGAGAGAAGGACTTCTTTAGGTACATCACGAAGAAAAGGAGCTGTAAGGACCACATAGTAAGAATTAGGAAGAGGGGTTGGGTGGAAGTAGGAAGTGAGAAGGCAGAAGCACTAAATGAGTACTTCTGCTCAGTATTTACTAAAGAGAAGAGGGGGTGACACCCAAGGGGGTAGAAATGGCAGAAACGGGGGGGAAGGGGTGACAGATGGGGAAATCATGGATGGCAGAGTTCGGGAGGGTTTGAAGGCACTGAGGGTGGACAAGGTGCTAGGCCCAGATGGCATCCACCCCAGGGTACTGAAGGAACTGGCAGAGGTCCTTGCAGGACCTTTGGCAGACCTATTTAATGCCTCACTACATTCGGGGTTAGTACCACAGGACTGGAGGATGGCTCATGTAGTGCCCCTCCACAAGAGTGGCCCCAAGGATGAACTGGGAAACTACAGACCAGTGAGCCTCACATCCATTGTGGGTAAGCTAATGGAGACTTTCCTGAAGGAGAGGCTGGTGGCCCTCCTAGAGGCCAAAGGACTACAGGACAGCAAACAGCATGGCTTCATACGGGGCAGATCCTGCCAAACCAACCTGGTGGAGTTCTATGACTGGGTAACTAGGCAACTGGACAGGGGCCATGCAGTGGATGTCCTGTATCTGGACTTCAGTAAGGCATTCGACTCAGTGCTGCATGGAAGGCTGGGAAGTAAGTTAGTAGGCACAGGGGCATGTGCAAAGCTGGTGAGATGGGTAGGAAACTGGCTTCAGGGAAGGTAACAGAGGGTGGTGGTGGGTGGGGAGCTCTCACACCCAAGGGTAGTGACGAGCGGTGTTCCACTGGGCTCAGTGTTCGACCAGTGTCGTTTGGGATATTCATTGCAGACATATCATGAGACATCAAGAGCAAGATCAGTCTGTTTGCTGATGATACCAAGGTAGGAGTGGTGGTGGATGACCTAGGGGGATGGCAGGGGTTGCAGGATGATCTGGCAAAGCCTGAAACCTGGTCAGACACCTGGCAACTGGGGTTTAATGCCAAAAAGTGCAAGGTGCTGCATTTTGGGATGAAAAACCCAATGAGGAGTTACCAGCTGGGGGGGGAGTGCAGCTAGCCCAGACAGAGGAGGAGAAGGATCTGGGGGTACTCATTACAGGGTCAGTGAACAACTCGGCACAATGTAGGAAGGCAGCTGCAAAGGCCAACAAAATGCTGGGTTGTATTGCAAGGAGTATATCCTCGAGGAGGGAGGAGATGATTCTGCCACTGTATAGGTCATTAGTTAGACTGCACCTGGAGTACTGCGTGCACTACTGTGCGCCCATATCTGAAGAGGGACATTAAGTTACTGGAGGGTGCAGCGCAGGCGACAAAAGATGATCAGGGCTGCAGACTTATCATTCAAGAGGAGGTTGAGGGAGTTGAACATGTACTCACTGGAGGACAGGAGGGACAGGGGGACATGATTGAAACCTTTAAATACATGAAAGGAATAAACAAGACAGGTACAGAGGGGCTGTTCAAAGTAAGGAAGGGGAGGGTCACCAGGGGCCATGATATGAGACTGGAGGGAGGAAGGTTCACGAGGGAGATGAAGAGACACTTTTTTACAGGGAGGGTGGTGGCTGGGTGGAATGCGTTACATGCAGAAGTGATATCCAGTAGAACAGTGGACTGCTCCAAAAGGGGATGGGACAGGACAAGGGGGAGGGTTAATGAAGAGGAAGGGTGGAAGGGAGGGGCAGCTGCAGAATAAAGGGTGCTAGCTGCACATTCGAGCAGACTTGATAGACCTCTAGGCCTTTATCTGCTGGCAAATTTCATATGTCCTACTAGCCAAAGTGCAATTTAAAGACACACTTTTCCTTTGCTCCTTAGGACACTACAAGAGGAAGACTTTCCTCCTGTTTTTTCTATACTGAGTGGTACTCGTGCCAGTCATGCTCACACCTGCACACTCAGGCTTGCAGATGGTGTGTGCATTTAATAGCACAAGCCCCTCTGCAGCTTCTGATGCTCAGCTGCTGGCCCACCCCTGAGCCCCCTCACCAGCTGAGAAAACTGAAAAAGATGTAGAACAGAGGAGGAATCAGGGAAAACAGTGCCGTCTCCTTCAATCTATAGCTGGGCAGTCTTCTGTGCTTTTTTCACCTCAATGTCTGGTAGTTCTGCCTTGAAATGTACGCCGACTGGCTGTGCTGCTCCTCCTTGTGGTGTTTTACTGCTGATGGACTTGCAGCGGGATCTTAGTTACTGCTTGTAAGTGGTGCATGCTTTTAATAGCACAAACCCCTCCTCAGCCTCTGATGCTCAGCTGCTGGCCCACCTCTGAGCCCCTTCGCCAGCTGAGCAAACTGAAAAATATGTAGAATAGAGGAGGAATCAGGGGAAGAGTGCAGTCTCTTTCAGTCTATAGCTGGGCAGTCTGATTTTTTTCACAGCAAGGTCTGGTAGTTCTGCTGTGAGATGTACCTTGGCTGGCTGTGCTGCTCCTCCATGTGGCATTTTACTGCTGATGGACTTGCAGTGGGATCTTAGTCCACCAAAGTCCCTAGTCATTGCACCCTCTGCCGGTGCTGGGAAACATGGGCCATTGTTCCCCTACCTGGAGACTTATATAGAGAAGTGAGCAGATAATCAAGGTGGTGACACAGGATGGGAGTAGGTGGGCAGGGTTTCATGAAGCTTATACCAACCATTTTCCATCTTCACCATAGGTCCGATGCCATAGTGACGCATAAGCATGTGTTTGTGGAGGCATGTGCATCCTACCAGAACTGCACATCCTACCAGAACTGCGGCACCCCCTTCAATGGCACTTGGGCTCTAGCACAACCCTCATGCCTCCATCTGATGAAAGCCAAGGGCTGAATCAACATAGCTCCCCATCATGGGAGAAGATGGGTGTCAGATGGATTATCGATCCTCTTCCTCCCAGCCAACTGCCAGAAACATGAGCTCATTCCTGAACTCAGGTCAGCAGTAGAGATGCAGCGAAGTTTAAATTCACTGGTGCAGTTCCAGTGAAGTTGGGAAATTCGCCTCTGCAGAGTAATCTGTGAAGTTTTGTTACTACACTAAAAATTCACCTATCCGACGTCGTCATTTTTTGAGGCAGAATTTCACTGCAAAGTGCAGAATCTTGCTCACAAATGGTGTGATTTTGCCCATGAAGTGCAGAATTAGGCCTGTGAATGGCAAATCTGCCATTTGTGAAGAAATTCCACCATTCACGGGCAATATTCCACACTTCGTGGACAAAATTCCGTGCTTCATGGGTGGAACTTCCCAATTCACATCCATGAATTAATCTGCAAATTACACTAAATTCACTGATTAATCCACGGAGTGAAGTTTCCCAACTTCACCCATCTCTAGTTGCCAATGTGGTAGAAGGTAAAGGGCACAGTGCCTTAGCACTAAGTACCACTGGGCCAGCCTTCCTCTTTCTCTTTTTTGATTCTAATTACCCCCTTGTACATATACCATTGCGTTATGAACTCTGACAGTTCAAGCATTAATCACATAATTGGGTAGATAGTTCCACCTATCCACCAACCTCGTTGTATACAAGAATTCCTTTAAATTGTTCTTAAAGTTTCCCCAAGCTAGTTTAACTTTGTAGGCCCTGTTAGTTGTGTTACTCCTTAATTTAAATAAATACAGGGAGTATAATCCGTTGTGCCCCTGCATGTTTATGTAGGTTTCTATTATGTCGCCTCTCTTTTTGTCAAGTCCTCTAGTGAGCACATGTTTAGGCTGTCTAATGTTTAAGGATAGGTCCTACCTTGGGACCCCTGAATCATTTTTGTTTTCCTTCTCTGAATCAACTCTAGCCTGTCCTTCTCCTTTTGAGGGATTGACTCCAGAACTACTTGCAGTACTCCAGATGTGTTCTCACCAAGGATCTATACCAGGGCAGTGTTATGTCTTTTGTCTGCAACTAAAGAACCTGCCTAGGCTCTTTAGCATCCAATTTGCTTTCCCCACTGCTTTATTACATTGTGAAGCTGACTTTAAGCTTTCAGATAAAATTACCCCATATCACTTTCTTCCTCTGTATGTTCACCATTACCACGCCCATCCTGTCCTTGGCCATTTGTTTTTTTTGTTAATTACATGTATGTCCTTGCCAGACCCTGGACCACCTTTCTCACCTCCCCAGATCTTCTCTCATTTCCCTCTTACCCTCTTCACTATCCACTCTGCCACAGAGTTTAATGTTGCCAGCAAAGAGACAAATTTTACCCTATATGACCTCAGCTATATCTCATATAAAGATGAAGAGTACCAGTTCATACTGCTGAGCCTCTCATTGCTGTCTACTCTACTGCAGTGTTTTATGTCATCTTTGAACAGACTTATGGGTAACCCCATCCCAATGTGACTGATATAAATATTGAAGAGCAATGACCCGAGGACAGATCACTGGGAGCCTCCACTTGTGACATTACAGAAGTCAGGGAATTTATCATTCTGGACAATTCCTTGTGTTCTGTCTGACAACCATTTGCCAGTCGACTTAGTCACTATTCTCCCTAGTTCTATTTCCCCTACCTTTAGGATAAGTCTCCTGGGAGGCACGGAATTACATGCCTTATTGACAACCTGGTAGAGAATGTCAATTCCTTGCCCCAGTCCATTCTGTATGTGTATCTGAGTTGAAGAAGTCAATTTAGTTCATTTGACAAAACATTCTGTAATGGAACTATGTTGCTTTCACTTTAATACTATTTTCTTCCAGGAAATCTATGGTATCTGTTCTTTTATGACTGATTCCTGCAGCTTGCTCACTATTGATGTCAAGCTCACTGGTCTATAGTTACTTAAGCAATAATGCATGACAGGGTGTGGGTTGCGCTGGGATAACCTCACGCCTGGGTGGTTGGGCATGGGGCCACAGGCCGAGTGCGTCCAATGTCCTAGAAGTGAGGTTATCCAGCACAACCTACACCCTGGAGTGTATTATTGCTATTATACAATGACTCGTTGTTATATATATAAAATAAAAAAATAATTTTAAAGACTGTTTTTATTAGTGTGGAAAAATATTTTTGTTTCTTAAGAGGAGATGCAAAAAAGAAGAGTGTCCATAATGTCCATAAGGATGACAGTAGACCCGTGCGGTTGTGCTGGGACAACCTCACTGTGCCAAGGACATATTGACCAGAGTCCAGGAAATTTTCTTGCCATTGTATAATTAAGTTTTTCCTTATGTACACTCTTGTGTTGACTGACCACACTTGCCACCCAACAGTCTTCAGGCACTTTCCTAGTAGTCAGTGATTCATTAAACAGATCTGCCAAGGGGGCTGCCATGTGGCTGACCCACCTCCTTCAGTACCCTTCACAGCAACCTGTCTGGTCCTGGAGACCGAGTCATCCTAAGGTTTTGCAGACCTTTCAGAATGTTTTCCTTAACTCCACACCCAGGGATAGACTTTCAAACCAGGTCTGTCCACCCATATTTTCAAAGTGGATATCATGTGCACTGTTGGACCATCTATGATTGTATGCATGTACGTTGTTTTGAGACCTGCCTCTTTTTTGACATGTGCTGCCATAAATCATGGAAACTTGCAGAAACACTGGGCCCTTTGAAAACAAAGCTCCCACTTTAAGCACAATCAGACAGAGGCAAGCAGAAAATGTGTCTGAGTCTGCATCTGCTCTTTTTAAAAATCCACTGCACCGTATCTCTAACCTATTACTATCACTACCCTAAAATCATTTTTTGCTGTAATGAGTGGTCCAGTACTTCCTATTCTGAAAATAGAACTGAAGTACTCATTTAATGTTTGCCCTTTTATCCTCATCTATGCTTGTTCCATCCCTCTTTATTCTCTTTATGTTAGCCTTTGACATTTTCCTCTAATGTACAGTAGGTATAGAAAACTGTGTCATTTCTTTATATTCCATTAGCTGTCCTCAGTTCTGTGCTTGTGCTAGCCCTCCCTAGAATGACCTTTGTTTTGCTAATTTGTCTTTAAATACAGCCATTTGGGGCTCATTCAGGTCTCTCTAGTAACCTAAAAGCCTTTACATTGTCCCTTACTGCCTCTCTCGCTTGCTAAGACAAAGTGGCTTCTTTTATTCTCAGTTTCATTCACAGATTTTATGAAAGGCTGGGTGGCTTGTACTGTTGTCCTTAATGTCCCTTTAATCACTGACCACTTGTTTTCTGCCCCTTCTGTTTTGTGCAGATCCTCCAGATTTTCATCTATTTTTCTTTGTGTTAGCTTGTTTCCCCCTACAGTGGTTCTGGTCCCCCACTCCGCTTGCTGCCCCCATCCCTAGGCTTACCCCCCAGGTGGAGCCACTGGGTGAGTGCCCCCTTAAGGAAACATTAATCTCTAGCCCTGGCTTGCCAGCCAGGGTGGGGTCATGGGAGCGGGACCCCCCAGCTGACCATGGTCTGGGCAGGAGCAGCGGCAGAAGCGAGGGCCATCATTAGCGGCTGGCATTTTAGGCAACTGTTTTTCTCTGGGGGTGGGGACATGCAATGATGCCAGCATCCACCCCACATCCCTGACATGTGGTGCTAGCCACAGCAGGACCTAGAGCCTACACCAAAGGTCCTCATAGTGCCAGACACTCTTCCCCCTGCCCCCAGAGAAGGAGAGCAGTCCTGAGGACACTCAATCCTTCTCCCCCAGCCAACCCTCTGACACCCGAGTCCATCCCCAATCCCAGGATGTCAGCACCACAGACAGACGTCTTGCCACTGTGCTGGCAGGCCATCTGATGTTCAGCGTGTCTCAGTTGGTAGTACATCCACCTCTGGACCAGAAGGACGTGTGTTCTCGTCCCACACTGGGATTGGACTTGCACCTAAAAATTGCTGGCATCCGAGTGCAGTATTGGGGGGTGCTGTACTGCTGGGGTGTGCCATCCTTTGGATGAGACATTAAACCTAGGTCCCTTCTGCCCATCCTGGTGTTGTCCTGTTGGGTGTCCAGGTGGAAGTAAAAGAACCCAGGGCACTCTTGCAAGAGTAGGGAACATTCCGTGTCCCAGCCAACATTCCCTTCCATAACCGGTTCATGCAATTATGCAGGCTGTGTGTGGGTTGATGACTGCGATATGGCCGCCACCACACATTCAGTCACTTCACTACCAGTCTACCATTGCTTGTAAAGCACTTTGGGATATACTGTGTATGAAAAGTGCCGTATAAATGCTGATTCTTCTTCTTCTTCTTCTTCATCTATGATTATCTTAATTTTATTGTAATCTATTTGCCTAAAGTCAGGAACCTCTGTACTGGCATTAGATTTTTCAATCCCCAGCACAATGTTGAATTTAACAGAGCTGTGATTACTCTGGCTGATTAAATTCTCACTACTGACATTCATGATAATATCCTGGTTGGACAGTACCAGGCCCAACATTGCTATCCCTCTAGTACGTTTGTGCACCCATGTGTGAGGAAGTTGTCCTGCATCATTTCCAGTATCTTCTGAATAGTTGGCCTATCACTGTCAGAGTGTCCCAATTTATATCTGGGAGACTGAAGTCCCACATGAGTACTGTCCTTGCCCAGTTAGCTGCTATCTTATTTTTTCTATTTCATCATTCCTTTTGGCCCCCTGACTTGATGGCATGTATAATAGATTACTCTGCCCCCCCACATACACACACACACACACACACACACACACACACACACACACACACACACTATCAATGAACTAGAACCACAGTGGTTCAACTCTGTCATTCTCAAAACTAAATTATGCTCTGAGAACCTTATTCCTTCATTTACATACACTGACACACCACTCCATTCATCCACCATCATCCTTCTGTCCCTCTTAAAAGGAATATAGCCAAGAACATTCATTGACTGCTACTGATTTTATTCATCCATGTTTCTGAGATGGCAAAGATGTCCATTTCTTCTGCTGCCATTACAGCTTGCAGCTCATTCATTATGGTGCCTATGTTTCTTGCATTTGTTTTGATAATCTTCAGTCTATTCTTATTCTTTTACCATTCTTCCTCTTACAGTGTTGATGTCTGCCTGCTATTGGTAGTATGACCTTGCCCTGTTTTTCTTGTGTCCCTATATGTGTCCTCCTTTATGTGTTTGTGTGTGATCCTACAATCTACCTGTTACAAAGGTAGAAGCAGGTACATTAAGAACAATACGGTTGACATTCTCATCATTCACTTACACACAAAAATTAACTAAACATGCTAAACTGGTATTTTCTTGCAGATCACGAGAGTGAAGCATAATTAGTCCTCAGCATTACTGCACAAAGAAGACTGCACAAAAACTCATGATGTAAGAAATCTGATGCAACATCTCAATTATCATTTGCCCTAGAAGTATCCAAAGAACTGTCACATCACATGTTAAACTCCAGCAGTGCTAAGTACAAAGATTTTCTTACAGGTGACAGTAACTCATTATCTTGGTTTAATTGGCTAAATGTCAAAGAAAAATCTAGAAAACAACCCTTCTCCCCACTCCTTCCATGAGCAAGAACATGCACAGCAACTCTATACTTTACATAGGCTTGTCAATAAGACACAGCTTGCAGCACCCTCACGTCTTGTACAAGCTCCACACTGGGAACATGGCCTCTTAGCCTACATAGACACTGCAGTGTAGTATGGGGGTGGGAGTGTGCTGCACTCTCTGAGGTTCTTTCCTTTTGAATGGGCCATTGCTCTTGAGTAAGTAAATCTTCCTATGGCACTTTCTGTAAAAGTAAGACATTCCACCTCTTCATGAAACAGTTTGTCTTGCAGCTGTGTTTCTGTGTGGATGTCAGGTGCCTAATGGATGCAAATGGCTGCACATAGCCCTATACTACCAACATCTAACACAATGCTTTGTAAAGCACTTTCAGATATATCTGTGCATGAATGGCACTACAAACAAAAAGCAACATCATAACTAATGCATCTATTCATCAATTCATTCATTCAATCATTGTCAATAGTTAAAAAGCTGTCAGGGTACGAACTTCTTTTTGGAGTTCCCATTATATTTTGATAATGACATGAATTCTGAAACATTTTCACCATTACAAAAACAAATTATTAATTGAGTACCAGGCATACACACTTAGAAGTGTGTTTGAAAAATGTGTCAGACCATCTGATAGCTTGATAGTAAGTGAAGTGGCTTACCATGCCGATGACTAAGATTCAAGTCAAAAACTTGAACTGGCACATACCAAGGCTGTGCTGAGCATCCATACAGGACTTTTAAAAAGTATTTTTAATCAGCAGAGGCATACTGATAGGTTCTGGGCAGCTGTTCTACTATCAGTTTCAACATGGATTTTCAGTGCATGCGGACTATACTTTAAGAACCTATGCTGTATGTTAGCCAGATTTGTATACTTCTCACATTGTATTTTATGCCTATTACTCTGCCTTCTGAAGGTGCTAGCTTGCTAGTTTGTATAGTGTATTAATCTGATTTTCGATGTCTGTTTCATTTCATTAATTGAGATAGCAGTGCATGTTACCCTACCCCCCCCCCAGCACTCATTCCTTGTTTGGGACACGTGATTTCCCTTCACTAATTGATATATATCTCTCTTCCTCTTCACAGGCTTACCTGCTCATTTATACCACAAACAGAGCATAGACACTGTGGCAGGATCTTTCTAAAATCGGCATCAGTAAAAAGATCAAATGGCAAAACATTCTCAACTTCCTCATGTAGCCTGTTGACAGGCAAGCGCGTCGACTGCCCCACCCACCCACTCTGGTCCAAATCTTAATGTATAGGTCCTTAAGGTCACATGATTAGTCATGTGACTGACTCCTTCAGTATTTGCCTCACCCTGGTCCGACTCTTAATGTATAGGTTCTTAAGGTCACATGACCAGCTCCTTCAGTATTTACAAAGTCCCCTTTTCTCCATTAGTTTGTTATATTTTGTGACCACTAGGAGTCACTAGCGCACATCCCTTTCTATACAATCCCCTGCCATTTTCAGCCCAATCCATTCCCACAATCTGGCTACTGACCCTGATTGTTCTGCACCTCTTCCTTACTTCTATACTTTTTTTCCACTTGCCGTTAGGGGATTTTGAACCCTTGATCCTTTACATTACAGGCAGGTACCCTACCACTGTGCTACCAGCCAGGTTCAATGACAATTGTGCAGTTATCTACTTTATCTATCTTATGTATTTTCCCATGTGTCATCTGTCTTTCATCATACACTACCCTCCCCCCCCCAGTACCTGAACTGGAATTTTTGGCTGGTACACTTTTTTTAAATCTTTGTAGGTACAATCTATTTTTACACATTTATGAATATACTGAGCAGAATACCCTTTACTCCTGCTTAGTGTGCAACTATTTAATAGGCTTATTTTAAATTCTGTTACCTACATTTGTTGACTCATGGCTTGCAAGGACCTTTGTCTGAGTTTTATTTACATCTTGGTTTTTCATAAGTTAGACAGCATCTTTACCTTGAGCGTTAAGCAAACCCCTGTATTAAGGGATGCTAAAGAAAAAAAACATTGTTTCATTTTTACTAACCCCTTTAAATTTAATTTATTTCAGGAATGTGGCCCATATTATAAAAATCTGGCCTATAATACTGGTCTGCTTGTAACAAAGCCTGTTAACATACGTCAATTGATTGACCCTGGCCTCATCCCTCATGTATTGACTAGATTATTGTTGCTTCCGGGGGACATGGATTTAAATTCTGGACCCCCCTACCTCAGTCTTTGAAAATAACTCGGACTACTTCATGCCTGTAAAGGGGGGAAGATAGTTCAAATGAATCTGGGAAGCATAGCCCCAAAAATGCACGAGATTGATGCTTGGGTGAATTGTTATATCTCTGACATCTTGGCTATTTCTGAAATGTGTCTTTGGCCCACAATCCTTGATTCTGATGTAAACACTACCAGGGTATAACTTTCACAGAAAAGATATTCCTAATGGTAAAGGGAAGGGGGTCACGTTCTATAAAAGACACATGTTTAGAAATGAGGCCCTTCCACAACCTGATGAAAATCAGGCATCTTTTGAATATCTTGCTATTAGACCTGATATAGGACCCTCAAAAAACTATCCATCTACTGTATTTACAACCTCCCAAAAAACAGTAAACAGGGTTTTCAAGATTTTTCAGACTTGAAGTCACACAGTATTAAAGGCGAAACTATAGCAGTGGGAGACTTTAACTTAAATTGGGAAAGTAACAATAATCTACTATTTGAAACTACTTTAATAAATTCAGGGCTACAGCAGTTAATAACATCCCATACCTGATTTAATCTTAAAACCAACACGCATACATTGTTTGACTGGTTTTTGACCAATAGAAATGATCATATTATATCTAGTGGCCTGACTTCAGATTCCATCAGTGACAATAATCCAGTTTTTGGGATATAGAAGGGTGGAAGAATTTCTAAACCTCCACCTAGATATTTAGAGTTTAGATGTTACTCTAAATTGGATGTTCCCATCTTTCTTAGTGCTCTCTCAGAAACTGACTGGTCTTATTTAAATCTTATACCTGATGTAGACTACGCCCTAGATTTGTTTTATCACTACAGTTATGGAAGTTATAAATACATTTGTTTGGAGACCCCGCTCACTGACTTTTATGACCAACAGGTTACCCTTCCCCCCCTTGGGGAAGGTCAGTCCAAGGGCGTGGTGTTCATGGACCTGTCCAAAGCTTTCAATTTGGTAGAACATAGAAGACTTCTGACCTGTCTGGAAGCAATTGGAGTAAAGAATGAACCCCTGGTTTGGTCCAGATCATATTTAGAAAACCGTTCCCAAATGGTATCTGTAGGAAACAAACTCTGATCTGGCTCCAATAACCAGGGGCATACCCCAAGGCGCTGTACTGGGCCTCCTAATATTTTTAGTATATATGAATAGCCTCCCTTGATTTGTCCACAATACACATAAAACATTATGTGCTGATCACACCATAATAGTCGCAGAGGGAATAAATTCCCAAGATGTTGAGTCTAAACTCCAGGCTGATTTTGACTGTTTGGATCAGTGGTTTGCATCTAAGGCACTGGCCATGAATTTAAAAAAGACTCAAACTATGTTATTTGTGCAAACAGGAGGAACAAAGCAAACTTACTTCAAACTCTAGAAGTTAGCGCAAAGGATGGCTGGATACTCTTCCAGGTACAAAGTTATAAGTACCTGGGAGTGGAATTTGACCAACACTTAAATTTTGAGCTTCATATTGATTCTCTGGTAAACAAGGTGGGGAGAAAGCTGGGAGCCATGAGATAGGCATCCCATTGCTTGACTAGGAAAGACTGCTTGACAGTGACTAATCAGCTACTGGTCCCCCTCCTAGTCTACGGTAGCCATATATTTAACAATAGTACAAAAAAGCATTATGTAGGCTTGATGTGATCTATCACAAAATAGCTAGATTTGTACTAAAAAGCAGATTTAATGTTCACTACTGTATACTTTGTGATTTAACTTCAGTTCACTTCAATAAAAAATAGATAATGTTTGGGCTATTCTTACAAACATACGAACATACGAAATTTGCCAGCAGATAAAGGCCTAGAGGTCTATCAAGTCTGCTCAAATGTGCAGCTAGCACCCCTTATTCTGCAGCTGCCCCTCCCTTCCACCGTTCCCCTTCATTGACCCTCCCCCTTGTCCTGTCCCATCCCCTTTTGAAGCAGTCCACTGTTCTACTGGATATCACTTCTGCAGGTAATGCATTCCACCCAGCCACCACCCTCTCTGTAAAAAAGTGTCTCCTCATCTCCCTCCTGAACCTTCCTCCTTTCAGTCTCATATCATGGCCCCTGGTATCCCTCCCCTCCCTTACATTGAACAGCCCCTCTGTACCTGTCTTGTTTATTCCTTTCATGTACTTAAAGGTTTCAATCATGTCCCTCCTGTCCCTCCTCTCCTCCAGTGAGTACATGTTCAACTTCTTTAGCCTCCTCTCATATGATAAGTCCCCCAGCCTCTTGATCATCTTTGTTGCCCTGCGCTGCATCCCCTCCAGTAACTTAATGTCCCTCTTCAGATACGGGCACCAGTACTGCACGCAGTACTCCGGGTGCAGTCTAACTAATGACCTATACAGTGGCAGAATCACCTCCTCCCTCCTCGAGGATATACCCCTTGCAATACAACCCAGCATTTTGTTGGCCTTTGCAGCTGCCTTCCTACATTGTGCCGAGTTTTTCATTGACCCTGTAATGAGCACCCCATATCCTTCTCCTCCTCTGTCTGGGCTAGCTGCACTCCCCACAGCTGGTAACACCTCCTTGGGTTCTTCATCCCAAAATGCAGCACCTTGCACTTTTTGGCATTAAACCCCAGTTGCCAGGTGTCTGACAAGGTTTCAAGCTTTGCCAGATCATCCTGCAACCACTGCCATCCCTCTAGGTCATCCACCACTGCTCCTACCTTGATATCATCAGCAAACAGACTGATCTTGCTCTTGATGTCTCATGATATGTCTGCAATGAATATCCCAAACAACACTGGTCCCAACACCAAGCCCTGTGGAACATCGCTCTTCACTACCCTCGGGTATGAGAGCTTCCCACCCACCACCACCCTCTGTTGCCTTCCTGAAGCCAGTTCCCTACCCATCTCACCAGCTTTGCACCTGCCCCTGTGCCTACTAACTTACTTCCCAGCCTTCCATGCAGCACTGAGTCGAATGCCTTACTGAAGTCCAGATACAGGACATCCACTGCATGGCCCCTGTCCAGTTGCCTAGTTACCCAGTCATAGAACTCCACCAGGTTGGTTTGGCAGGATCTGCCCTGTATGAAGCCATGCTGTCTGCTGTCCTATAGTCCTTTGGCCTCTAGGAGGGCCACCAGCCTTTCCTTCAGGATAGTCTCCATTAGCTTACCCAAGATGGATGTGAGGCTCATTGGTCTGTAGTTTCCCGGTTCATCCTTGGGGCCACTCTTGTCGAGGGGCACCACATGAGCCATCCTCCAGTCCTGAGGTACTAACCCCGAATGTAGTGAGGCATTAAATAGGCCTGTCAAAGGTCCTGCAAGGACCTATGCCAGCTCCTTCAGTACCCTGGGGTGGATGCCATCTGGGCCTGGTGCCTTATCCACCCTCAGTGCCTCCAAACCCTCCCGAACTCTGCCCTCCATGATTTCCCCATCTGTCACCACCTCTCCCTGTTTCTGCCATTTCTCCCCTTGGGTGTCACCCCCTCTTTTCTTTAGTAAATACTGAGCAGAAGTACTCATTTAGTGCTTCTGCCTTATCGCACCCTGCTTCCACCCAACCCCCCTCCTTCCTAATCCTTACTATGTGGTCCTTACAGCTCCTTTTCTCCCTGATGTACCTAAAGAAGTCCTTCTCCCCCTTCTTAATGTCCCTTCTTCTATTTAAAAGCTTAAAATATGGTGAGCCTACTAGATTAGTTAGTTTAGTTGAGTGGACAAACCATCATTTTTCCTTGAGGGACAAAAACCTGTGCATGAGGATTCCTAAAGCTAAAAATAAATGTGGGGAAAAGACTTTTAAATATTGGGCAGTGATTGCTTGGAATAATTTTCCAAGTCAGTGGAGGGACTTGACTTTGCCTGTAGGTACATATAAACAATATGTTAAACCAAAATTGCACAAATGTTTCTGATAATAAGGGTTTATTATAGTGTTTCTGAACAAATTTCCTGGATGTATGTTTGTTACGTAAATTACTAGTCTGTATGTTGTACTTTAATTTTAGTCTCTATTCCTGTGCTGTAATTTAGTGTGTTGTAACTTATAATGTTAAATACAGTATCACCTTGAAAACAGACCTTGTTTGGCCCTATGGAGTAATATTTGCTTGTCAAATACTTGCCTGTATAAATAAAGTTGTTTTACTACTGCTACTACTTTAGTTAAAAGGAGCGTTAGTGGAAGGGAGACTAAGTGTTTTGATAAAAATGTAATTAAACCAACTAGGGAAAGAGACACCTCCTGGAGAAACTATAGGAAAAGTGGGACATTCATTGATTTAAATGCTTACCAGTTAAGGTGGAATCTGTGTAAAAAGGAAGTTAAGTTAGCTAAAATGTGTTACTTTCAGAAACAGCAACAGACCAATTATTTAATACTCCCAGTGACAGAGGCCCCTGTATGCTAAAAAATGGGGACTCACTAACAGACTCTGTCCTTGTTGCAGAGGAATTCAATTCCCAGTTCTCTAATCTGGATTCATACCACAGGGACCTGTTGGACCATACTAATCACAGTGCTTTACAAGATCAAACTAACTGCTGTACCTAACCTGAACTGGCAGAAATTCGACCTGAAAACTGTCAAGAGTTCTGAGGTGTTCAGGTTTCTAACTAGCTTGAAGCCCGACAAAGCTCCTGTCTACAATGAGCTATCGCCCACAATCCTGGCTCTTGCCATTTCCCAACTTGCATACCTAATTAGCCATATTTTTAATTTATCCTTTCAAACATGCCAGATACCAAATTTATGGAAAAAATCATACATTGTCCCAATCTTTAAATCTGAGCCACAAACTGAATGCTGTAATTATCGCCCTATCTCAATTGTATCTGCTTTATCAAAACTTCAAGAAAAACTGGTATACAAACAGTTTAGCAATTATATCAAGACACATAACTTGATCTCCCCTAACCAACATGGTTTTTGGGGGATACTGTACTGAGACTGCCTTGGTTGGGTTCTCGGACACTGTCCTCAGGGCCACCGAGAGTGGTAATTTAACAGGGGCAGTGTTCATGGACCTAACCAACACATTCAACTTTGTTGACCATACAGTTTTATTGGATCGACTATCTGGTTTGGGCGTGGGAGGTCCTGCCTTGTCTTGGTTCAGGGACTATCTCACTAATAGGCTGCAGTGTGTTCAGTTAAATGGAATATGTTAATTTCATCAAGAGGTTCAGTGTGGGGTCCCTCAGAGCTCCATACTGGGCACTCCACTTTTTTCACTGTTCATAGACCCTGTGATGAAAGTGGTGGAGCACTGTGACCTGTTATTATATGCAGATGATGCAGTTTTATTCACTCATGATTCTAATGTCACTGATATTAATGTATTATTGAGCACTGAATTTAGCAATATGCAATCCTGGCTTTCTCAAAACAATCTTGTGTTGAATAATCTAAAGACCAAGTCCATGATATTTGGCTCAGAACCTAAATTAAAAAAAAATATGGTCATTTCGATATTAGCATGCTGGGGGTTGGGGTTATTGCAGTTTGTTAAATCATTTAAATATCTAGGCATGTACCTAGATCTGTCATTAAAATATAATGTACACATAAATAAGGTTATTGCCAAGTTACATTCTAAAATTGGTACTCTTTATTGGCTTTCTAAATTTCTGACCAAAGATTCTCGTAAAACTATTGCACAATATTGTTTGTTACCGGTCCTAAATTATGCTTCTTTAATTACCGATGCCGCATCTTCTTTTTTTATTTCACAGAAGGAAATATTATTATATAACATTGGAAAGATTGTATTAATGGCATCTTTCCAGACACATCACTGTAATATTTTAACTAGCCTTGAATGGCTAACTATTCAAAATACTTATGAATTGGCAAGTTCACATTTTATGTTTAAAACACTACATACAGGTATTCCAACATCACTTTGAGCCCTTTTGGATACATACAGTTCCCCATACAGTTCACAGTCATCTACCAAGACCCAACTGACCCATCCATTGGTCTGTATAAACTCAGGGAAAGGTCCTTCACTCATTGCACTGCAACAGTGTGGAACCCTTTACATGATGAAGTAAAATCATCTTTATCAGTCACCACTTTTTCCACTGCTGCTTCCATTCATTTTAAAAAAATGATTATTTGCTCTTTTGTAAAATGTAAATGTTTATTGTATCTAATAGTTAATTAATGTATTCTATGTCATTAGTTTGTCTGTTGAACCTACTGACTTCAAGTCATGCCTGAAAATGGACTCTTGCATCTCAGTGTACCTACCTGCAATTACAAATAAATTAAATTAAATTAAAAATGAAAATCTCAGATAGAGTGGCTCTGATTGTGAAAAATGCTATTAATACAAGACAATAGGGAACCCATTTTGATAACATTTTTATAATTTATGCAATGCTGCCATGGAAACAAGTTACAGTGCGTAACACGGAGACAGCAAGCACACAAATAGCCAAATAATTTATCAGGACAGTGTGAAGGATACTGGTGAAAAAATATTTGTACTCAAACACCAAAGAACTCTGTTCACTGTCCTGGTGCCCTAGCACTTCACGCTCTATTTTTGCACTTGCATCCTCCATACTTCGTTGCCTTCACACTGTTCTGTTCTGCTTGTGCTACAAGTGCAGCCAGTCTTTTGCTCTGTCTCCTACTACTGTAACCTGGTTTAGAAACTACCTTAACCACAGAAGGCAGTTTGGGGAATTTGGAAAACCAACTTCAGATTTTATTTGTACCATAATGGATGTTTTGTATAGATCTACATTAAGTCCCATGCTGTTCTTGTTCTACATTAACAGTCTTACTGTACATTTAGTATTTCCTCTTTTACATCCCTTCTGTACACAGTTGATCTTGTTCTCCTGCATAGGTCAAAGAAAATTATCATCCCAATGTTTTACTATGGTGATGTGGTCTACAGTCCTGCCTCCAGAACTTCCCCAGCCAGACTGGACACTCCTTTCCACTCTTTCTGCTGCTTCACCCTCGACTGCCCCCACACTTCCACTACCGCACCCTCTATCAATCTCTCTCCTTCCCCTCCCTTGTGAACAGGTGCCTCACTCACTGTGCCTGTTTCTTAGCTAAATTCTGGTTTGGTTCCCTCCCCCATCTCTCCTCTTCTGTCTCCCTCCCTTCCTCTTCCTCCCACTCCCTTAGGAGCCACGCTTCTCATACTCTTGTGGTCCCCTCCAGCTCCACCTCTGCTGGTCAGGCAGCTTTCTCCCATGGTTTCCCCAAATTTTGGAATACCCCCCTATACGCAATGCTACTGCCCCCGTGCCCTCTCCTCCCTCCTGCATAACTTCATCTCCCCTGCCTTCAGGTGCCCCAATCCCCCTCTATCCCACATATGCATCTGTTATTTCACCCCTCCTGCTGATGTTCCATACCTCTGCTCTGTCATCCCACCTCTTTCAGTCTGTCATTTAGCAATCTGATTTTGCCTCTTGCACCTCTCTTGTACAGTCCCTATTGTGCAGCCTACAGTCACATTTGATGTGCAGAACTGCTGCATAGTTCTCTCTCCTGTGTGTATATATCTGAGCCTAGGTATTTATGCCAGTTACAACTCTGTATTTGTACTCAAAACAGATCAGCTCTGTATCACTAGCTGTAAACAATGCTTTGTCACACTGTGTACCCAACTAGCACTTGTAATTCTGTAAATTCTATAAAAATTCTGTAAATTCTACACTTGGAATGTGTAGTATTAGCAAAGCAATCATGTATTCTTGTTTGCCCCTCCCCTTCTCTCCCCAGGATGCATCTGAAACTTAGCAACCTTGCTGGGTATGCCTTTCTTGATGAAACTTTTAAAATACATAAATATATAACTCATGCTGATGACCTCAATAGACATGTTAATCTTTATTTTGCCTTTATTTTAAAACCAGCTTTTCCAAATGTAAGCAAAACTCAGGACATGTTCGTATATGCACACAAACTATGTGGTGGATCTAATAGACTACCAATAATATGTGGTGATGGTACCTTTCTTTATTTATTTCAAAGTTGATAATCAGGAAAAGCACCAATAAGCCAAGACTCATTTCCAGGTACGACCCAAGGAAAGGCAACATGGGAAAATAGCATGTTTACATTAGCCAAAAAGCTACACCAGTAGCAAGAAACAAGGGTCACGGTTATAAGACTCATAATAGTAGGTAACATCAAGGTACAGGAGTACAACATTAAAGCAAAAAAAAAAAAAAACAGTTTATCAACAGATAACACCACAGTCCAGTTGCAGTACAGACCGTTGAACCAAATAATAAATAATGGGTCAGGGCAAAAAGAAATAAAGAGAGAGCAAGGGACAAATAACAACAATGGGGTTCCTATTGGACGAGGAGATATGGCTGTCAGGGGTTTACAACTATAGGTGATTGGTTAACTAACACTTAGGAGGCGGGGCTTGGGTACACAGGGAGCACTCTGGGTGAGGCAGAAGTCTGAGTAGCACTTTCAGTGAGAAAGGGGGAAGGATGATAGTCTGAGGTCAGAGGGGAGTATATTCCAGAGAAAATCACAGTCTGCTCCTTGAAATGTCTGAGCATAATATCTGACCATACCCTTGATTTCTTCTTAGGCATAAATGTCGTCTGTAAATAAGGTCCAACAACTCTGCAGTTCCAATGCTATGGAATTTTCAGCAGAATTTGCATCATGCTGCAGACTACATGTAATGCCACAGAATTCAGTGTTCTTGGTTGTTTTTTTTTACTGAAATGTAAAGTTTTCCCAAACCAAAGTACCTGGTTTCCTTTTGCCTCCTTGTTTATCCTGAAATTGCTTCTCTATGCTCAGAATGGGATGTCACTGGTAACATCAAAAGATATATCAGTCAATGCCAGAACAGCATTCTGCCACAGATATGAATAATTTAAGCTGAACAAATGTTGCTGCAAAACCCCAGGAGCCCTGTCACATAAATCAGGACTGAAATGCTATGGAGGACAAGCAGCCCTGTCTGTAAGTATGTAAACACTAAACAAACTCTAACCCCCTAAACATGCATGGCAATAGCACAAGGCATACGATTGCCTAAATTAAACTATGGTATCTTATTTTAGTACAGCACTTTCAAAGCAGTTTGAGAAGGTAGGACATAACCTACAATACTCTATGCTGTTTTGTACTGGCTACCTTCCACTGTCGATTATTTTATTCCCACCTGGGTTGGATTTACCCTGCTACTGGACATGCTTTTAAGCTTTGATGTCTCATTGACAAAGTACTTCAACACCAAACCTCTCCTCCTTAGCCACACTTCTTGTGAAAATTAGCCAGTTCCCATTTTCAATCTTGCCCCCAAATTCTATAACTCTCACCTGATCAAAATTCATTGCATATTTAAATGACAATTGTTTAAACCTGAGTTAAGGAAATATTTGTTACTTGAAAACTACTGTCTATGTGGCTAATGGCACTAGGTCAGATCAGCACCTGCATGGACAGTGCTGTCAAGAACAGCGCCATCCATACAGCGCTGATCAGAACAGTGGTAGTACACACTGCTAAGAGTAAATAGAGTGCCAGTGGTAGCGATCGCAAGTGTGGTATGTGATCACTACCACTGTCACAATGTATTTTCACAGGGAGCTCTGCCCCCTGCACCCCCGGTTATTCAAACAATCAACTCTGAGTTGGAGTTGGATTATGGGGGGGGGTAAAATTTGGGAGATCAGAATTAGAATCTTGGTCTCCACCACCATTCTGGCTGTGCTGCTCATGTACTAGCATTCCACACCACAGGGGCAACTTGGCAGGGCTCCTTACTTCCTTTCCCCTTCTCCTTCACCTAGTACCACAGACAGCAACCTGGGGAGTGCTCAGTGCATAGTGCACATCTTCCCCTTGCTGTCCATGGTGGTGTAGTATAGAGCACGTGTTTCTTACTGGCACTATTCTTGTAGCAATCTTATGGTCAGGTAGGTGCTAATTCATGTCTATGACTTGGCCTCTGTAACCAAGCCAATTTGTTCAATTAATTTCTAAGCCAGAGATATTTGGTATAATTTGTGACTGGTATTAGTGTATACTTTGTAATTATGTACAAAACAGTACAGAATTATTATTCATATGCAGATACATTTTTTTGTAATTTGTTGTCTATTGTCCATCAATTGTCTGCAAAATTGTAACCTCCCAGGGTGTGTCTGAAAATTCCTTGTCTAGTGTACTTACCTGGTTAACAAAAAAAATTAATAAACAAATAAATATAAGACATCTGTGGTCAGATATTCAAATATGCACAAAGCAGAGCTCAAAAATTTACACTGTGCCTTGCACTTGTCTGGGTACCTGAAGGTGCTGTACTCAGTTGAATAGCAAACTGGTGCTGTTTGGCTGAATATAGGGCCATGTTAGCTGGCACTAAGCCACTTAGCACTGTCCTGACAGGGCTTCTGGAGTACTCCACTAGAATGGATAGCGGAGGAGTGCTATTTGCAATATTCAAAGAGACCCAAGCAAATGAGCCCAATGGTCATGCAAGGCACTAAGGGGCAATGTGCATGCCCATTATGGGCTCATACGCATGGGTAGTGAGGCAGGTTAGTGTGGCACCGCCCCCACAATTGCACAGTCCCAGACATGTACATTTTCCTGATGCTTGTGGTCCCCCCACACCAATTTCCAGCCTGTTCTGTAAAAAATATCATCCCTAGTGCTAGTGGTCCCCTCCCCCCAACAATCGCCAGCCTGTTGTGTAAGAAATATTATCCCTATTATCCTTAGTGCAGGTGGTTCCCCTCCCATCAATTGCTGGCCCATTCTGTAAGAAATACAATCTCTGGTGCTACTGGTTCCCTCCAGCGTGGAAGTATAAACAACCACACTCTGGCATCCAGTGGTTCCTCCCTGTGGCACTGGGCACCCCTCACTCATCATATCCACATCAGTGGTGCTGCAAGTGCATTCCACAACCAGCACAGCCCTCCTCACATCTCCTTGGCTAGCCACTATATGTACAGGCAGGGAGCATGCCTCTTGTTAATAGGACAGGGTGTGTTACCTTACCTATAAATAAGAAGCACACTCCCTGCCTCAACATATGGTGGCCAACTGAGGTGCTGTGAGGAGGGCTGTGCCAGTCACCATATGCACCCAAGGCACCACCAGTGTGGATATGGTGAATGGGGAGGTGCTCAGTGTCATGGGGGGGAACCACTGGACACCAGAGAAGGGTTGTTTCTACTTCTGGGCTAGTGATCAGAGGGGAACCACTACCACCAGGGATATAAACATTTACATTGGGGCTGGGATCAGAGGAAGGGAGGACACCACTACCACTAGGGAATTTATTTCAACATACAGGGATGGTGATCAGAATGGGGGACCACTACCCCAGGTATATATTAATATACAGAACAGGCCAACAAATGGCAGGGAGGAACTACTAGCACCAGAGATAATATTCTTTACAGAATGGGACGACAATCAGTGGGGGGGGGGCAAGAGATCACAGGGGGCATTTGTGCTCTCCCAGTGGCCAACTGGCTTTGGAGGCTGCAGTACCTCCGGCAACCGATAGGGTTGCCCAGATTTAAGTTGGGATTTTGTTTGGTGGTATTTGTGCTGTGCAAAAAGACCACGCTAAACCTTATAGCCACTGAATACAGGGTAGCGCACATATTCATGGCCATGTTCCTCCTCTTGCTCACAAGCATACATTATGTTTTACATGGGCACTAACCCTCTTCTCCCATGCAACAGCCCCTTTTGAATATGGGGTCCAGCTCAAACCCCAGTTTGCATGGCCAAATATCTATTAGCACCTGCCAAACTTTTGAATATTGGGACCCTGTTGTTTACAATGAGTTAACGTGAAATGGGTTATAATGTATGGTGGAATATTGCTCTGCAGGAAAATCCATGCCTGGAATAAACTTGTTGTGCTGTAATAGTGATGTTACTACTAGAGCACAGCAACTTAGAATGCCATTGCACAGTTGCTTTCCTCTTGCCAGTTGAGGTAGAACCTGTTTTTTTTACTTGACATTACAAAAAAAGCAGCAGGTGAAGTTGCTAGCCACATACTGAATTAATAATTTGAGCCCGCCACTACCCTTAAGTGCCTCCCTCCCAAACAGCCAGTTCACTGAGTGGAAGTGGAATATCTGAAATGGGCATGTGTAGAAGATAATGTATAGGCATTCATACATAGACAAGCCTGTGTCTTATTCTAAAGATTTCAATGCCAACCAGTGCACATCTAGAACTTTGTCCTCAAGGTTCCCTGTTGCTATAGAAACCTCTCAAACACATTCACAAGCTTGCTGTGTATGTCTACCCATACAGTATCCTCTATATAATGTATTTTGGATTGGAAAATATCAGTCCAGGATCATACTGAAATCTTCACAACTTAATAATAAATCATGACTAATGAAATGCAAAACCTGTACTTTTTCACTTTTAGAGTTCAGAACTATTTCATTTGTTTATTTATTTAAAATTATACATTTTTAAAGTGTGGAATAAACACCACAATGATCTGGAAAACCATCCAATTTTCAAGTGGGTCACATAAAAAGTATGAGTACAAATTACAATTTTGCAATCACACACACATGTCATAGTTCAAGACATTCAGTTACAATAAAATAGATTTTTAAGGCATACGCCAAGAGGACTTTTAAAAGTAGAAATATTAATATTTAACTGGCAAGACTGGGGCAAAGCACTTCGGTGAAATGGCAATTAATGGGAAAGCAATTTTTATAAAATGGGCAAAAGAAATCTTGAGTAATGATTGGCTGGATGCCCTTTCCAGCCGTGTCCTTATCAAGACATAGTCATTCAACAGGCACTACTTGTGCAAACCAAACAGCAGCACAACATGAAATCAATCCATTCCACTCCACTCTCCCACTGCCTTCAAGCTCCGATGTGACTGCAGTAGCTTAATAACAGCACTACAGGGACAGCATTCACACAAAATACCATCATTTTACTGCCCCCCCCACAGTCCAAAATACACACACAAAACCTGACTGCAAAACCAGAAGTCACTGACAAGCAGTATATCAAAAACGTGACCAACTGACTTGTTCCACATACTTTTTATCAGAACTTTCTGACAGGCTGCCGATCGCAGCTCTTAACTTCCATTTATTTCTACCAGTGCAGCAACTTGTCTGTACTACCTGCTCTGTCATCCATTTCCTCAGCTTCTTTGATTAACAGTACATTAGGCGCCTTCAGAAGTATGGTAGGCTACCCCCTGTATCTTGTCATGCTTACTCTTGTTAAACCCGACCTCACAGAAATCAGTGAACCACGTGCTGCTGGTTTTGATTCCATCGAGTGCAAACCCAATCCCCTATTATCGAGAGTCGCCTCAGCTTTCAAATTAAAATCACACTCGCTCCTCTGCCGTACCACACTTAATGTTTTCTGAAGTCCTGCCCCTCCTCAAAACCAAATAAAAAAAAAAAAAGTTCACTGAGCAGATGGTTTAAAAAACACAGAATAGAAAGCAGACTGCGAAGCAGGAAACTGCTGTTTACAGTGGCCGGTGTGTGACACACTCGATCAGGGCAAACTAACAAATATCTATAAAAAAAAAACATACTTTTGACTCTTCTCTGTGTGTGGGTCACTGGGGACTGCACACAAAGACAAATACCAACTTCCTCTACTGACTAAAGAGCTCCATTCTAACTCAATGATGGGAACTACTTTTTCTTTTTTTTCCACTTATAATTATTCACAGTTTTTATGTACATTATCTATACCAATATTTTTTTATCAACTTCTTTACTGCGGGGCCCATTTTATAAGTACAATAAGACACTCTGAGGTGTGGGTTATGGCCGGATAAGAGCACTCCCCAGGTGCTAAAGGCACTCGGCGCAAGCACCTCGTGCCTCATAATGCACATGGGGCGTGCTCTTATCAGGCCATAACCCACACCTCTTCGTGTCTTATTGCTGGCTTACCCAATTGAATATACAACCTTGCATAGCTCGATCACTAAGAATAGGAAAATGTTCACCAAAATTAATACATTTTTAAGAATATAATAGCAATTGTCCATGGGAAATGTTATAGTCTATTTCAGTCCAGTGCAAATTCATATTGTATTGCTTTTTAACGCTCATCTACCTCAGGAGCAACACCTGATACTTGAACACAGGACTGTCTTGTGAACTGGACCTAACAGTCCAAATGACATTTATTCCTGTTTAGAAATTAAGTTTTACTACTACTATTTATAAGATATGTTGCAGCCCAATTGGAAGGCAACTGTAATTCTGTCATAATGCAGTGCAAAACTAAGTTGCCACACTTGGGCAATTAGTTTTGTGGTTTTGCCAGACTTTGTTCTACAGCCAACAAAAGTTTTGCAACTCAGTGAGAAATGCAGTACTAATGCAACTTATTGGTAGAGGTATGCAAAACAGGGGAGGTTTTGGTTTTGCCAAATCATCTCTGGTTTTGGTTTTAGATTCATGGCCAATACTCATTCAAAATAAAACATGGCCTGTACCTTCATTTTAAAGTATAATATAAAAGAAAATGTTAAATTCGGTAGAAAAACAGTTTAATAGCATGGCAGCTAGCAAGGCCCATCTGTTAGTAAGTTCACAAGAAATTATGTACCTTGTAAGGTATTTTGAGCCAGTACTAAAGTTGAAGAAGCACATACTTTCATTTGCTTTCAGTTTAAGTTCCAAGCAATAAATGACAGGAGACAACATATGTTCAATATAGGAACATAGGTTGAGACAATGTAACAGTTGAGTATAGCAGTATAGCCTAGATGTTTGAATAATAAGCTGTGACTAAGCATGGTTCAGCAAACTTGGGTTTGATTCCCCACAACCTCCACTTGCATACTGTGTGACTCTGAGCAAGTCTAATCGCCCCAGTGTTCCTGGGTCACCCCTGTGAAAACAGGTACTCGCGCCTAGTGGGCCTTACCTGGTTATCAAGGAATAACACACACATGCAAAAGCAATCCCTGGCTACCATGTTTAGCCTGTTAAGCAAGGTGTACACTGCTAACAAAAGTGACCTGATGACTAAAGGAGGGTAGCATAACAAGAGGATACAGTAAATGACAGGTGATGGTCTGAGAGGAGATATTTTTTTAAAAAACAGTGGCAGCATGCACACACAGAATATATTGGACCCTTCTTTTTGAACTGATGTTTTTTTTTTTGATAAGTCAACACTGTTGTTTGTGTTGCCAGTGATGGGCCTCAACAGTTTCAACATTTCATTTACTCAATCAGGATGTGCATGAATGCTGTAATTTTTTTTAGTGTAGTTAGTTAGTTAGCGTACCAGGTCAATAAGTTGTGTGGAGAATGCCGCAGGGCAAAACCGTGCAACAGTAACAGCACAGGGAAGAACAGCTACAGGGTACACCATGCTGCATGACACAAATAGTGCGGCGTGGTAGTGATGATCCTGTAGCTGTTTCTGGAAAGCTCTTATGCAGATGGTAAAAGTTCCGCTGGAAGGGGGTCCACCGAGCAGCTGCCATGGCATATGTAGTAAAGCCACCGGTGCTGCAGGACAATGGAGCGGCTGTGGTATGTGGTTCTTTTCCCAGTCCCAGATTAGGTTAGTTTTTTTTCTTGTCTTTTGTGCAGTTCACCCGTGTTTCACCCTGTCCCTGAGTTGCCCCTCTGGAGGAGGTTATTTTAATAGGGGGTGTCAGAGGGGACAGATTCCCATAATGGGGGTGAGGTGGGGGCAGAATTCCCTGCAAAAAACAAGTGTTTTAGTGTTTGTATTTCTAGTCACTGTTTTGACAGCATGGTATAGTGCTGCACTGTTTTTGTATGCGAAAACATGACCCCGTGATGTTAGTTAGTTAGTTAGTTAGTTAGTTTTGTAGTTTTGTAGTACAATGCCACGAAAAGAAAACTAACTGGTAATTATGGAGAAAGACTTAAGTAGCATTGTGAAGGAGCATGTACACACATAGAGTATTATGGATGGACCCTCCCACCAGCCTTTTTGAAGTGATTTTTTTTAATAGAAACATAGAATTTGATGGCAGATAAGGACCGCTTGGCCCACCCAGTCTGTCCATTTCCCTACCTAATCGATAAGCTGCAGATCCTAGTTAACCAACAGCTTACTTCTTTCTACCCCACCCTCTAGAATTGCCTTATGGCTGTCCCATGCATGCTTGAATTCAACTACTGTTTTGACTCCACAACCTCCTCCAGGCCATTCATGCCATCCACAACCCTCTCTGTGAAAAATACTTCCTTACATTACCTCTGAGCCGCCCCCATCTTCAAATTGTGCCCCTTGTTCTTGCACCTCTTTTTGAAAGATGCTACCCTCTTGGACTTTGTTGATTCCCTTGAGGTACTTGAAAGTTTCTATCATGTCCCCCCTCTCCCTCCTTTCCTCGAGACTATACATATTAAGCTCCTTAGCCTCTCTTCATATGTCTTCCGGTGCAGACCCTGCACCATTTTAGTTGCCTTCCTCTGGACAGCTTCCATCTTGTCTATGTCCATGCAGAGACTGGGTCTCCAGAACTGCACACAGTACTCTAGATGGGGTCTCACCAGCTGTCTGTACAGAGGGATAACAACTTCCTGTTTTCTACTGGTGATGCCTCTCCCTATGCATCCCAGTATCCCCCCAGCCCTCCTTACTGCCCTCTCACATTGCTTGCCCACCTTTAAGTCATCTGATATGACTACCCCCAGGTCCCTTTCCATTTTTGTTGTTGTTAGTATCTCACCCCCATTGTGTACTCTTCCCTGGGTTTTGTTTCCCAGGTGAATTACCTTGCACTTCTTTGCATTAAATCTAAAATGCCACACATTTGACCATTCCTCTAACCTTGCCAGTCCCTTCTCATCCTTTCACCCCACCTTGTGCATCAACTCTGTTGAGATCTTTGTGTCATCTGCAAAGAGACATACTTTTCCTTCTAGTCCCTCTGCAATGTCACACAAAGACATTGAAGAGGACCAGTCTAATAATGAACCCTGCGGCACCCCACTAGTAACCCCCTTTTTCAGAGTGGACTCCATTTACTATTACCCTCTGTGTCCTATTCTTCAGCCAATTCTTTACCCAGGCTATCATCTTGGGACCCACTCCCAGGCTGGCTAACTGTATATTAATCTTTGTGTGGGACTGAGTCAAATGCCTTGCTAAAGTCTATGTAGGCCATGTCCACAGCCCCTCCCTGATCTACTACTTTGGTCACCCAGTCAAAGAAATCTATTAGATTCGTCTGGCATGACCTTCCCACTGTGAATCCATGCTGCCTTGGGTCCTGTGCCCTTCTGGCCTCTAGGTACTCAACAATTCTTTCCTTCAGAAGTGATTCCATCATTTTCCCTATCACTGAGCTTAAACTAACAGGTTTGTAGTTTCCTGCTTCTGCCCTGCTCCCACTTTTGTGAAGGGGAACCACATCTGCCCTCCTCCAGTCCTCAGGTACCACCCCATCCTCCCATGATTTGTTAAAGAGGGTAGTCAGTGGTATCACTAGTTCTACCCTTTGTTCTTTTAGAATTCTGGGATGAATCCCATCAGGCCCCATTGCTTTGTCCACCTTCAGTTTTAAGAGTTCTTTCAGAACCCTTTCTTCTGTAAATGGGCTGGTATCAACTTCTGTATCCAGAGTGTTTCTATTGTTTGTTTTAGGTACCTCCCCCTCTTCGTTTGTAAATACTGAGCAAAAATATTTGTTTAGTATCTCTGCCTTTTCACAGTCACCCTCTGCCCACCGCCCTCCCCTTTATTAAGCCTCACTATCCCTCCCTTAGTCTTCCTTCGCTCCCTGATGTACCTAAAAAAGGTTTTATCCCCCTTCTTAACTGAGTTGGCTATCTTTTCCTCAGTTCGGGCCTTTGCTGTTCTGACTGCCTTCCCAGCTTCCTTTTGCTTTAACTGATATAATTCTCTGTCCTGCTCCATCTGTGATTCTTTGTACTTTCTGAATGCTTTCTTTTTCTCTTGAACCTTCACTGCCACCTCCTTTGAGAACCATAGTTGTTTCTTACATCATTTTGTTTTGTTTATTTGCTTCACACAAAGGCTTGTTACCTCTGTGATGGCAGTTTTTATTATTCTCCATTGTTCTTCCACCCCTCCTTCCTGCCCATTTGCTAGTGCATTCCTTAGGCACCCACCCATTTTGGCAAAGTCAGCCCTCCTGAAGTCCAGTACTTTTGCCTTTGTATGGCTTGACTCTATTGCTGTGTTTATTGTGAACCATACTGTTCGATGGTCGCCAGTCTCAGATGGCTACCCACTTCTAACATCTGTGATCCTCTCCATCTCCATTTGAGAGGACCAGGTCTAAGATTGCTCCCTCTCGAGTGGGCTCCATCACTAGTTGTCTAAGGCATGCCCCCTGTAGGGCATCTAGAATAACACCACTTAGACATGGCTGCCAACTGCACTCCAGTTAACATTTGGCATATTCAGATCACCCATCAGCAATGTCTCCCTTTATCTGCCATTCTAAGTATACTTTCTATCATTCCTTGTCCATTTCCTCCCCTGGAGAGGGTCTGTGCACAACCCCTGTGCGGATTGTGGTGCCATTGCCTGCCTCCAAATTGACCCACAGTGCTTCTTCTCCTCCCTGTTTACTCTTTTGTTCTGTTGCTTTGATTCCTTCTCTTATGTAGAGAGATACTCCTCCTCCTCCTCCTCCTCCTCTTTTACCCTCCCTGTCCCTCCTGTAGATAGTGTATCCTGGTATGTTTATGTCCCCGTCATGGTTCTGTGTGTACCATGTTTCTGTGACTGCCACGATATCTAGATGTTCCTCCTCCATCAAGGCCACTAATTCAGGAAGCTTGTTAACCAGACTACGGGCATTGGTACTCATTGCTCTCCATTTTTTGATGGCTTTACCTTCTGTAGCAGCATCCCCCACTGACCTTTCTACCTTGGTCTTTTTCTCATTTAGTACCCTGATTTGTAGGGGTAGGCTGGGATTTTCCTGCTGCTTATCAGTGCCTCCCCCCTTGACTAGTTTAAAATCTTGCCAATGAAGCATTTAAACTGATTGCCCAAAAGACTTGTTCCCTTCCTGGACAGATGCAGACCATCCTGCCAGTATAGGCTGGTGTCCCTCCAGGTGGAACCCCAGTCCCCAATGAAGCCAAACCCCTGTGCTCCACACCATTTTTTCAACCATTCATTAAACTGCATGGTTTAAAGTACCCTCGCCTCACCCATGCCACTGACAGGCAGCACCTCTGAGAAGGATACTGTGTGTGCTACTTGTCTTAAGCCCCTCCCCAACTCTACAAAGTCCTTCTGCATTGCTCTAATCTCATGATGAGCCAAGTCATTTGTCCCTAGGTGGACAATGTTGTCCAGCTCATACTCCCGTGCAACTGTTCTCGTGATCCTAAGGATGCGCCTCCTGTCCCTCCAAGCCATGGCACCAGGCAGGCACCTTACTTCAGTTTTCCCTGCTTCCCCCAGTTCTATCCCCCTAATAAATGAGTCTCCCACCAGGAGCTGCTTCCTTTCCCTGTGGTGCCCTCTGTCTCCTTCCTGAGGGCCTCCCTTGTGACAGTTGTCTGCACCCTCCTTAGTCTCCTCTGCGGGTGCATCCATAGGATAACAATGCTCCCCCAGAATGATGTATGGATTGTGGAGTGGAACAACTGACTGGGTGTGCCTCTGTTCCACCACCCTTACCCTCCCTGAGCCCACTGTGGTCCAACTGCTGTGCTTTCTTCGCAACCTCTGAGGTAGTGGTGGTGGCTCTGGTGCTCCCTGCGTGGGGGAGGTTCCCTTGCTACTGTCCAGTGCGGCCTGAAGACAGGCAACTTCCTCCCTCAGGGCAGATAGTTGTCTGCAAACAGGGCAGCATCTCAGCCTCCAGAAAGACTCCTGGAAGACTGCTGCCCCACAGCCATTACATTGCACTACTCCCCACATAACTATCTACCTTGTTTAGTTTTTTTTTGTGTGTGTGTGTGATTGGTTTGTTATATAGAAATATATGTATTCTGTTAGCACCCTTTGCAAACTGTGTGAGAGGCCTTTCGGCACCATGCAATTCTGCTTTAAGTTGGACCAGCATAACATTCTGTGGTGATTTGCATATGCAGCCCATGATGCTTTGCATTGTGGGGGCATGTGTGATTTTGTATTTTCTTGAAACTTGGCTTCCCAGCCAAATGCCCTTTGGGGTAACCCTTGCCTCAGTGTTTGCGCACAGAGGTTCTTTGTCTTTATGTATTTATATAATGTGTATGCTTATATTGTCAGTGCAGTGTGCTAGAGAGGATATGACAGTGATATGCACCTTGCCCTCTTGAGGAAATGATGTCAGAACCCCAGGTATAAAGGAACTATTTCCAGGGGTGGGTGGGTGGGTGAGGGTGGGAAGGGTTTTAGCCAACTGTGCCCTCATGAAACAATCAGCCAAAAGCTCTGACCTACCGCTGCGATGAGTGCCTTCCTGTCAGCAAGATGCCCTACATGACAATTTGACAGACAAAATACCCTGCTAATCAAACAGAGAAAAATCCAAACATCCAAGTCAGACACAGGTAAACCTCCCCAGCACTAAAACAGCCTGGTGACTTGTGCTCTGAAAGCAGTCAGCCCCAAAACATGTCAGCTGTGCAGAAGGGCAGACACAGAAAACAGTATTCAGCCCCTGTGAGTTTAAACTCTTCCTACACTGAAAATCTTAACAATTGTAACAAAAGTAAAGCAAGCTCCACCTCCCTCTGTTGATTGAAAGACTGCGTTTTCTGATAATTCTAAGTTCCTTATTTCACCCTTCAGTTAGAAGTATCCTCCACCTGAAAAATATTAACGTTCCTAAGGAATCTGCTTCAAACCAAAGACAATTGTAAATTGTAAGGTTCACCTCCCTCTGTTGTGAGCACAACTCGCTTTCTTGCAAATCTTAAGTCCAGTGTTGCAGCTTCCAGCCAGAGGTAGCTTCACCTGAAGACTATTAGGTTATAAGGTAATAAGCCAAATTTGTTGTTTGTGTTGCCAGTGATGGCCCCCCACAGTTTCAACAATTTTTTTTTAATCCGTTAGGATGAACATGCACACTAAATGTTTCTATTTTAATTTTTTTGTTTCTGTAGTACAACACCATGAAAACAAAAGGTAATTATGTAGTCAGACTGAGGTAGCATTGTTATTTGTGAAAGAGAAAACCCAGTTTTTTTTATTAGTGTTAGTAATTTTTGATCTTTCATAGATGACTATCAATTCAAGAGCAGCAGATCAGTCAGAGCTCAAAATAGGTTAGATATTATCTAAGATAGAGACTTGGACTAGGGTACCGTTAAGGCTCAAATCATTTGCCCCACATAGAGTTTATCACAGGGACCATCCCTTGTGGCAGATGCTTGGTCTGTGGGCACACAAGTAAAATAAACCAGTTTCAGCATTGATACACTGGAGAAATTCACAAAATAAAATAACATATAACATGTACGACAACAGGAGTCATATATATTATACAATGCCCTGGTGATAAACTTTATGTTGGGCAAACGATTTGAGCCTTAAAGGTTTGAATACAGAAACATAAAGGGGATATAAGGCAGAAAGACGAGAGATCACAAGTAGCACTACATTTTGCAGAAGCAGGCCACAATGGCACATCCCTGAGGTTCTAGGGAGTAGAAATAGTGGATTCTCCAGATAGAGGGGGTGACTTTCAGCAATTAATGGATAGAGCAGAAATGAGATGGATATTTAATTTAAAGGTCCTAAATAGAAATATTGGGATGAATACAGAAACCAATTGGCAGGCATGTTCATAAAAATGACATCTAAGAAGAACGGACACAAGTGCCAAGGAATGAATGCAGGTTTGAGCTCCAATTTAGTAGAATATAAAGAAGCATATACAGAGAGCACAAATTGTATAAAGAGTTAAGATAAGTAATATACAGAACTTAAAACAGAGTAAACTAAATCACTACATAACAGGCCACAACCAGATATACAAGATTCCCTTAGAATTCATTTTTCCCCACCTTATAACAGGCTATAACTAGATATAGAAGATTTCCCAAGAAATCATCATCCCCCACCATGGGCTTCTAAATGCCCTTTTGTTCAGCCCCCGCCCCACCAATTCATTCCTTCAAACAGAATGAAGCATACCACATTTGTATATTCTCATAAACAATTGGTTAAACAAATGATCAGGTTAACATCAATAATAAATAAGAGCAGATCAGTAACAAAACAATGAGTGAGGGGTCTGGTAACCTCATGGTCGACTTTACAGCATAAGGAGAGAAAGAATATGGAGTTAAGAAAGCTTTTAAAATTAAAAAATAAGAGGTCAAGTAAAATTCATAAAAAGAATGGATCTTATGCAGTATTAGAATGGATCTTATGTAGAATTACGCTGGACAATACAATATAAAAGCCAGGAAGAACACCAGTAACATTCATATTTTGACCCATTCATCAAATAGCTTCTCAACATCGAAGCACATTGACAGTTGCTATGGTGACAGTCAACTAATGCGCGTAAGCACTTGGGATCTAGTGAAACTTGTTTTTACGAGACCATGATGAGTGGGGCGGGGAGGTTTTGAGTAAGAAGATGACATGCAGTAGTTATTGAGAAGTGGAGTCCATTTTTGCAGAGACACAGGCAGCGTGCAAGTAAGTTTAGCTGATAAAAGGCTTACAAAGAGCATTAGAAGAAGTGTTTAAATATGGCCAGATAACAAGTGTTTTTTCTCTATCTACACACAGAACAAATTAAGCAGGTGAATAGCAACAACAAGAATAAGGCACAGATGCATAAGTAAAATGCTGCAAACTTTGGTGAGATAACAGACCCCAGAATCTGGTAAGACACAAATAACAGCAATGATAATATTATTTTATAACAGATAAGTTTTGTATTTAACAGAGCAACTGACAGTAAAAGAAATAGGAACCCATATAGGAAATGGGAAATACACAGGGGAACACTGAGGTATGTTAGAACATTAAAAAAAATAAGTTAGATAAAGCAATGAGAGGAGAAAATGTGTGCAAATAATAAGATTCTGTATTCAACAGAATGTTTAATGGGAAGTAAATGAGCACTTCAATAACAAGTAATAGGGAATACACTAGAAAGGATTAAGATATGTAAAATTGTATAAGCAAGAAAGAAGAACCGTAAATAGATTTGGTAACAACAAGTTAACTGTGGATTGTTTTAAGTTTAACACAGAAAACTAAATCTCAATAAATTAAGGAGAAATGCATATGGTGATTGCTAATTTAAAACAATGAATCAAATGGGAGGCTAATGAAACTGTTTGTATATTTCTATTGCAGAAATAATAATAATTAATTGAGGCAGGAAAACACAGTAAAAACTGCATTTAATGACTTCAGAGGTAATAACAGAATCCCACTTGTGTCAGGAGGTTACAAGCCTTGTTAGGCAGTAGTTAAATTAAATGAATATATATATATATGGTGGAGAGAAGTTTTTTTTATTTTATGAATAACAACATCAAGATTATTTAATATATTATTTTTAAAAATATTGTGAAGCACAGTATGGGAAGAGAATTTAAAGGCACAACATGAATGATGGTTGAATGTATAGAGCATATATTATGTTTAAAAAGTATTCAATTGAAAACATTTTTGATTGACACATGATAATTAAAACAATTATATTTTGAATTATATTACAGACCGTGAGCCTTTGAAAAAGCTTCAAGTATGGAAGTGAAACGTCAGGGCAGTTTAAATCAATAAAAGAAGAAAATTGATTCACAAGAATTTCATGTGTTTGGAACATTTCTTTTTCAAAAGAACAGTGTTGGTTCTCAACATTTATTATGTTTTGAACAATTGACTTTGCACCTCGAGAACCCGTAACTACAGGAGTTACAAAGCAAGCCATTTTCCTTGGATCCATAGTTTGTTTTATACTGTAAGACAGGACATGAATGACATCAGAGGCAGGCTGATGCAACATTCCCTTTCCCCCAGTACTGGGCCAGTAGTGTTATTTTTCTTCAGCATCACTGCCAAGAGACTCATCATCATTGCTGTCTGAGCAGTTTTTTGGAAGCCCCTTTGATTGTCCTGCAAATACACCATAGTTTAGCTTAATAAAAAATAGAATTTCAACATTTTCTGGAAGACATTTTCTCTTAGTACTAGCAACATAGCAAGCAGAGCTATTTTTTTCTGAACAGACACTTGTTGGCAACTTCTATAGTAAAGGGTCACTTTTTGTAATGCTGGCCAAACCACACCCTTTTCATACCAATAGTGAAGTGGGTCATCTCAAACATTTATCTTTCTAGGATCCTTTAAGAAGTCATCCACCATACTGCTTGCTGAGTAGCTTGTGATGGGAGACATAACAGCACTGTCTTTCTCTATGTCATCCAGTCCTGCCCAAGTGTTGTCCATGGAGGCACCATACAAATTGCCCTTGGGTTCCGACTCATAATGCAAGAATTTTCTTATTCTTCTGCCTACAGTGAGATCTGTTTCTTGGAGGAGAGCATGGCTATTTTTGTAATCAGCAGCTGCATCATTTCAAGTTGGAGTATCTGTTATTTTTAGAGCAACTTTATTAATGAGTAGTTCTTTATAATGGTTGAGGTCTATGTTACCAGATTGGAGAAGGCCTGGCAAACTGGTTCTGAAACATGGATCTAACATTGTTGCTATCACATAATGCGCAGATTCCAAAATCATGGCAATCCTATGGTCCGTTTCTAGACACAAAGACAGCTTTCCAGCAAGAATGACACCTGTGCTTGCACATTGCTCTTCAAATGTTTCTCAGAATCTTTCCAGTCTCTGCATGAGAAGACGTATCAATGGAATGACTTGACTTATTATTGCACTGTCAGCACTTGCTTCATGTGTGACTTCCTCAAATGGCTGTAGCAACTGACATAAATATGATATAAGAGTCCACTGCCCATAAGTGAGTTAAACATCCCCTTTCCCTACTGAATGGTCCATGGTGTACTGGTACACTGCTTTGCATTATTATTGGTGCCTCTGTAACATGTAAAAGGTGGAGTTCCACCTAATGGTAACTTCTTGCTTTAGCTGGTGAATTGGTAAGTTATTCTGTTTTTGCAGTTCCCACAAAGTTTACAAGCTTTTGCAGAGTGCCGAAAGTGACCACATATCTTACATGCAGCACCCAGCATATTCTGCACACTCCTGTCTTCACTGAGGAAATCCTGTACCACTAGATTGAATATATCTGCAAAACATGGTAAATACAGAACCCCCCCATCCATTAATGCTTTCACAAAGTTAACGCCATTGTCTGCAATCACAAATGCTGGAGAAAGGGCAATTAGGGGAAAGCCATTCTGGGAACCATTTATTTAGCTCCTGAAAGATATTCACACCAGTGTGATTTTCTTTTTCAAAGTTTGCAATACAGAAGCAAATTTATTTGTGAGGATTTCATTGGTCCCTGGTGGTGCCAGAGGATTGTTGCAGAGGAAATGATACCCAGTGGGCAGTGACAGTCATGTACTATACTTTGTGACCACTCATTTACATATGTGTTATATGTACTTCTTTAACAGTCGATGACTGCAAGACACTGTTTACCTTCTGGCACAGTTCCCTATAAAGAGCTGGCACAGTTTTTTCTGGAGAAATGTGTCTGTGATGGCAGCTGGTATGGAGGGGCAGCAAGTTTCATCACCTAGTGAAACCCAGCAGAGTCAGCAATAGAAAATGGGCACATGTCCAGTGCAATCATTGCAGATACTGCTTTATTTAACTGCTGAGCAGCTGGATGGTTTTGGTCATATTTAGTTCTCCATTCAAAAGCCTGCTGCATCGTTAAATGTTTTTGAGGTGTGACTGACACACTAAAAAAGGCTGGAGGTGTAGAAAAGAACTCATTCTGATTCCAATTGGGGAGCTTTCTGATTCTGATAAAGGCCTTGCAGATAAGGGGGTGATGCAGTCAATGTCCTGCTCAGTGTCTGAGGGGTTTTACACTGTATATGGAAAAATGTAGCTATACCAACATCCTCTGCCATGTCACCTTGTAACTTATTCCTGGCCCACTGAAGTGGATGTATTCACTGTAAGTGTGCCAAGGCTGCTTGCCTGTCTTCCTCTTCTGAAAAAGGCTTTGCATAAACAGCATATTGCACAAATATTCTTCTTTGGGTCAAGGTGAATAAAACTCCAGATGGAAGAGGATGCTGTTTTCATTTTTGTCCCTGGCACTGCAACTTCTGAATCATCACCCAGCATGTTTATGTTTATTTCTATATTTTGATTATTTTCCTCAGTGTCCTGACTGGATGATTGGGTGTGAGGCCCATTCTCAGCAGAGGAGACAGGCAAGCCAGGCATAACTTCATTTTTATGTTTGCTTGCATGCATGTGCAAGAAACAAAGTGCCATCATCCGAGTTTTTAGAGGTGTGGCTCCCTGTCTTCCAATTCAGTCAGTGTGTTTGCAGGCATAGCCACATTTCACCAATGAACACTGCAGCTGTCTATGACAGCAGTTGAAAATGCAGTGCCGTACAGTTTAAAGGGAGAGCTCCACTTCAGTGAGCAGCGATAAGAGACTGCTGATTAACATATTGCCAGCAATCATGCATCATACATCTCCGCTTTCTCTTCCTGTAATGTACGCCATGCTGGGAGCCCACCCCAGTGTGGCAACAATCCTCATTGCCGACGGGGGTGCCCAATCCCCATTGGCGCCACACCCCTGCCTCCCCAACAGCCTTCCAGGTGCCATGCTGGGAGCCCACCCCAGCATGGCAAGAATCCTCATGGCCGACGGGGGTGCCCAATCCCCCATCGGCTCCACAAACCCCCCAAAAGCTTTTCAGGTGTCACGCTGAGAGCCCACCCCAGCATGAAAAAAATTGTTATGGCTGACGGGGGTGCCCAATTCCCCCGTCGGCTCCACCCCCCCCAAAAAGCTCTCCAGGTGCCACGCTGAGAGCCCACCCCAGCATGTCAAAAATTGTTATGGCTGATGGAGGTGCCTGATCCCCCATCCGTTCCATGGCTCCACAACCCCCCCAAAAGCTTTCCAGGTGCCATGCTGGGAGCCCACCCCCAGTGTGGCAAAAATTGTTATGGCCGACGGGGGTACCCAATCCCCTATCAGCTCCAGGCCCCCCAAACAGCCTTCCAACTGCCATGCTGGGAGCCCACCCCAGCATGGCAAACATCCTGCATCATCTTCCTAAAAATAAACAACCTGTAAACAAAAAAAGTTCCCTCAGCAGTCTCTCTGCCCACCTGCACCCACCTTCTGTGCACTCTGCTTCCCCACACCCCATCTCACCCCATACTTACATCTGGAGTCTGGCGCGACTATCTTCGGTGGACCGGGAACATGTCTGCAGTCTTCAAAGCTGACCGCGAACTGAGAAAATGCCGGTAAGCTGTATAATGTAATAAATAGGGTTTTTTTCAACTTTGATGCATATCTCAGGCATTTTTTGGAATTTTGGCACCAAATTTTCAAAATGGGGTTTTTGGGACCCCTCCTCATGAATTATTTAGCTGTCATGGTGTTAATCGGGCCCAAAGTATGATTTCATGGTCACTGCGCAAAATCACCTTTCAGGACTGATTAATGAAATGACAGTGCCAGTGTTTATAAGGTGGGCTCTCAAAAAGCCTATGTTGCAAATTTGGTGAAAAAATTCCTAAAAATGACTGTTCTATGAGCGTGCGTTGCGCAGTTCCTACACACGCTCATATGTTCACAAATTTGTTATATTTGCACTCTGGATTTTCAACATTGCCATTTTACCACACCTCCTTATGAGCAGTACAGCTGTCATTGTTCACATCTTGCCCAAAATGTGTTTCCGTGCATGTAGCGCACAATGGCGCAGTCGGTGTGCAAAATCAATGTATGGGAAACATTAAGAAAATCACAGTGATACTGTTCATGAGCAGAGGTCTTAAAATGGCTATGTTGAAATTTGGTGAAAAATTCCTAAAATGACTGTTTTACGAGCATGCGTTGCGCAGTTCCTACACATGCTCGTAAGTTCGCAAATTTTTAATATTTGCACTCCAGATTTTCAACATTGCCATTTTACCGCACCTCCTTATGAGCAGTACAGCTGTCATTTTTCACATCATCCAAAATGTGTTTCCGTGCATGTAGCACACAATAGTGCAGTTGGTGTGCGAAAGCAATGTTCGGGACAGATTCAGAAAATCATAGTGGCACTGTTCATGAGCAGAGGTCTTAAAATGGCTATGTTGAAAATTTGGTGACAGAAGTCCATAAAATGACTGTGTTATGAGTGAGCATTGCACAGTTTACATGCACCCTCGTAAGTTCATGAATTTGTAATATTTTCAGTCCAGATTTTCACCAGTGGCATTTTTCCACACTTCCTTATGAACAGTACAGCTGTCATTTTTCACAACATGGCCCAAATGTGTTTTCACGCTTTCAGTGCAGAAATGCGTGGTCACTGTGGGAAATCATTGTTCAGGACAGATAAAGAAAATCACAGTGACACTGTTCATGATCGGAGGTCCAAAAATGCCTGTGTTGACGATCTGTTATAAAAAATCCCCAAACTAATTACATTACAGGTGTGCATTGCACAGTTTCTATGCACGCTCGTGACTTCATCAGTTTTTTTAATATTTTCACTGCAGATTTTCAACATTGCCGTTTTTTACACCTCCCCATGAACAATACAGCTGTCATTTTTCACATCCTGTTTGGAATGGGTTTTTGCCAAATGCCGCAGTCACTGTGCAAAAGCAGCTTTCAGCTAACAAACTGATACTGCCACTGTTCATGTGGTGGGGGTCACAAAAAAAACATGTTGAAAATTTAGAGTGAAAATACCAATGAATGTCTGAGGCGTTAGGGTTTCTGACCATAACGCCCCACCCTGTAGAGAATGACAGGCATCAGGGCTGTGACTTGGGATTGTTGCCTGCAATGCTCATACCATTCCACCCCCATCCACATCCTGCAGCCAGTGAGAAGCATCGAGGTTTGCCATGGACTCTTCGGCCCCAAAGTTCACCCCATTCTCCTACACCACACCCATCTCACTGTATTTCCTGATGGAAAGGGCTACGCATAAGGGCCAAAGACCCCAAGGAACACCGTGACACTTGTCGGTGTCTGCAGGGTAGGCTGTGGTGAAATGGTGTGGCCGTTATGCCTGACGACCCAAAGGCACACCCCAATGCCTGTCACTATCTGCAGGGTGGTGATGGGGTTGGCTTCAGTTCAATACTTCACTGCCATTCCTATTATGCAGCTCTCTAACTCCTACACTACCAATGCCAATGCCAGCAAGCAAACATTCAGCATTGGCAAATGCTGGTTACTGGCTGCGAATGACCTTTCCTCTGATAACCTTTCTTCAGGTTTTTTGGTCTCACATCTCACACGTTCCTCTGATTCCAAGCCCTCATCATCAGCGTCCTTATCATGCATTGCCTATCTTTCAGGAATGTACTCACTGCCACTGCTATCCACGTGGTCTGACTCTGAGGAATGAGAAATGGTAGAATCTTGAGAAAGTAGCACAGAGTATGCATGTGTGCTTATTCTTTCCTTTCTACTACATATGGTGCCTGCAACTGCATTTATTTTTTTAAATATCTGCACCTGTGATGAATCTACTTTTTTTAGTTTCTGGGTCAGCACCCAAGCTTTTCTTGTTGCCTTTACTTGGCCTGTATTTGTTAACTGGATATCACCTGCAGCAGCAGACAAACATGATGGGATTTCAGAAGACAAGGACTCAGAGCATGAGGAAACTTCAATTGGTAAAGAAGAGGATGAACTTACAGCAGCAGAAGCACTTTTTGTTACTTTTTTTTTTATTCTTAATTGCGTTCTTTGCCTTGGAAACTTGTTTCACAGGCCTATTCCCTTCCATTATTATTTTAACAACAGTTGCTGATCACTAATGAAGTCAGTTCCCTTCCAAGAAAAAAAAAATAGTTCCAAACAGTATTACCTTCCTTGGTCACCTCGGGAAATAGGTCACAATAATGAGTAGTTAGTGCATGTCTCAAGGCAAGTTATGAATATGAACTGGTTAACTAGCAAGACTACAAGCTGGAGTTACTATACAACTGCCAAGAGCTGCCTCCTCCCTCCACAAAAAGGTTTCACGTGTGAGGCAAGCCTTTATTTTACTGGACTACACAAAATAAATGGTCCTGTCCTGATTCCTGCTTGTGTGAAAAATGGCTGGTGACACTGCAGACTGAGGCTTCTTAACTGCCAGGCTGCCCCTCCCTCCAAAATGTTTCAAATGCAATGCAAGTCTTTTTTGGACAGGAGAACACACAAAAAAATATGGTCCTTTTCCCGACTCCTGCTTTTGCTGGCAATGGCTGGTGACACTGCAGACAGATGCTACTCAACTGCCGGGCTGCCCCCTCCTTCCAAAATGCTTCACATGTAGCACAAGCTTCTATTTTACAGAATAACACAAAAAAACAACAATATGGTTCTGTCCTTATGCCTACTTGTGTGGGAAATGGCTGGTGACACTGCAGCAGAGACTACTCAACTGCTGGGTTGCTCCCTTCCTAAAAATTGTTTCACACATGACACAACCCTTAATTTGACAGAACTACACAAAAATAAATATGGTCCAGTCCCGACTCCGGCTTGTGTGGGAAATGGCTGGTGGCACTGAAGACAGAGGCTACTCAACTGCCGGGCTGCTCCCTCCCTACAAAACGTTTCATACATGACACAAGCCTTTATTTGACAGGACTAATCCCAAAAAAATATGGTCTGGTTCAACTCCTGCTTGTGTGGGAAATAGCCGGTGACACTTCAGAGGCTACTCAGCTACTGGGCTTCCCTTCCCTGTAAAACGTTTCACACGTGATGCAAGCCTTTATTTGACAGGACTACACAAAAACAAATATGGTCCATTCCTCACTCCTGCTTGTTTGGGAAATGGCTGATGACACTGCAGATAGAGATTACTTGACTATGGGTCTGCCCCTCCCTCCAAAATGGTTTACATGTGACAATCGCACAACCCCTTTATTTTACAGGACTACACAAAAAAATTATGATCTTGTTCCTGTCCTGACTCCTGCTTGTGTAGGAAATGACTGGTGACACTACAGACAGAGGCTACTCAACTGCCAGACTGCCCCTCCCTCCAAAACATTTCACATGTGATGTAAGCCTTTATTTTAAAGGACTATACAGAAAAAAATATGTTCCTGTTCAGACTTCTGCTTGTGTGGGAAATAGCTGGTGACACTGCAGACAGAGGCTATTCAACTGCTGAGCTGCTGCCCCATGCCCCAAACACCACACATGACACAGCCACCTGCAGGACTACACAAAAAAGTGATCCTGTTCAGACTCTTGCTTGTGTGGGAAATGGCTGGTGATACTGCAGATAGAGGCTACTCAACTGCTGGGCTTCCCTCTCCTTCCAAAATGTTTCACATGTGATAATCGCACAACCCATTTATTTTATAGGACTACACAAAAAGACAATATGGTCCTGTCCCTGTTCTGACTCCTGCTTGTGTGGGAAATAGCTGGTGACACTGCAGACAGAGACTACTCAACTGCCATGCTGTCCATCCCTCCAAAACATTTCACACGTGACACAGGCCTTTATTTATTATTTATTTATTTATTGAAATCTTGGAAGACACTAATTGAGCTAGAAGCTCTTTACATAGGTTCCACATCAAGGAAGTTACAGACAGGTACAGACAATGCTGCTAGCTGGACTGCTAGCTACATTTAGAATGAATGGATATGATAAGGTAGTACATTATGCAATCTATTCAGTTAGGCAAAGAGCCAGGCAACATCCAAATTACAAACAGCTGTGACACACATGAGATGGCAACATACAGCGAACAATCATTTAAGGACAACAGTGACACCCATGGGGGTGTGTGA
The DNA here is from genome assembly GCA_016271365.2 of Neoceratodus forsteri. Taxonomy (NCBI): domain Eukaryota; kingdom Metazoa; phylum Chordata; order Ceratodontiformes; family Ceratodontidae; genus Neoceratodus; species Neoceratodus forsteri. The sequence continues at coordinate 584,850,592 of CM028133.1, forward strand.
GGTAAGTAGGGAGGGACATACATAGGAGGGAGAAGAAATCTAGGTGGTTTGGTGGGTTGTGGATTGTTCAGCTAGGAGAGCCGAGATGGGGGGGGGATCAGCTCAGTAGGCCTAGTCAGCAGGTGGGACAGCAAAGGGGAAAGTAGGGAATCAGTGCAGGGGGCCTTGTTGTAAGGGTAAGCAGGGTAGGAGGGAGGGGAAAAAAGAGGGCGTGACTGAGATAGGGGAGGAGGGTGGGGAGTCAGGGGAATGTAATGAGGGAGGCAGAGGTAGCCTATGGGTAAAGATTAGAGTGAGGGGTGGACATGTGGGGTGTGGAGGGGATGAGGAGTGGGGAAGAGGTGGAAGTATTAGGGCTGGAGGAGGGAGGAGGAGGGGAAGGGGTGCGTAGAAGTTGATGCAGAGGAGTTACAAAGGGTAGGCAAGGGAGCCAGGGAGAGATGTATGACTGAGATGGAAGTAGGGTAGGTGAGAAGAAAAGTGGAAAAAGGTAGTGGGGGTCAAGGAGGATGAAGTGCAGCAAGTCAGTGAGGTGCGGCCCTTAACTCATTGCCAAGGCCACTGTTTTTCGGATTTACCGGAAAATCTGGTAAAATTCCGGAATTAGGGCTGCCTGAAGACCGGTAAAAACAAAGATTTCATGGAATCTGGCATTTTATGTCAGATTAGTAAATCTACAAAACTTGTGTTTTTCTTTTAATTCCTTCCTGTACTATTTTCAATTTGCTGTATTTAATGCTCTGTATATTAAGCATTCCTTAATTCTGATTATTTATGCATATACTAAAAGAATGATAGCAGAATCCAGGTAAAATATGGAAATTAGAGTAACAATCACCAGTGCAATTCCGAAATCTGAAGTCTTGAAAATGTAATTTCATTGTTTTAATAACCGTAAATCAGTGGCCTTGCTCATTGCCTCCTAGAATACGCCTGTAGGCAGCAGCAAATGTATTGCAGTGTGACTCAGAACGACTACAGAAGTCACCTACAGACTTCCTGTGTGTCCTAGTAACATCTGGAGACATCACTCACATGTTTTAATATTACTTGCCAGCCAGAATTGATTAGAATTGACTGCATAGCACCATTAGAAAGGTAATGTCGTGTTGAACAACTTTGCCACTGAAATTTTTGTATATCATGTTCACTTTAGGAGTTATTCACATTTGTTTATGACATGGTGTGTATGGCAAACATTTTGTCCATCAAGAACCACCTAAGCACGTTGAAGAAAACAAACATTCTGGGTATGTCAGCCAGTATAAAACAAAAAAACGAATTGAGCACAGTTGATTGCATAGCACCGTTGCAAAGACAATTTTGTGTGGGACAACTTTGCCGCTGATACGTTGTGTGTATCATGTATACTTTAGGAGTTATATGCATTTGTTTATGGTATGGTGTGTATGGCTCAGAGTTGTCCCTCAAACCTCACCAACGTGCCTTGACTAAAATGGGGTAAAATTATATTTAATACTACAGAAATAGATGTTTTTTTACGAATAAATTATTAAAACTACATCTAATGTCTGGATGCTTAATTTGGTGTTGATATGTTACATATTTCCTAACAAAAAAAGGCTTATGGTGCATTTTTTAGAGGGAAAAAATATTTTGTTTGCTGTTTTGACCAGCAGAGAAAAACAACTAAATAACCTATTATTACTTGCATACCACTGTTGGAAAGGTAATTATATGCTGAACAAGTCTGCCAGTCATACTTCATGTCTAGCACTTATGGTTTTTGTGCTATTAGCATTTGTTTGTGGCATGCTGATAATGGCTTGATTTTGCTTAGAAAGGCCCAGGATTCACTGTTAGCAGTATATAGGAGACAAGTGCTGCAACTTCAGAGAGTTTCTGTGGAGGCAATGAGTTAAATGCTAGGTTCAGTGTTAAGAAGGTTAGCGGAATTTGACAGGACTACACAAAAAAATTAAAAAAATTGTCCTGTCCCTGTTCTGATTCCTTCTTGTGTGGGAAATGGCTGGTGATACTGCAAACAGAGGTTACTCAACTGCCAGGCTGCCCCTCTCTCCAAAACATTTCACACGTGACCCTAAGCTGTTTGTTCCCAGGTGAACAATGATGTGAGGTTCACTCCTTCCTTTCCCATGTTCTATGTTATCTGTGGACCCACCCTCCCTGCTGTCAGCCCTAGCATACACTGCACCTTTCTGCAGTTTGCCCTGGCCCTGTGTCTCCCCATCTGACTCCTTTAACTATAGAGTCCCCCCAAATCACTCCATTTCTTTCTGGGTTCCCTGCCCCTGCTTTCCTGGCTGTCCTGCCTTTCCTGTTCTCCCTCACCCCTCCTGCCTGTCCCAATATCCCCAACCCTTTCTACCCTCCTGCCTTATCACCTTCCTGATCTCCTGTCTCCACCTGCTCCCATCCCATAATTCTTCTGCCTGTGTTTCCCCTTGACCATCTCCCTGTCTGCTGCACTCCTTCCCTGCCCTGCTGCCACCTCCCCTCGCCCTACTTACCTACTACCTTTCTTTCCCCTCTGTGATCTTTCCCTCTTGTACCCTTATCTCCTCCTCCTGCTTTTACCCCATCTCCTTCCCACAGATGTTCCCTGTACCCCCTCCAATCAGTGGAAGGAATCTATCCACACTGGCACCTCTGAGGGTGTGCCAACTGGTCCCCCCCAACCTCACCATCCTCTTACTAATGTAACTTGAGTTATCACCCCTGCCTTGCTGGCTCAACAAGGTTGAGAAGCCTGGGCTCTGTTTCTGATGGTAAAGGGGGAGTTTCCCAATATAAAATAAATAGTGCGGTGCCTCCACCCCAAGTAAATAATAGTGGGTCAGTTGTTTGTGTGGTACATCCCCCTGGGATGCTGAACCTACCCACCTCCCCTTGCGGTCACCTGACACATGAATTACCATAGACCAAAACAATATTTCAATACAAATGCAATCAAGAACTATAGCTAATAATATGCTCATTAATAACATGCTCAAGAGAAAGTGTTAAACAAAAATAAATGTTTTATTAAAGGGGTAAGGGGATGGGGGATACAGAAATAAATAGCTGTTGAACTATTTGATGAACTAGAGAAACCATAAAACTGCATTAATAACAGTGCCCACCCCCCAAACAGCAACATTCAAACATAAGTGGCCCACCTCCCAACTGGTGCCAGTCTACCCCCAAAGTTCTATCAGGGTACCCAAGTGTAGAACCGTGCAGGCCAGAATGGCCCAGCTGGTTGGCCAGCATTGGAGCACTTTTTAGTTAACGAAAGGAACTCTGATTGAACTTTGTGTAAGTCCCCAACTCAGGGCAGGCCCTGTGTGTACTCACAGTTCTGTAGTTAGTCTCACAGGGTCTTAGAAATTGTAGGTTCAGTCAGCTGAGTTAGGATCCCTGAGCTATGCTACAGGTTTGCAGTTTACTTGGCTGTGACCAAGTTCTGGAAACTTGTCACCTTCTAGCAGTTGATTGGGCCTAGCTGCTTGTCACCTTCTGGGATGGGTCTTCTCGAAGGCTGGAACAGGCTGGTAATGGGGACCAGGGCTGCACAGACCACCCCACACATCCAGGCATCTCATCCTCAGGGGGAGATGATGGGTAATGCCTAACTGTGACACCATCCAGCTGATTCCCCAGACTGCCCTTTACTGGCAATGATTCTCTCTCTCTCTCTCTCTCTGGAGCTCAGAGATCACATGATCCTTCCCTATCTATAGCTGGCAAATGTGATTTGCCTCTGGCAACCAGTCCAGCTCACCCCTCAGGGCTAGAGGTGGCAAACAGTCTTTCAGGTAGTTCCCAAGCTGCTGGTTCAAACAACAAATGGCTTTTCTTGCTTTAAACTGGATTTCCCAGGGAATGGGAATTTTCTGCAAGTGTCTCTTACCCAGGCGCCAGCTCACATGTCTGGCAGGATATAGTACAACCCCTCCTCACAGGCTGAGGTCTTCTCTCAAAAGCTGCAGAGCTTCAATTACAACAGGTTTTCAAACACACTCTCTGGCTCTCCAGGTGGTAGAAAGCTTTGGGCAAGTCTCTTGGAGTTCGGCTGTGGCAGCCTTAAACTGATTTCCAAACTTTTCCCCAGACACAGTCAAAGTCTTCCTCACTCATGGACAACTTCAGGGGAACTGCCCTTAGCTGAATATTTCCTCCAGGTCACTGGGGAAAATGGCAGCATCTGATTGGTAAAACACAACTGTCCATCTGCCAAATTAATATGCATAAAGTCCCATCAACGCCTAATTGGATCCTGCTGAAGGCACCAAAGCATTGTCCTTTCCCCCTTCCCAGGAGCCATAGCTGCAGTCCTTCAGGCTCCTCAAACTTGGATTAGTAGATATAGGGTTCAGGGGTGAAAAAGATGGCCACTGTAGCACAGTTTATTCATAGTACGAACTTTCAGTCTAATTTTCATGCAAACAATAAAACGTTAGCATTAACTGCACCCAGGATTTTGTAGCAGCCCCTCTGTCCTGGTGCCCAATGGCCAAGTGAAGTTGTGCAGGGCCCCTTCCCCGCCTGTTTCTAATGCCACAGCACTGACCCCTCAGGTGGCAGGCAGGTTTTCCATTATACTGCAGCCTGCTGCTCCTTAAAGTAACAGTGCTTTAAAGCACTTCTGCAGAGTTTATTCTTCTTGTGCCTCCCAAGCGTGTCTCCCAGCTCCCCAAAATCAGTAGGATACACATTAACCTACAGAGTTCCTTCACCAAATGCTAGAATTGGTACTTACCAAAAACTACTTTCAGTGAGAGTAGGAAATCTACCAGGGTTCAGCGACCATAACTCCATATGGTTCAACCTGACTATAAGAATCACTAAGCCCTTATCAAAGGCTGAAGTCCCAGATTTCGGAAGGGAAGAGTTCAACAGGATAAGGGAGCTGGTCTGGGACAAGGGCTCCATGTCAACTGAGCGAATACTTTACGGCGACTGCAATTTCAGCGAGTACATTCATAGTGAATGAAATTTCAGCGATGACCAATCTCAGCACTGCACATTTCAGTACAAAATAACACCTGTAGCTGACAGTTCTGAGCTAACAGATGCAGGTTGGATATTAAATAATTACCTGCACAACACGCTCCATCAGGTTGCGGTACCTCCTATGGCTGCCACCTGCTGCTACCCGACACAACCTCAGCCATGCTCTGCCAGGGAATCACACCATTTATTGCACTGCTGCACCTGTTCCTCATCATCCGAAGGTGCAATTCAGCTCCATGTAATGCACCCCCCACTGGACCCCCCCATCTCTAGGATTATAACACCACACCGCACATGGACCCTGGGGTAAGTTACCTCTGTGCAGTCACCGTAATATCCATTTGCTATAATGTGACAGTCGCTGTAATTGTATTCGCTCATATGTATTCGTTCAAATGGTATCGCTGTAATTACATCACTGAAATGATGTGCTACTGGGACAAGTTATCCAGAGTGGACAGCATCAAGGATGTGAATGAAAGATGGGGGCTATCAAGGGGGCCATTCTCGAGGCAACAACATCTTGCACGACAATGGTTATCAAAAGAAACAGGTACTAGAGATGAATATGGTCCATTGAAAAGGTCAAGGCAGCAACTGGAGCCACAAAGGAAGGCTCCACTAGGGACAATGAAAAAACAAGAGAAGGAAGAATGAGGTGAGTACCAAATGAGAATAAGGGAATCCAAGAGGATGATCTGAGAAGCAAAGGAAGACACATAACTTTGTATTGCAGAAGCCCCAAAGGGAGGGGGAAAACAGTTCTTTAGATATATTAGGGGAAAAAAGAAAGGACGAGGAATTGTTAGGCTAACAGAGGCAGGTAGGGTAACTGAGGAGGACAAGTAGAAAACTGCCATTCTTTATGACTACTTCTGCTATGTATTCAAAAGGGAAGACAGGAGATCTCTGCCAAACAGTGGTATTAAGGTGGATGTAAGGGGGATCCCAGAGATCAGGAAGCAAGTATTTACCTGTGGAAGGTTTCACCTGACCACCTTTGCACATTCTATGTAATGTTTTTAATTAGCATAGTCCACAGTGTCAGAGGTGTGATATTAACTATGACATTCATGAGATCATCAGAAACACCCAGCATTTAAACTGTCGGACATGTTTACTAAGTGCCTTTGAAAAAGGATCAGCAAGTGATCTGAAAGTGTCAAACATTACTTGGTGGGGTCTGTCCTTTTGCACTACTTAATAAAAGAAGAACCTTGCACATTGATTTTTTTTGCCTTATATGTTTATTAGTTTTCGTAAGAAAAACTTACAAAACTAGAAACTCACGGGTATTGCCATATAAACATGTAGTAAATAGCAGTTTGATTATACAGCCATAAAAACATCAGCATAGCCCAAATGGTACATCATAGGTGGAATTAACCATAATGTAAAATTATAACTGATCCCAACAGCATGCATCCCAAAGAAGAACCAAGGGAGGAGCAAATATACCCAGACTAAATGATAAGGCCCAAGATAAACATACCAGCCCATCAATATGAAGCTCCCCCTTCGATAAACACCAATAATATCCCCCTACAAGCATTCAGAAGTTTACCAAAAGGTACAGAAATAGAGAACCCCATACAAAAGCATCACAAAAAGAGCCCCACCTTAATATTATAGTTAATACAACACGTCTACATATATGCTGTCCATTACCAGGGTATAGGGCAATCGGCCTTACTGAAGACAGGGAAATGTTCTAGTGGAGCCACATTCAAAACAATTATAGTCCAACTCACAGAAGCAGCAGTTCAGATTGATCAATAAGAGGGAAGCCCAAGGAGATGTCCACTTACTGAAATAAAAAAAACAATTTGCAGACCTCACAGTACAGAAACAGAAGGCTCCCCTAGCAATCCCAGAAGCAAACCATAACATAACACTGCCCAACCACCCTTTCCCAAAATGAACGTGCTAACAAATAAATCTTCCCAAAGAAGATGAGAACCTGCAGCAAATAATCAAGCAATGAACAATTCAGTCCATTATTCCCAGTCTTGTGTCTTCTATAATCTCTTCTTCGCTAACCTGGCCCAGCTTATTCTCCAAAATTGAAAGCATCTTCTCTGCATCGTGTGGGTCATGGAAATTATAGACTTTCTCCTTCCATGAAACCCGGAGCTTTGCAGGGAGCAAAAGTTGGTGGGGTACCATAAGATGCTGAAGGAGGCTCCAAACACTGTCAAAGACCTTCCTGCGCTGATGGGCACCAAAGGACAAGTCCGGAAAAATGGAGATTGCTGCCTCACCATATTTGAATTGGCAGTGATGTCTGGCCATATCCAGAATTTGGTAATGGTCCCTGACTCCTCTGCAGACCACAATGAGTGCCCTGGGTGCAGGATTGTCCTCAGAGGCCCTACGAATACAGACCCGCTATGCCTTCTTGAAAACAAGAGGGGCCTCAGCTTCACCAACCCCAAGCATCTCATTCAGGAAAGTCCTAATAAAATCCAGAGTGTCTTCACCCTCTGCCCCTTCTGGTAGACCCAGGATTCAGATATTCCTTTCTCAGGCCTGGTTCTGTAGCTATTCCAAGTCTTCTGAGCTAAGTGTTGTCTGAGATCAACTTAGTGGCAACGTCTATTGTTTTATTCAGGTTAGTCTCTGTTTTAGAAAAATTGTGCTCTGCCAAATCCATCCACATTTCCAGAGATGCAATTCTGGGTGTGACTGAGTCAAACTTTCAGTCCAAATCCTGGACCATTTTTACCAGCTGCCTCAGAGTCGCATTAATTGTGACTAGGGAAACCTCCTCCATTGGCTGATCATCAGAAGTTTGGGCTGCATTCCCCTGCACAGGCCACACGTCACATTGACCTTTTGGCTGGAAAAAATTGCCCGTCGCAGCATTTACACTCTTAGTCTTCCCCATTGCCAATGTCAAGAGGGCTCCTGCCACATATAAATTCCAGGCAAAGCAAAAAAAAGGTGCAATAAACTATGTTTAATACAACTTTTGTACAAGGTTCGTCAGAGCACCACAAAAATGCTTCTTTTCACGTGGCTGCTCAACAATCCTCCCCCCCCCCGTAAACTGAATTTTTGAAGGAGTGGTATTTTTTCTTATGAATTGATGAGTGCCCAATTCTAAGTGTTTTTTATAGAATATTACTTATCATGAGCATTGACTACTCAGTGCAGCTTTTTTCTCTTTACACACTACAAGCAAAGACAGCTCTTTACAACACATAAAAAACATTGCACCCCCTTCTTCAACCATGTGGGGCTTACTCTTTTTGACCACCAGTTTACCTGTCTGGACTGCCATTCATAGACCTGTTGTGCACCAGCATCTTCTTAGCAAAACTTAGAACTATCAATTCAAAAACTCTACAAGCTAGAGATGTTGCAAAGTTAAATTTCACCAGTGAAATTGCCGTGAAACTGGCAATTTCACCATGCAAACCATTTCATGAAATTCCGCCATTCTGCAAAATTTTTCAGCATGTACGATGTGAAATTTCGCCCGTGGAACACAGAATTTCACCACAAAATGCACAATTTCACCAAAAATGGCAAATTTTCACCTGAATTTCACCATTCTGTGGGTGAAATTTTGCATTTTGCTGGCAGAATTTTGCATTTCACACCCACCAAATATTTTGCGAAACACACAAATTTCACAAAATATTTCACATAATGAAATTTCCTAATTTTGCACATCTCTACTGCAAGCTGGCTGCTGCCTCATGAGTCTCAGTTGTGCAACCTGCCTAAAATGTTCATGGGAAAAGTCTGTGAATGTACACCAAGCAGGAGCTCCAATTCTACAGAACATTGTGCATGCTGCAGTGCCCAAGCTGGAAATATGATATGCATGGAGACATAAGGACAATTAGGCTTTACATCCACTGGACTATAACACGCATTTGTCAATGCCCAATGTTGGTTGCTTGTTAAACAATTTGTTTTTTGCAGTTCTTACTCCAAATTTTGAAGATACTTGTTTTAGGATTCGTTTTATAGACATGACAAGTGCCATTTATAGTATATTGGACAAAATGTCATTTAGCAGCAAAGGTTCAAAAACACATCCCATCCAGAATTTTAAAAATGACACGTCACATTTATGAGGTGGTGTAGAAAAATGGCTATGTTGTAAGGTCTGAGTCAGAATACTGAAAATGAGTGAGGTTATGAGTGAATGTTGAAATGGTGCAGTGTTCAATTATAACCTGGGCATTGTACTGTATTTGTACACCACATGTTCAGCATAGCCTCCCAATTAGCCCACCTAATGAACGCAGTAGGTGAACATTTTCAAATCCCCAATAAAATTTCATTTTGTGCCACAGATACAAAAACACATCTTGGCCAGGATTTTAATAATGACAGCTGTCACATTCATGAGATTCTGTGAAGAAATTGGTTGTGTTGATTAGTTAGTTAGTTAGTTAGTTAGTTAGTTAGTTAGTTTATCATTACTGGGGAAGTGCTCTAGACAAAGAAATTACCTTTTTTCACTTGCGACCCAGAAGAGTTAAAGACATAGGTAAAAGCACATCACATCACAATGGTTACTATTACATAATACAGACTTGGGTCAAACACATTACAATACAGACAGGCACAGTGATACCTAATGTACAAGAGAAATTAGACATTAGACTAGGCTATTCATAGATACAGGGGAATACACAATGCAGTTTCAAGGAGATAGACCATACATTCATGAGATGCTATGAAGAAATGGCTATGTTGAAAGTCTGAGGTTAAAATATTGAACAGTAGCAAAGTTACAAGTCTGCATTCATAAATTTCAACATAAGCTCATGATTTTATTGATTTTTAACATCTGTGCCCCAGATTTTCAACATAGCCTTCTTATGACTTCATCTCATGAACAATAGTGGAAAAAATTGTCAACTCTTGTACAAAAAGTGATTTCATGTAGTGACTGTAAAATCATCTTTCAGGATGCAAAAGTACATTTTGGCCAGGATTTGAAAAATGACAGCTATCATATTCATAAGGTGCTGTGAAGAAATGGCTATGTTGGACTTCCGGTGATGTCACAGGTCTAAAGGCCACTTGATCATAGAGCTCCAGGAGTGAAGGGCAGAAATGAATTATAAAAAGGACCCCAATCACATTACAAAGCATAGCTGTTGTCGGGGTAGCGATACTGAACATGGATACAAATTGTTGAAAGAAGCACCAAACCCAGGCAGCTAAGTTATGGACGTTGATGGAATCAGATAGTGCTATGGGCCTACCAACAGAGGAAAATCCAAGCTCACCTATGACCAGCACAAACGGTGGTGAGGAGGGAACAGCTTCAACAGAGCATACTTTAATTCTCGCTAAGCTGGAAGGAATCAGTAAAACTGTGATCTGGATTGAATCATTGATGGCAGATCTCAGATCTGATCAAAACATATTGATAAACAGACATCTACTGCAGAGCAAGCAATTGGAGATCTGACCAACACAATAGGCTGACACGACAGGGCATTGCTGTACCTCCTTACCAGGGAATGAGAGGTCCAGAGCAAACTTGAAGACCAGGAGACTAGGACACGCAGAAAGAACTTTAGAATCCATGGCATACAGACAACATGGTGTGAGAGGGAGCTTAACATAGATGGGCAGAGAATATTCTTTGATCAAGATTTCTCAGATGTGTGAAATGAAAAATGCTGGAAAGTAAGAGAAATAATAAAGCAAGCAAAACTAAAGAACATTCAAATTCAAATGTACTACCCTGTGAAGCTTCAAATCCATATAGACCCTAGCTGCCAAATTTGTGAATTGTTAAGAGAAGCAGCACCAACTCTACCCAAAATGGGGCTCTCATGTCCAGAACTAGGGATGGAAGTCCTGGAACACCACATGAATCTGGCAACATGATGCAGAGTTGGACAACCATGCAGAGCAAACCTCCTCGAGAAACATAGCCCACACATTTAAGAGATGACCTGAAGAAATTTTTGGAACAAGAACTGAGAGATATGAACAGCTCTCTTACCCATGTAGAAGTCATGGCAGCAGGCAATCCTCCTTGAAACTGCTTAAATGAAGGTACTGTTATCTTCTTCTTTTTTTTGGTCTCCTCTCACCATCATCAGAGGGTCTTGTCCAGCCTGGGGTAGCAGTTTAGCTGACTTCATAAGTGCCACTACCTAGGCCTGGAGAAGCTTACAATTGGCAGCCTTAATTTAAATGGCAAGTGCCTTTATCAAAGGACCCAGAATAAAGCTCAAGTGTACTTCACGCAACAATGACTGGTGGGGGCATCCCCTCTCTCACTTTTGGAAAACCTATTGCACCACTGATATAGAAGATAAACTGGGGTCATTCCCTCTAATATGGGACTTGTTCTTTTGCTACAATAAGTGAACAATGGTAACAGTTCCAAAAGGATCATTGGGATTTATTCAAACTTAGAGAGGTCTCCTTCAATGGGATAAGTTGAGACCTTGTTCATCCATGTCAAGCATGAAGATTGCAGCATAGGACTTTGGGACTTAACATCCTCCATGGGCTATAGTTTCTCCCATTACCATGATGAGGCACCAGATAATTTATTATGGAGAAGGCAAAGGGAGGCCTGTGCCTGGCTGGGGGACTTGATTGTGATGAACAAACACCGGGAAGTAGGGGGGGGAGGGGGAAGTTGATGGTGGTAAATTCACCAAAATTCCACATGCTGAAAAGATTTAAGAGCAAAGGAAGCTTGTTTGGGGGAGTTGAGAAATAATTACATGAATAGCTCTCCCCCCCATAGGTCTCCATATGGCTTTTGATCCTGCCTCCCCTTGGGGACACAGGACCACCTAGGATTATGGGGTACTATTTCTAATGGATTTTAAGGATAATCTGCCCTAAGTTCCCAGGAGTTACATTGTGCCAGTGATTTTAGTTGCTGCTGCCTTATTAGGTGGTGGAGGCATTCATGGACCACAGCCGTACCAACAAACCCAGTGATGTCAACTGACTTAGTCAACCAACTGGTCAGGCTCACATCCACTGTGAGCACAGTAGCTAGAGCTACCTTCACTGGACCACCACGGTGGACTCGAATTTAAATCACCTTGGAAGTACAATTGTAAAAATATCTTTTTTTAGATCGATTATGGTGTCAAGGGTTACACCGGTTGTGTATCTCCACAAGATCTCAGAATTCAATGGAAAGTTATTTATGTACATAATTGCAACTGTTGTGCTTGAAAAATATTTTACTGTTGGTACACAGTTATGGAGAGAGACTTAAGGAGCTTAATATGTATAGCCTCGAGGAAAGGAGGGAGAGGGGGGGCATGATAGCAACTTTCAAGTATCTCAAGGGAATCAACAAAGTCCAAGAGGGCAGCATCTTTTAGAAAAAGAGGTATGCAAGAACAAGGGGGCACAATCTGAAGATGGGGGGTGGCTCAGAGGTTATGTAAGGAAGTATTTTTTCACAGAGAGGGTTGTGGATGCATGGAACGGCCTTCTGGAGGAGGCTGTGGAGTCAAAAACAGTGATGAAATTCAAGAATGCATGGAGCAGTCATAAGGCAATTCTAGGGGGTGGAGGTAGGAAGAAGTAGGCTGTTGGTTAACTAGGATCTGCAGCTTATCCATTAGATAGATAAATGGGCAGACTGGGTGGGCCAAGCAGTCCTTGTCTGCCATCAAATTCTACATTTGTACAGACGGCAATGTTAAAATTGAGACAAATCTATCTGTGTGGAGTATGGCGGAATGCTGTGACCTTGGGGGGTTAGATCATGAGGGGGTCATGGGAACAGAACAGAGGGGTGATACTAACTGGATATTACAATGAGGTCCCTGAATGTAACCACCCTGAATGTTCAGGGTATCAACTCACCCATTAAAAGAACAAAAATACTGGCATATCTTAACGGACTACAGGTAGATGTGGGGTTTGTACAAGAAACTAGACTGTCAGAACTAGAACATTCAAAACTTCGCAGAATGTGGGTGGGAAAAGTGATCTCTGCCTCACACTCATCTGAAAAAAGGGCTGGCGTGGTGATTCTTATATGCAGAACTCTACCCCTCGAGGTCACATCATCTGAGGGCTCTGACCAGGGTAGATTTGTGGTTGTCTCCAGGATATTATACTCACAGAAAATACATTTCATCAATATCAATCCCCCAATCAAGATTCGCCTTCATTTTTTCATCGAACATTCTTAAAGATAGCAGCTTTGGGGAAGGGGATAATCATATTGGGGGGTATTTTAATTGCGTGATTGATCCTACCAGAGATCGATCGTCCCAGTCTATGATCATGAATAAACAAATGGGGAGACTGGTACAAACAGGGATGAGGAGGTGGCATTAGTAGATGTGTGGCAGGAATTTCACAGGGGGTATTGGACTATACTTTCTACTCCAACCTCCACAAGTCCTATTCGACAAATTGATTATTTTTTATGTAGTAGTAATTACCTACCTAAGTTCACAAAATGTACAATTCATCTGAAATTTATGTATGACCACTCAGCAGTTAGCCCTGAGCTTTTATTGGGAAATTGGCCTAAGATCACATTTTGGAGGATGAACACCTCCCTATTAAACAAGAAGGATTTTCACCATAATATTCAGGAGAAAATTGCAGAATTCCTTCGGCATTACATGAAGAAGGGCACCAAAATTAAATGGGTATGGGATGCCTTAAATGCAAACCTAAGGGGTGTAACTATTGCCCACTCATGTCATGTTAAAAAGGATGGGGCAGTAATTAAAATTAGAGCAGGAAAAGGCTGATTTAGAACAACAACACAAAAGGGATGGCTCTCAAACAACTTTGCAGAGAGTACAGGAGGCCCATATAAAATTACAGACTCTGTGGGACGATAAGATAAAGAGTCAACTTCGATACACCAGCCAAAAATATTATGAGTCTGGTAACAGAGTCAGTCATCAGTTAGTACTCAGACTCTGTAAATAACAGGCAGAGAGATCAGTGCATTCTCTCACAATATAAGATGAGAGAGAGCAAAAAGTTATATACTCCCCACCAAAAATAGCCGAGGCCTTCCAGGACTACTACAGTTCCCTATATAACCCAATTTGAATGTTAATGCTCAGCACGGAAGAAATAGCTGCATTCTTAAATGGTGTGACACTTCCCAGGTTGTCAGATACACAGTCAAACACTCGATGCTCCAATAACCCCTTGGAGGTGTCTCAGACCATACAGGATATGGCAACTGGGAAGTCCCCAGGACCCGGCGGGTTCGACGTTGAGTTTTATCAGGCATTTAGAGACCAGCTTGACCTCTTATTGGCCCAGGTATTTAATTCATGTAGGGAGAAGGGAGACTTGCCATGTTCCTGGCAGATAGCCTTTGTAACTTTTATACCGAAACCGGGCAAACTACCTGACAACTGCAGATCATACCACCCCATATCACTACTTAATGTAGATTATAACATTTTGGCTAAAATACTGGTGAATAGAATCAACAAATTTGTACAGTATCTCATACACCCAGATCAAACGGCCAACCTGCCAAATAACAGATAATATTAGACACCACCTGAACATAGTTCATTACGGCTCCAATCAAAAAGGCCCCAGATAGTTATAACAATCGATGCTGAGAAGGCTTCTGATCATTTGGGCTGGGAGTTTTTATTTATGACCCTATGGAAATATGGGTTCGGGGACCAATTTCTCATATGGATGATGTCCTTTTACTTTACCCCAGTGGCCAGAGTGAAGTTGAATGGAACAGCTTCAGAACCCCTATCAATTAATTGGGATACCAGACAGGGCTGCCCCTTATCTTCCATTCTGTTTGCTTTAAGCATTGAACCCCTAGTTTCATACATTAGGTCACATCCAGATTTGGAGGAAATCAGAGTGGGGGGAGAGGATAATCGTATTTTGTTATATGCTGATGATACTATGTTGTATTTGAGAGACCCACAAAACACACTCCCATGTCTCTACTGGATTTTAACACACCATTGCAGTGTTTCAGGCTTTAAAATAAATGAGAGGAAAACAGAGGTAGTGATACTCAGTGGTACTAAGACACAGGAACTGGTTGGCCTGATATCATTCAAATGGGCTACTACAGCCATCCGTTATTTAGGGGTACACATTCCCAATCAATTAAGAAAGCTATACCAACTAAACTATGGGACCTTGCTGAAAAATGTTCAGACAGATCTTAAAAGATGGGAGATGCTGCCTCTATCTCTGATGTGTAGAGTTCACATAATACGTATGAACATTTTACCCCGTTTCTTGTTCCTATTTCAGGTGCTTCCTCTTAAAGTGCCTTGATTTGATTGGATGTAGTTGAATAAGGCCATGCGCTGGTCTGTTTGGAGGGAAGACAGGTGAGAATCTGGTGGTCAGACCTGTAGAGGCCAAATATTGGGGGAGACACAGGCCTGCCTAATTTAAAATTATATTACCAAATGGCCTAAATTATCCCATAGATTTCATTACTTAAACAAGACCCAGAGAATATCTGGGTGACACAAGAACTAAAAGGTGGACTGGGCCCCCACCCAAAGAAAGGCTTTGAAACAGCCAGTACAGATTTCACCAACTTAAACATATCCAACCCCTAAGCATCTATACACTTTATGGAAGTAGGCTAAGAAGGACTTAAACATGGGGGGGAGGGCTCCCTGACTACACACATGCAAATAGTTTATTGCACCAGCTTCACTCCACCCAAATTGGACCTTAGCTTTCACAGATGGAGAATACAGGGTTTAAAATACTTCACTCAGTTTATTCATCAAGAGGTCATAAAATCATTTACTGAATTGACATCTGAACTTAATTTGGGATGGACAGATTTTTTCCACTATATCCAAGTCACATCGTTTCTGAGACAAGGCTCCCATTTAAGTGAGGTGAAGCAAGAGCCACATCCGCTGGCCTGCATAATTTATCAAGCAAAACAGGATTTGATATCTAATAAATTTATCTCCTAACTTACCGAAGCAAACATACAAACACATACAACACCACCTCCTGACTATCAGTCAGCATGGGAAAGAGACATGGGGCTTCCCCTTACACCCAAGGAGTGGAATTCAGTCTGTTATGGATTTTTCAACACGTCAGTTTCAAATAATTGGAAAGAATACCACTGGAAATTGGTATTGCATTATTTTCTCACCCCTACTCGCACAAAACATTACACTTCACAAAATCAGATAGATGCTGGCACAAATGTGGGGAAAGGGCACCCCCGTCATGTTTTCTGGGACTGTCCCATTCTTCATCCATACTGGATAGACCTGGGCAAAAGATTTAAACAACTAGCGCACATGGTGGAGGACCCTAACTTTTTGCATCTCATTTTGGGTGTCCATTCTAAAGGGAAAAGCAAGACTAAAAATAAATCATTCCTAGGTATTCTTTTAGTAGCTGCAGGAAATGCAATCACTGAACAATGGCTACAAGCAGAACAACCAACAATAGCAGAATGAATTGCATTAGTAAAACAGATATACAGCATGGAGAAAATAACAGCTGACCTCAAATTACAATCTGAAATATTTAAAGGAATGTGGTTACCCTTTATGGAACTAATTGAGGAACTTGAGGGAATATCAGTCCTGACTTGGCAGGCTTAGGGTTACTGAGATAGCATTAAGAGTTCATATGTATAGCCAGTAGAAGACAAACCCTACACACAGAATCTATTTTCTTAGGTTAAGTGTAAGAAGTCAAGAACATGATTAATTGTCTTTTTAATTGCCATCAACTTGCCACTTGTATATATTTTGTTGGTTATTCATTTCTGTTTCTCCATTTGCTTTTTTCAGTTTGATTAAGTTGTATGATTACACAGTTTTAATATAGTGGGTATAATCAGTTGAAGAAGTGATATGAGAAGGATATGGACAAGATGTGTTAATGGTGAACAAATAATTAATTAAGGTTATAACTGAATGTACTTGATTCTGTTTTTACTTTTGGGAAATATTAATAAAGAAGTTAAAAAAAAAAGAAATGGCTATGTTGAAAATTTGGAGTCAAAATATTGACAGTTACCAAAGTTATGAGCCTGTGTTCACAGACTTCAATGTAGGCTCATAACGTTGCTGTTTTTTTAATATTTTTCACCATATTTTCAACATAGCCTTCTTTCGATCCCACCTCATGAACAAAGGTGGAGAAAATTTTCAACTTCTGCCCGAAAGGTGATTTTGCACAGCAATCACAAAATCCCATTTTGGGACAGATTTACCTAATATCACTTGCACTGTTCATTAGGTGGTGTCCCAAAAAAGTTTGTTGGAAATTTGGAGTAAAAATATTGAAAAATGACCAAGTTATGCTACTAAGTTCAAAACCCCATTGAACTATATTGAACCGCCTACTGTACCTGATTTCCTCAGTTAGCAGTTTGGCATTTAATAGTGAAAACATCTCAATGGTCTGAAGAAGATCATGGCATTGGACTCCAGCTGGGTCAGTAGGGACTTAGGGGGTGTGGGGTGGTGGGTGCTGAGTGGGAGGGTCAGGTGGGGGCTAATAGCACAACAAGCAATGATAGATGGTTTTCTGTTTTACAGGGTTAAAAAAAAGAACAACAAAACAACAAGGGGTATTTCAGGTGATGACACTGGGGGATTGGACACCCCCAGTGTCAGTATTATGTTTGGAGTGGGCGGTGGGTGCTCAGAGGGAGGGCTCGTGAGGGGTAGTTATGGGGGGGCAGACATAATCATTGATGGACCTTATTTTTTTATGCCGGATTCCAGTTAAAAGCATAAAGGAGGAAATGTGTTATTGTACCATGATGATTCTTTTCTTGGTTCCCTTACAGAAATAATTATATGAAATGTTTTCATGCTGCACACATAAAACTACCCAACTGATATGCATGCTGCAAGTATGATTTAAATGTTAAATTAGAACCAATTGCATGCATATGTGTTAAATTTGGAAAGACTGCATGCATGTGGCATGCATGCAAACAGCAAGTAGTCATTGCACATGTAAAAGTTACTTTATTTGCTCAGGATCATACTACACAAGTGGGCGTTGATAAGATTCAAACCCAGGTCTTCTTGCCTTGAAATCTCCTGGCTCGTAGTTCAGTGCCTTTAACCACTAAGCCATTCTGTCTGCACACATATGGCTCGCTTGTCCTTCAATACATACAGTATCTGATCACATATGCATGCATGTGGCATGCTTGTAGCCACTGTTAAGCTTTTCAGTTGTCTTCTCCTACTCATCTCAGTTTCACAGTTGAACTGTAGCATAAATACCAATGGAAACACATGTTTTTTCCCACCTCCAATACACAAACTTACCCACAAAACCACTTAATTACTTCTGTCTGGCCTTTACTCCTACTATTTTCTCTCCATAGTTTTGAATGCTTCCAAGCAAAACAGACTTTAATGTGCAAACACAAAAGTAGTAATAACCTGACACACACCCCATGCACACACACTGTAGCAGGTACAGCCATGCTGCTACAGACAACCCTCCAAGTATAGATATAAGCAAAAAGTCTCTTACCTGAGTACTAGGGAGCCAGAGGCAGGAGTCTTTAAGAGATGATGTCCATGGGTCAGAGTGCTGGGGCATACCCACTTGAAACAAATGCAGTTATTATTCATTACTATTTTATACATTATGATGGTGAGTTGGAGAATAATGAAGGCCATTGTTTGACTAACAAGGCCCTTGTTAGTCAAGCAGTGACCTTCATTAATCTTCAACTTTCCATCAATAATGTATAAAATAGTAATAAATAATTCCACCATTCATTTCAATTGTGCACACCCCTGCACTCCTTTGCCCTTTGTCATAATGTGCCTGAGTGTGGGGATGTGGAGGTCAGTTTCACTGGGGGGGGCTTAAGCCTGAATATAATGGTGCTCAAATAGTTTATGCATACCACACCGTTCAACTATCTGTGAATACAAAGGACAGCTCTAGAATGTCTGTAACAACTCTAAAAGGAGCAGCTTATTTGTTTTAACTGAAAAGTGATATGCAAATCAGGAAAAATTCAAATGTATATGATTCATCTGTATGTACCCCAGAGCAGTGCATCAGATTTGGGCTTAAACCCACCCAGTTACTAACCAATTTTTTCCGGGCTGAAGTTCTACCCCCCCAAAATGAACTTTGTTCCTATTTTTCTCTCCGACTCCATTCTATTCAATACCCATCCCCTATGGGTCATGAAGCCACCCAAACATGAAGAAACATGAAAAACACATCAATATCTCAGTCCTTCCTCCTTCCCCACTCCCCCTGTAAAAAAATAAATAAATAATAATTTGCGTTTACTTACACAGCCAGAACCTGCAGCTTGGTACAGTGTTCCACCAGCCCGGTTTTCAGTCCACTACTCCCTCTCCTTCCACCAGAAGCTATATGCTAGAACTGACCGACACCAAGTCACCTCACCAACCAATTCCATCCAGCCTAGGTTGCTTGGTTCTTTCTTGCTTGCTTGCTGCTGTGGCTTCTGCCGCACTGCACTGATCAAGGCCTATGAAGGCCACCCACACCGCTGTCACCACTGCTGTTAAGCCTAGCTTGCTGCCATGAGGGTGTGTGCTGTTTTTTTTGCAAAGAGCCTAGTTGCGTAAATAGGTAGCCTAGTCTTGAGATAGCTTCTAGCTCACCCTCTGCCCCTTAAGCCACTAGGAGAGACAGAGACAGAGACTCACTAAGAGTAGACCAAAAAAAATATGCTGCCACAACACTGCTATTGAGAGTTCAGTGTTCACCAACTCCTCCAAGCTGTACTGTGCAGTCTGTCTACTCTGTGGTGGGAAAGACAGTGTTGGACTTGTAAGACTCATGCTCTCTTTCGTGGCTGGAGCTCATCCACATCACATGTGATTGTGCCACCGCTAATAGGTGGAGAGAGTGGACAACACAATATAGACACAGTCGAATCTGGAGAGCACCTGCAGCGTGAGCACACACAGGCCAGGTGGGCACTTATTGTGCAAAAGATTAAATCCAAATGTAATGCCATTATTGCCACACCATAAGAGCAATCTAGGCACAAATACGACTGCCCCTTTTGTCCAACCTGAATGGCATCCCTGCCTAATGGTAGAAATTCATTCTCAGGTGCTAATGCAATGGTTTCCACTGTGTTCTGAGACACTGTATCTCCATGTTTCATAATGTCTCCTGATCATCATGTGGTTTGTGTCCCTCATTGTCCCTTATTTTGAGTCTCCATGTCCCTCATTTCAGTGACAAAATGTAAGGTATGGTGCATGCTTTCAAGACTCTACTCAGCACAACACATGCTGAGCATAGCCATAGTGTATATGCTCAATACAGAATGACAATGGGAAAGTAAGTGAGATGAAACAGTTATGGAGAAACACATTTGTAGCACTAAATATGTATAAGGGATTTACAGTACATGGTCCAAAACAAAAAGGATAGGCTTCACAACACAGAGGCCCCTTTTTGTACATCTGGAATGGGAGATGTTAACTGGCTATATCCTAGGCATTTAATGCAGTAAGCAAACAATACTTTACAAAGTAATGGCAATTTAATGACAAAAATCAAAAGCCATTAAACAGCTTGGAAAAGGATCAGAATTAATGAGTTTACCTTATTTTTATGGGAATTCAAATAAAAATGTATTTTAATGACCTAATTGCTAGCAGTAGTATAAGAAATAAAAACTGATGTGTTGTTTAGATGAGATTTGTACCAGCTTAGCTGGTTCATACGTGGCAAGGGTGCAGCATGCAAACTTGATGTGATGTTTAAATGATGTTCACACCAGCATAACTGCTGCACTCATGTCAAGCATGCAACACGTGAACCTGATGTAATATTTAGATTTTCACACCAGTTTATCTGCTGCGCACATGTCAAGCTTGCGGCATGTGAACCTGATTTGCTTTTTAGACCTGGTTCGCTTAGGTTCACTTTGTGTATGCAAACCACATGCAAACATTGCACAATTAGACATGTTGCATGCAATCTGCATGTACACAGCACACACATATTTCTGTAAGGGCTCTCAGAGATTCACTAAAATCAAAGCATTGTCAAGCTATTGGTGCCCATGGGTGCAGCCAACCAATCCAGTATTTAGCTGAAAACCATTAGATTCCACCATTCTATAACCAGGATTTTTATTCATTAGACAGATTAAATCCATTTAAGAGGGCATCTTTGCAATTAAATAATTTAGGGGAATACAAAGCCACCCACATTATTGAAAATGATTCAAACTGATTCATTCATTGATCAGATCTTACTTTGCAGTGAGTATTTGTGCAAGTAGACTGAGCCGTAGTAGCAATTAACAAAATGCCAAAGGCTGACTAACATGCTGTTTGTGGATGTAAAGAGAAAACATTTGTGTACCATCTCCAAAATACATCTAATGACATATTTGTGTATCAATACCTAGGCAGAAGAGAATGATGCAAATCAAAGGACCAAAGCCATCTCTGATGGAGCGACTTTGGTCCTTTGAAATACACAAAGTTTCAGCCCACCAAGCAGAGAGTGATGTCAGGATGATAGCCCATGGTCATTGGTGTAGACTGCCGAGCCCTTGCTTTTGTGAACTGCAATGCGCTTGGCAGTGACACACCCCTGAAATCCTCTATCCTTGTCACAAAACATTGGGTGCACAAGCACAGCCAACGTAAAAGGACTTGCTGACATTGCTCACTGCATTTTGGCTGCTGCAGTTTACACCAACGCTGGTAGACTACTAGTATAAAAATCAAAATGATACTGGGAGAGTTCCACCTGATGAATAAACATTATAGCTACAATGGTTTGGCACTACAGGACAAGTAGTTCATCAGTGCATTGCACAACTTGGATTTAAATTCTGTTTTCCACAACCATTATTCCAGTTACTTGTGCAACAAAGACTTACAGGCATCTGAAGAAAGTATCCACTCTGCTTTCCAGAACCTTTGGGCCTTCCTGTCCAAGGCCATTACCTACACTAGTAACTCAGTAAAGCATATCCCCAGTGAGAATTGCCTGTTATTCACCTTGACCATGTCCATAGTGAACTAAGCCCTACCAAACAAATAGTACCCCAACCCTTGTGTCACCCACCTCCCTCCTCCCTCCTAGTCAAAGCAAAGTTTTTAAATTATGATAAACCTTTCCCCACCCCAGCTGCATTTCTGTCATCCCCTAACCCAACCCAGTCAAATACAAATTGTAGACTCCCATCCCACCACCTGATGGCACCCCAGCACCCTCCTCCTCCCGATCACCTTGAAAGATGTACTTCCAACAGCTTCGTATGAAGTCCAAACTATCCATTGTTTACCTGACACAAAATGGCTGCCCAGGTAATACTGAGTTAAAACCTGTAAAAGAGAAAGATGTTTCTTACCCCAACAACTTGACCAGCCTCCCTATTTGCTAGCTCTACCATCAAAGAATGACTCTGTGATGACATGCCCTATAGTAACATGTGATTGATCACTGTGATCATCCAACCAGATGTTACAGTAGGAGACATCACCATTGATTTATTCATTAATGGTAGAGCCAGCAAGCAATGAGGCTGGTAGGGTTGTCACTGTAAGGGACTATTTGTTTTACAGGTTTTAAACTGTATCTTTTGTAGTAAGTTTGGGGAGAAGAGTGGTGGGGTGGGAACTTCAGCTTGTATTTGACTCAGTCAGGTGGGTGAGGGTGGTGAGAATGCAACTGAGGTAGCAAGAAGATTTACTCTAATTAATTAAACTATGTTGGGACTGGGGAGGAGGAAGGTGGATGTGGGTGGGTACTACAGTATGTATACTAAGGTGTGATGGGTGGGGTGGGAAAATAGGTTTTGTGGGTATTTTTTTTTTTATTTATAAAGCAAATCTAAAAGAAAACATAAATACATGTAGTGGCACTTTGGCTGTGAAGTGTCACTATGTGTAGTGTTCATCTGGCATGGTGCTCACTTACCCCTTATCACCAGGTAAAGACAGGAAGGATTACATGAATTCAGCATTCAGCCATTCAGCAGTGAAATGCCACTACATATATTTTTTTGCCTGGTGAAGTTGACCTTTTGCAAAGTGAAAAACTATGTGAAGTGTCACTTCATACTAGGCGAAGTTGGAGAACTGTACAAAGTTCTTCACAAAGCAAAGTTTCCTGACATTGCCCAACCCTATTGATGTGCCACCAGATCAGTGGATAGAAGGATGCTAATGCAGTCTCAATAAAAGAAACAGAGAGCAAGAAGAGAGAAGGAAACCATAAGATATCGAGAGCTGCTGACATTGAGAGTTTGTGAGGAGCGAGGATGCAGCCAGACAAATCTGCATCCATCAATTGAGTCCTACTGACCCTGTTTCTTCTCTGCAGAACAGGGGAGACTTCCATGAACTGAATTCAGTAGAATGGAAGGAACGTGAGGACATCAGAATTTAGATCTGGGGCCTTTTCTTGCCTTTACTTAAAATTGGACATTGGAAAATCCCTTGTGTAAATGTTGTGTAACATTGCACATGCCCCCGTAATGCAAAGCATCATGTAAAGTATATGAAAATCAAATGGCCTCTCGTACACTCTGCAAAGGCTGAAAACAGAAGACACAAACACTTGTTTCATCCTACCCTGGACTCATCTGTGTGCCCCAGCAGGATGAACTAGCCATAATTTTACCTTACTGGTGTGGCCATAGTGAAGCCCAAAATAAAAAAGTAATCTAAAAGACAAAGTCCCTCAGCACAAAAGTACTGAGGCAGGGTACACTCAGAAAGGGCAATGGCAATAAAGACAGGTCTCAAAGAAATGCAACATTACACATATCCCCATAATGCAAAGCATTATAGGATGTATATGCAAATCACTATGAAAGAATGTAAACTGGTTCTGCTTTAAACAAGAGTGTATGGTGCCAAATGACCTCTCACACACTCTGAAAATGCTGAAAACAGAAGGCACAGACAAGTTTTTTGTCCTACACAGGATTCAGTGTTTGTTCTGCTGACCCTGTTTCCTCCTTGTGGACAAGGGGAGACTTTCATGGACTTGGAGTTCAGGAAGAAATATGAATAAATAACAGTTCAAACTCTGGGGACTTTTGTTGCCTTTACTTAAAATGGGACATTCGTAAACCCTTTTTGTAAATGTTGCTTCACTGATAAGTGTGTTGATTACTTTTCGCACTCTAACTTGCCCAATCTCACCACTAATCAACATTAGTCCACATGTGGTACCTGCTGCACAGAGAGGAGAGTTCCCCAAATATGAACTTTGAGGATAAGGTAGATTCCATTGAATTAAAAATATGCTTTTGGGGAGGGCCCTGTGGATTTTTGTTGTTGCTATTACCACAATTGTATATAGAATATAAGACCCCTGCCTCAACTTTCCCTTGAAAGGTCCTTATCTTGCCCACTTAACTTTTAATAAAGCAATTGTTGTTGTTCTTTATATACTGTTATTGCATCAGTTTCTGTGTACTTTATTACTGTGGGTGGAAACTGTGCAGGAGTCTGTGAACATATTACTTTCCAAGGAGTTTACAGGTAGGTCTGAGTGTATCCCAGGTTTTCCCTATCACTACCCCAGGTGGAGTCATTTCATCATTTATAATTAATCAGAATCACAGCTTGTTTGTAGCCTGATAGAAATATAGAAACATAGAAACATAGAAGCGGATGGCAGAAGAAGGCCGCTAGGTCCATTTAGTCTGCACATTTGTTTTGGACCTATTTTGACACTGTAGTTGTTCTTTGTAGTCAGGGCTCCCTTGTGTCTATCCCATGCATTCTTGAATTTCCCCATAGTGTTGACCCCCCCAACCTCTTGGAGCCGGCTGCTCCAAGTGTCCACCACTCTTTCTGTGAAGAAAAACTTCCTGGTGTTGGTAGAGAACCTTCTTCCTTGCAGCCTGAGGTCATGTCCCCTGGTCCTGAATCCCTTCTTGAAGTGAAAAAGTTCCTGTGCCTGTACCCTATTAATGCCTTTTATGTACTTGAATATTTCAATCATGTCCTCCCTCTCTCTTCTCTGCTCCAGGGAATACATATTCAGTTCCCTAAGTCTCTCCTCACAGGACATGTACTGCAGACCCTGAATCATACCCTCACAAAGCAAAGGAGAATGAGAAAAGGACAGAAGAAGCTACTGGGGGCCCCTGGGTGTGAAGATCCACTGCACTTGGAGGCCTAGTCACAATATGCAAAAGAGAACAAAATCATGCAGCAATCCAAGAACGAGTAAGGTTGCATCTTGCAAGGTAACAATATTACTAAATGGCTATTTAAAGTACATAGTAAAAAAGTACTGACATTAGAACACCCCCAAATTACAGTATCAGCTAGGACAGAGAAAAGGGAGGTGAGAACGCAGGGTGAGGGGATTAGCTGGCTGCAAGAGGGGGTGGAATTAGTCATAGAAATGGTTTGAGAGAGGAGAGTGGGGAGAGTTTGACAGGAAGCTAGAAGTTATTCCAGAGATTAGAAAGGCAGCTAGAGAAGGCAGGCTAACCAGCAGAAGGCTTGTGATGGGAGATGAAGGTGGGAGTATCAGAGGAGCACAGTGGGGGTGGGGGTACAAGACCAGAGAGGTACTGTACCATGGGACAGAAATTTGCCAGAAAAGATGAACAGTGCAGGTAGAGATGTGATTTGAGGAAAAGGAGAGGGGGATTGTGTTAAAAAGAATAACGATGAGTAGTGGGGGCATCAAGAACAAATTGGTAGAAGAGTTTGAAGAGGGAAACCAATATGGCATGGGGGATTTGTTGGCAGCACTGTAGACTACATCCACAAAGTCAAACACTGGCAACACCATCTTGAGATCAGGGGGTGCTTAGGGGTGGATTTGGAGCATGCAGCAGACTATTTCATGATCACTAGGTGCTCTGGGAAGGGTTTAACTTTCAGAATACAGTTGAGGGTAAGAGAAGAGCACCCAGACAATAAGGGAATAGTGTGACAAGTCCATTCAGTTAGGTTGGTTCTAAGATGTGTTGTTTGAGGTAAAAAGCCTGAATTTATGAATTCAAACATGACTCTGATCTTTTCCATAATCCAGATCCCTGCAACATAAAAAAGTTACCCAATTGAAATATCTTGGTATTCAAATAGATCACTACTGCTAAAAACTGCTTAAAATCAATTTTGAAAATCTACTAAAGGAAACAAAAAAGAATTGAAGCATTGGCAAACTTTAACTATAACAGTTATTGGACTGGCTAATGTCATTAAAATGAATAATTTTAAAAACATTTTTATTTCTCTTTCAAACCATAACCATAATAATCAATAATAATTTCTTTACACTCAAAGAAAAAACAATGCAACAGTTTAAATGGAAAGGTATGAAACCTACAATAATGCTGAATAATCTACTGTATATGCCCCCAGACATAAGGGGTGTAAGACTCCCCAACCTATACTGGTACTATCTGGCAGCTAAGATATCTTGAGCACAATCTTGGTTCCATATGGATAAACTCAGATCCCCATGCCCAGTAGAAGTTGTCCCCTGCCTGTACAACGAAATCAAGCACATACTTTATGTTGCACCATATTGAAACAAATTCAAACCTTATGTCAAAGTACATTGACAACTTGTTATCCTTTGGAGAAAACTTTACAATTACAGTCAGCTCCACTTGTATGCCTTTCTGTTGTATGCCTTTTCTGGATATATGCCTATTTTTGCCTGGTTCCAGTTTTGTCCCTATGCTAATAATGATAAAACCGCCAGTTGTATGCCTTTAGTTTGTCATTTGTATACCCATTTGTTTGCCTCAACCTGCAGTGTTTCTGTAAAGTTGTTTGATCTTGATGTTGCCTAATCACTTAATTAGGTACAAACTCTGCTGAGCACAGTAGCTCTAAATGCTTATGCGATTAAAGGAGAAGTCCACCCAAAACTTGAAAAAATATATGTTGTGCAGTGTTTTAATTTGTATGTGAAGTTCTAGTGTTTCCTTCCCTCTGACTGGTATTAGGAGTTTTTCCTAAATTAGCCTGCTAGCTTTATACTAGTTTTATGACCCATGGGGATCTTCATTCTTGACAGCTTAATTGTATTTTTTGTTCCCACAGTGCATCTTGTCTCATGTGACAGTGATGTAAGAGAGACCCAACATTCAGCACGCACATGCCAAAAAAACTAAATATCTTGGAAGCTTTACAAGCTGCACAAAAATTACCAGCAGCAAAGTTTTTCAGGACAGTAAGACATTTACGAGGAGGGTGGTTGCCAAGCTGAATTCTACATATTTTAATATATAGCCATCTCTATTGTTGTGAACTGATTGTAAAGCAATGCTTTCTGCTGGATTTATGGACTCTGCTACATCACCATCACATGAAACAAGGTGCATTGTAGGACAAAGAAATACAATTAAGCTGTTTGATATGGAGATCTCCAGGGGTTGTAAAACTACCCTAAAGCTAATACCAGTCAGAGGGAAGCAAACACTAGAACTTCACATACAAATTAAAACACTCTGCACAACATATATTTTTTCAAGTTTTGGGTGGACTTCTTCTTTAAGTGCTTAAAAAAGGTGCAGCTTTTATTGTCAGCAGATCTGCATTCCTTCTGCTAACCTGGGGAGTTCTGAGGTAGAGATGGACAAGGCAAAATGAAATCTTCTGTCTCTTGCCCAGAAAAAAGCATTGCTAGAAAAGTCGCCCCAGCCTGGTGTTTCCCACAAGGAGCTGTCAGCTGAATTTCAGGTTGACATTTCTAGTGTCAGCCATTTTCTCCAAAATAAGGACACCATCCTCCAGGAGTGGAGCACCTGTGGGAATATGAACAGAAAGTGCAAATGGCATGGGAAAGACCCACAGGTTGAGGAGGCTTTGCTCCACTGGTTTACCACCTCTTGACTATAGCTGAGGTGTGGGGCATGATTTGTCATTTCAGGCAGTATGTAGCATCGAAAAGAAAACTGCAGCTATGAATGGTTTCATGGGTTTGAGAAAAAGGTTGAGTTGCTAGCTGGCAAGGGACTCACGCAGCAAACAATGACAGGCTGGCTTGCACACGATACTCAAAGTTGTATTGACTTAGATAACACTGAAACCGACAATAAGCAACAGAGTGAACATAACACCCATAACAACCATAACACAAGGGGGGGCACAGTCTTAAGCTGGAGGGTGGGAGGTTTAGGAGGGAGGTCAGGAAGCACTTCTTCACAGAGATGGTGGTGGACACTTGGAATGTGCTGCCAGAAGAGATCATCTCATTGAAGACAGTGGGCAGCTTATGGGTAGGGAGGATAGAAGGCGTGTGTAGGGAGGGCAGGGACATTAGCTCAAGCTGGGAAAGCTGCAATATGAGCAGAATTGATTGACCAAATGGCCTTCTTCTGCTGGCTTCTTTGTATGTTTGTATGTTCATATGTAATCTGCTAATGTACTGTAGCTGCTTTTTAAAGTTACCATTTTAACTTAAAGTACTTTTATATGTTTTATCTATTTATCTTTTTACCTTTGCAATTCACTTGGATACTGTTTTAAATTTGTCATGAAGTGTAATAAAGTGTTTGGCAACATGCACTATTGATGTTTTTTATGGGTCAGTTGCTAGAACTATGACCAGATCAGTGAGGGATTAGCAGGTGATTGCTGAAAGTCCAGTCCCGCTTGTATGCCATTCTGCTTGTATGCCCAAAAACTGTGGCGGTCTGCAGCACAGGCATACAAGTGGAATTGACTATAATTAAAATATCATATCAATGTTCACACCAATATATTAAAACAGTCATTTCGGCCCATCAACTGCAGGCAAGCACTTTAAAAATATCATGACAATGGACTAGTTAAAAGTAAACAGTTGTTTGATATTAAAGGAATCCTGGACTTTCAAACCTTAAATGGACAATTTTCACATTCCCAGGTTGATTTGTTTAGATACAGTATTTGCAAATTGGGAACTATATTTTACAAAAAGCTGTCAGTTTACATCCCATCCAATTAAACTCTTTAGAACAGATCATGACCTGCCCTAACCCAGTGAAAATAATAACCAATATCTACAACTTTATAGTCAACAGTAGTACACTCAACTTAAACATATTAAAAACAAATGGCAGAATAATGCCAACACCAACATCACAAATTCAGAATGGGGAAGAATTTTAGATTATTCTAAAAGGGGAATCCTATCAACTAAATTACAGCAAATTTACAAAAATGTCATTCATAGAATTTATTACACTCCACACCGGTTGAACCTAATGAACCCTGAAATCAGCAGTCTATGCCACAGATGTATTAACGAAGAGGGAACTTCAGAATATATGTTATTTACATGTGATAAGTTAAATATATTTTAGGGAAAAGTTCTTAAGACTCTTAGCTTGACAATTGGAGCCCACATTGGTAAAACTGTGGCATGTATATTACTTGGCATTGATCCCTCATACAGAACACTTAATCCACACAATTCTACTTTGGTATTATTAGACATTGTAAATGCATTCAAATGTATTCTCATGAAATGGAAAGACATTCAGCCTCCAGAATATAATATATGGATACATGTTATGGTTTTGGTTCAAAAGATTGAAAAAGTGCATTATGTGTTAACAAAAATCATCAAAAATTCAACAGAATTTAGACAAAATTTGGCCAGAACATTGAATCAACACTAACAGCAGAACTAATAACTTAACATTTGCATAAACAAGAAATAAATGCATTGTGAACCCCATAGAATTCGCCCATGATGACAATGATGGGATTTTAAGAGACAGACTTAACCCATTCCACTCTGTATATTCCAAGCTAAACAGGTAAATGTTCTTGGGGATTTGTATAGCTTGATTGCATATATATTGCAGATACTATATGTAAAATAGCGTTATTGTAAATAATTAGATGGATTGTAAGAAATCATATTATTATATGTCAGAATGTCACTTCAAATTTATAGTATATGAACTTATTGGGAATAAAAATAAAAAAAAAACAGCCTGAATTCAGTAAGTACATTTGTGGAGGAGGGGCAAGTCCAGTTAGCATTGATGTCACCCCAAATTGGGAGTTTACCAAAAGAGAGTATGGAGAGAAACAGGAAAGAAAGTCTAGGAGGGTGATAAGTTTGGAACTGTACAGACTTTGCCAATGAAAACTGGGACAGAGAGAGCAGGGAAAAGTTAGCTTTCCAAAGATTAGTTTGTGTTAGGACAGTAAGAAGGACTATATCCAACCTCAAACTGGAAGCAATAATAGACATACATAATGACAACTCCCCCAGCCCTCACCACTGGCATGATCCTTTCTCTGTACTGCATATGCAAGCACAGAAATGTCCCTGACAGTGATCCTGTGGGGAAGAGCCAGGACTCAGTATCAGTGACAATGTCCTGTACGAACTACAGGTCCTACAGTCTAAACTGGTTTAATCTAGGTAACAGGCTCCGTGTATTCAGATGTATGACAATCAGGCCCCTTAACAAGGGGTAGTAGGAAGATACAGTAGTAAATGGGGACCAGAGTTCAGTTCAACATCTTCCAGCAGCAAACACAACAAGGAAATGATGAGATTGAGATAAATAGCTTCTTCTGAAAGGGGTTGGTGGAAGATGAAGCAGAAGGGGGACCTCAAGAGTGTTCAAGATGAAGCTAGGGCTTTTGGTGGCATGAGAGGGTAGGGCGAGATGCAGTTAATGAAGTGCTAAATTGGAGGGAGAAGTAAGCAGTAAGCGAATAGTGCATGCTGATCACAGGGTAGGTGAGCATTGCAGTATGTAAGGGTGGATGTACTGGAGGTCACAGAGCAGATCAAATAACATTGTATAACCTATGCAGTGGTAAAGACAACTAAATCAGTTTAACAGTGCAATTAAAGCAGATCAATGAAAGTGACAGTACCAGTGAACAAACAGATAAACCTATTATGGAAGGCAGCTATAGCTTAGATAAGATAGACAAACAGCACTTTAAGTAGCAACACATTGTAATTAGACAGGTGACTATATAAGCAAACAGAAAACATTTGCATACCATGAATAGCTGGTACAAATGGTCTATAATCTTCTGCTGTCTCCTCTGCTGTCACCCCTACAGACACCTCTTCTAGTGTGTGCACTTCACATTGAGGGCTGCTCATGCTGAGGAAGGGGAGTGCTGGGAGTGTAAACAAGTAAAAGAGAAAGAAGTCCTGCTTTTTTTATTATCCTTACAGTAAACTGCCTGCTTAGAGGGTGATTGGCAACAGTTCTTGCAGCTGCCTCCTGGAATCAGTGACAGTGGTGTGGATGTAGGTAGTGGCAAGGATGCCCTTTGGTGAGCTTATAACTCTCAGGCAGGCTGATGGGGGCAAACTGTGTGAATATTTGGGATCCAAATACAGCTCCTTCATTGATATTAGTTTTTTTTTGGCATTTTAATATCTGAATTCATACACCTTATTAAATCCAAAATAGTTTTAAGTTTGTTTTTTTAATTTACAATTTCTAATGGTGACACATACATCTGCCACACACTCACACCAGCACATGAGGTAAGTAGATATACTGCCCTTGTACAGGTCCCTGGTGAGACAACATCTAGAATATGGAGTAAGATACTGGTGCCCACAGCTTAAGAAAGACATCAACCTGCTGGAGACAGCCCACAGGAGGGCAACTAAGATGATTGTGGGTCAGCAAGGTAAAACATATGAAGAGAGGTTGGAGGCCCTGAATACGAGCTCCCTGGAAAAGAGAAGGGAGAGAGGGGACATGATAGAGACCTTCAAGTACTTGAAACAGATAAACAGGGTGGAAAGGAGTGTCTCTTTAAGCTAAGCAGCAGCCAAACCACAAGGGGGCACAGTCTGAAGCTGGTCGGGGCGAGATTTAGAAGGAAGGTTAGGAAGCACTTCTTCACAGAAAGGGTGGTGGTAAGTTGGAATGTGCCAGAGGAAGTGGTCTCAATGAATTCAGCAGACAGCTTCAGGAGAGGCTGGGATAGGCACAAGGGGAAAGTACAGGGAATGGGGGCAGATGGGAGGGAGAGAAGGGAGGATTAGGGGAATAGGGTCAATAGCGTAAGCTAGGGATCCTGCAATATAAGCAGACTAGGTAGACCAAGCAGCCTCTCTCTGCTAGATTCTTCATATGCTCATATGCATGTTTATAAATGGTACAGTTAGTGGTTCCATGTCATAACAGTGATCATAAAATAGCTATCGCTATTATGGTGAGTGTATATCACGGAAAAGCAGATCGGCTGGTGAACAGACATCCAGCAAGGAATCTAAGTATTTATGTGGGGGGGCTGTGACACCCCGCACCCCCCTCACAGGTAGGATTCACCCCCTGCACCCCCAATTGAGGATTTTTAACTCCAGGGTAGGTTCATGTCGGGGAGGGGGCAACACTCCAGAATAAATAACAAAATACACAGCAGCAGCAGGCAGCAGGAAAATTACTCCCCCCAGTCCCCAGCCCCAAATCTAGTACCTGCTGCACCGCAGCTAGCTGCCCTCACCACCACATTACAGGGCTGACTCAGCTGCAGCAGGCACACTACCCCAGACAAACCCTCTTACCTAACCCTCCCCTTCCCCTCCCTATCCCTCCCCTTCCAGTCACCCTCCCTACAGTCACAATTGCATAGGGTTACTACCCTTATAGGGTAGCCCAAGAGGATATCACTGTAAATGAGTCACTGTTTTGACAATCGCTCATTTACAGCCACTATCATTACTGGATATTGTAGTTCGTATAAACCAGAAAGGAGGTATTGAATAGAATGAAAGTGAAACTAAAAAATGTCTTCCTGACATCTATTCATTATATGCAGTACCTATCTCCCTGCCATTTTATGGAAAATACATTGCTGCTGATCACCTTATTATAGGAGCAGTATGAGGTTTCTGAAGGCCACGTCACCATTCTCCTGTGACAGTCTTGCTGTTCTGAATAGGCACGACAATGAAACATTTAACAAATCATGAGAGGATGGGATGGTACCTGAGGACTGGAGGAAGGCAGATGTGATTCCCCTTCACAAAAGTGGGAGCAAGACAGAGGCAGGAAACTACAGACCTGTCAGTTTGACCTCTGTGGTAGGGAAAGTGATGGAATCACTTCTGAAGGAAAGAATTGCTGAGTACCTAGAGGCCAGTGGGGCACAGGACCCAAGGCAGCATGGGTTCATAGCGGGAAGGTCATGTCAGACGAATCTAATTGATTTCTTTGACTGGGTGACCAAAGTAGTAGACCAGGGAGGGGCTGTGGACATGGCCTACCTAGATTTTAGCAGGGCATTTGACGCAGTCCCACACAAATGATTACTAATAAAATTAACCAGCCTAGGAGTGGATCCCAGGGTAGTAGCCTGGGTAAAACATTGGCTGACAACAGGACACAGAAGGTAATGGTAAATGGAGTCCACATTGAAGAAAGAGGGGTTACTAGTGGGGTACCACAGCATTTATTACTGGGTCCAGTCCTTTTTAATGTCTTTATAAGTGACATTGCAGAGGGACTGGAAGGAAAAGTATGTCTCTTTGCAGATGATACAAAGATCTGCAACAGGGTTGATACACAAGGAGGCTAGAAAGGATGAGAAGGGACTTGCCAAGGTTGAAGGAATGGTCAGAAGTATGGCAGCTTGGATTCAATGCAAATAAGTGCAAAATAATGCACCTAGGAAACAACAACCCGGGGAAGAGTACACAATGGGGGGGTAGTAACAACAACAAAAATGGAAAGGGACCTGGGGGGTAATCATCTCAGGTAACCTTAAGGTTAGCAAGCAATGTGACAAGGCAGTAAGAAGGGCTGGGGGGATACTGGGATGTATAGGGAGAGGCATCACCCGCAAAAAACAGGAAGTTGTTATCCCTCTGTACAGACAGTTGATGAGACCCCATCTGGAGTATTGCTTCCAGTTCTGGAGGCCCCACCTCTACAAGGACATAGGATGGAGGCAGTCCAGAGGAGGGCAACTAAAATGGTGCAGAATCTGCAAGAGAAGCCATATGAGGAGAGACTAAAGGAGCTTAATATGTATACCATTGAGAAAAGAAGGGAGAGGGGGGAACATGATAGAAACTTTTAAGTACCTCAGCGGAATCAACAAAGTCCAAGAGAGTAGCATCTTCCAGAAAACGAGATGTGCAAGAACAAGGGGACACAATCTGAAGATAGAGAGGGGACTGCTCAGGGGCAATGCGAGGAAGTATTTTTTCACAGAGAGGGTGATGGACACATGGAACAGCCTTCCTGAGGAGGTTGTGGGGTCTAAAACTGTGGGAGAATTCAAGAATGCATGGGGCAGACATAAGGCAATTCTTGTGGGGGGTGGGAAGAAATAGGTTGTTGGTTAACTAGGATCTGCAGCTTATTCTGTAGGTAGGGAAATGGGCAGACTCGATGGGCCAAGCAGTCCTTATCTGCCATCAAAGTCTATGTTTCTATGTTTCTAAGACAACTCTCGTGTAATATTTGATCAGCTTTATTTCTCACCAAACCTCCAATTTCAAGGCTCACAATTCCATTGTATGATTCAGGTCTGAGCCTTTCTGTTACAGACGAAGGGACTTGATGACAGAGACAATAGGGATTTCATCCAAAAAAGAGGGAGGGAGGGAGAAAGTACTCCTCCATTATATGGAGCCAAATAGTAAAATGTCTATATAAGGAATACATAGGTTGAGGACATTGAATTCAAGTAGGATATCTTGATAACATCCCATGATATCAGGCAAACGCTACTGACATTCCAAAAAGCTATGGAGCAGTGAACAGATATTGAGCGCAACTGGGAAAAGCTCACCCTCCCTGAAAAGATGTGCTCTGAATACACAGAGAACAGAATCCATCAGGTGCCCATTCTAATTTATTTTATGGAAGAATAAAATAAAATAAAAAGTGAATTGAACCTGCACAAAAGCATCTACATGAAAGTACAAAGCACTACTTCTTAACAACCTAGCCACCCTTGTCATGCAACTGAAACCCCTTTCGCACAGAAGACACAATTGGTGCACCAGGCAGAAATAAAAATGAAAAGCAAAAACACTGCTGTTGGATGTAGCAGACTTACATCATGTTTCTGTGTAAATGAACCAAAAAGTGATGAATAAGTGGGATACAGAACATCTATAGAGTTGAAACAGAATTGGCTCTAAGTATTGCATTTTTCACAGTTTTTCCAAGTGTCTCAATGTCATGTTAATGAAGGCACACATTTTGTGGTTAAACATTGGAATCCTTCCCAATTGATTATGTAGATGTAAATTTCTTTGCAAGATAATTGTGATTTTGTGACAAAAAATGACAAAATTGACAACGTCAGCTCCTTGCTATCTGCAAGCAGTTGTTTTTCTTCATGCCAGAAGCTTTCCTATGGCTTGTTCTGTCTTGTTCAAGGTTACCCTGGTTGATGCAAGGAGTTCAGCAGTATCATTCATTTTAAGCAGGGATAGCAGGATTGCAGCATTTCCTTGGAACAGAAATCCCCATGAACTGCAAGTAAACAAGACACATTTGCCATGGTGAACCTCTCCAAACATTAAAATAAAAAAAGTGACAGAGTACTGCCATGATTTTTTCAATTCATGTATTTAAAAAAAAATGTGTTTATTGGTTTTAATAGCATATAGCATACACAGTATTACAAAGGAAATAAAGGAACTCAATGGGTGTGCAAGCCATAGTACCACACATACATGATGAACAATACTCAAATTACAGTGTCAAATGAAGTGTCCATGCATCAGGACCCAACAAACATGTAACAATCAGGAGAAAAGTCCAGCCCAGTGATAATGTAGGTTATTCAATAGTAAGAAAGAACTTCGAGCTGTCATTGGTCAATGTGGGACTGGACCTGTGGTGTTATCCTGGCATAACACCATGGCTCAAGTGTCAACACAGCAATGACCACATCTAGGTGTAAAAGAAATATCTCTCCACTGCCTACATGCCGTTTTCCTGGTACAGTACCTGTTTTGCCAGCCGGCGCTGCCCTCACACAGCCGGAAACCCACCCCCACCACAGACCATAACCCCGGAAAGAAAACCCACAAAGTACTACCCACAGCCATCACAACATAAAAGAAATACTCCTATTTTTTGTGTAAAAAACAAATTGTAACCACATACAGGCGAGTCGTGGCCCAGTTAACAGCGGTGGGCAACCACATTTTCACACAGTCACATGTAAGCTTTATTTGCTCACTCGTAATACACTTCTCCTCTCTCTCTTCTTAAATTCACCACATAACACTTGTGAAA
Organism: Neoceratodus forsteri; assembly: GCA_016271365.2. NCBI lineage: Eukaryota > Metazoa > Chordata > Ceratodontiformes > Ceratodontidae > Neoceratodus > Neoceratodus forsteri. The sequence continues at coordinate 584,886,719 of CM028133.1, forward strand.
ACCACTTTCTAAAACATGTCCCTACCTCCAATGCAGGTATCCTCAAAGAAGCGAGTGGCTGGCAGTAACTCAGTTGGCGGGAGGGGGGGCAACGGAAACCACAGCGTTCAGCACCATGAAAAAAAAGGACTTAAAAAAATCCTGTATGTCTCCCAAACCAAAGCATAAACCCCAGGCAATAATACTAATACAGCAGAATGGTTTGTAAACAGAGCCAACACTAACAAACATTGCTGTTGGGAGCACAAAGCCACACCAAAACATCGCAGCTCCACCTACTGGCTAAAGTAGAAATCTGCACTATTTTGTCCTAATGTAATCCTACTGACTGCAAAAATAATTAAAAAAAAATATTTTTAATATATTTAATATATGTTCTATCTTTTTTTTTACTGTTTTGCAATGCAGCCATTGTATAAAAGGAATAATGCACTCCAGGGTGTGTGTCATGCTGGGATACCGCCATGCCTGGAACGTTGGATGCACTCAGCCTGTGGCCTCGTGACCAACCACCACAGGCGTGGCATTGTCCCAGCACAACACATACCATGTCATGCATTATTCTTTCAATATTTCCCTCTCACATATTCAATAGCAAGAATAAAAAGTGCAGCACTATTCCAGGCCCCCCGCAGGAGATAAAATGTATGTGGGAGGCTAACCAATGCAGTGGGGCAAGTCCCCTATTTGAAGATATCCTGAGCTCAGCTACACTGCTTTTCAACCCTATAGTCCACAGTAGACTCACTGCTACCTTATAGGGAAACAGGAGGAATTTAATAATGTGGATAGTATTACAGTTCACCAATTGAGTGGTGTGAATTCTCACACCAAAGTATCAGTACCCCTTACCCTCCAAGTTTCAAATGACATTTCCTAACATTTTAATGAACAACAAGAACAGTTATAACATGGCAATAATAAATGAACCTAAATTAAACATTTGCCGCTGCTAGGAAACCACAGCAACTGGTATCAAACCAAGCCCCATGAGGCCATGAAATTCAGGCTAATCAGCCTATGTACTCCACAATGAAGAAAGTCATACTGATCAACTGTTACAATTCAGAATCAATGAAAATGAACATGTTCACCCATTCTCGTCCATATCGTCCAGTACAGCAGTAGTCTGAGTAATCAGCATTTTGGTCAATGCAGATGCAGAGTCCAAATACGAGAAAACGTAAGTCTTGTTGTTATGTTCAATCTGCAGTTATGCTGGAAAGAGAAGCTATGCATGTATCTCATTCTCCAGTAATGATTTTTTAATAGTTTGCCAACCTTGTTTTATAGGACTGTGTCTGTGATGAAGTATCTAGGAAAAACCCAGTCTTGTTGCTCTCCCAGGTAATGACCCCTTTAGCTCGAGCTGGTTGCAGCAGTCTAATGCAAGTGTCAACTACCAAAAGCATGGCTATAGCAGTGAGCAGCCATGGGGATCCCCCACTGCAAGATGGGACTGCTTCAGGATGGTAGCAGTACGGGCGATATACACCCTTGAGTCAGAAGACAGCAACTGAAGGCCAATATTGTTTTTTGCAGTCAGTATAAGGTCCATAGCACCCACAAACCATGACAGAAATCCTACTACACGCACATTTGCCTGTCACTAAAAAATCCTCCAGGGCCTCTACATTGGCCTGAAGAAAATACAAATCCCAAACAAAGGAAGAATTCCTGTCTCCCTGTCTTGTGGTTTCCTCAATAAGTTCTTGGATTGCCACAATGTTTTCTTTAATTCTTGAATCAGTCTCTGTTAACTTAGTTTCCACTGTGGCCAGATGCTTGTTTGTTTCCTTATCAGTGATCTGAATATTTGGAGCATGGCAAGGATCTGAGTCACAGGAAGGCCTGATCCTGAGGCACCACTCAGCTGAGTAGGCCCCAATCACATTGTGGTAGCAGCCAAAGCCAAAAAGGCATCCAGACCCTGTTGCTGTTGTTTCTGATCTTTTTTGGGACCCAATAGGAATCCTGGTCTCTGGCTCTGCTTCAGAGGTCATTTAAAGCATGACTTCTGTTGTTAGAAACTGTAATCTTGGTCTTAAATTCCAACAGTAATGCAGCACTGTTCGAAACTGCATCCAACATGTTGGCTGCTCCACAGCACACCCCCTTGCACCTTTTTAACATAGATTTCAGATTAAAATGGAAAAGGAAGCATGCATTTTTGCTTCTATAACCTGCAGTTTCAGTACCCGGCCCTACAAAGTCATGATATCGATTGAGAGGGTCCCTCTAATTCTTATTGGCTTTTCAATCATCATATTAAAAGCTTCTTGAGAGAAGAGTGGAAGTGGTGCCTTTCTGATGACATAGGACATGCCTTAATGAACGTGTTAAGCCCTTATAAGAGAATCAGAATCAGTCTGCCCCCAGCTGACCTACACCCAGTTGCAATAAATAGAAGGGCAAATACAGCAGTTGCAATTGATTTGCCATTCCCGGAATGTTAGATATGTGCTGAAGGACTCATTTTGCTATCATAGAGCTAAAGATGAGTGCATGTTTAGCAAGATAATGTGCACAGTGTCTTTCTCCAGTATGCGAGATTCACCAGTTTCAAAATGCATAATACCCACTATATCTTTTTTGTTTTGATGCAACTTATTTACCAAGTGTGGCTTTGCCAATAATTCTCCATTTCTGTGTTTTGTTTAAAGCTAGGAACAGAGCAGCAGCTGAATGGCAAGCAAGTCAGTGGCTGCTGTGGAATTCAATCTGATGCTTCACAGTCCTGTGATACCCTGTACCCTTTCCCTTCCCAGGTCTCAGCTGGATATGAATTCTTGTAGCACAGCCTTCTTGGCCAACACTTGTAAATAACTATCACTTATAAAGGGCAAAATCTGCTATGTCTGTTGTAAGCAGGTTCGGCTATGAAATACAGTTCTCAAATTCTTCTGACTCAAATAACAATGAAGTGCTTTTATTAAATACAAAAATGAAGACACAGCAAACATCTTTTTCCTCTCTGGGGAGAGAAGTTTTGCTGTGTCCTCATTTCTGTGCCTAATAAAAAGTGCTGTATCATTCTGAGTGACTCATGTTTATTCTTCACAAGAGTGCAGTTCCAGTGCTGTGTTCTACCTTTCATCACATCATGTACACTGGGCTCATTTCTTGTACAGTTTAAAATAGGAGCGGGTGATAATAAGGTACATCACCCCTCATGGCACATGCCTCCCAACCAGATTCGAACTGTCAGGGAACCAGAAAATGGTAATGTAAAAATGAAAACAAAACAAACTGCAGTAAGTTTTGACGAGGCAACTGTCCCATTAGACCCTGTTTTGACACCGTGTATCACCTGCCCTTCAAATTCACAGCTGTAACTCAACAGTGTCTCCAAACCTCTGGTGCTGGCAGAGCAAGCATTGAAAAAAACAAGGACAGACCTATCCATAGTCCAACACTGCCCCATACAAAGACAATGGAGCAAACAGTTTTCTGTTGGGGTGTCAATGGGGGATAGTTCCTTGCCATACCTCTCAACCTCTGGCCACATAAATCATGGACAAGGCTTAAAAAAATCAGGGAAAGAAACCCCAAATCAGGGACATATCTTAAAAACTGGTACTATTCACTCAGAAAGCTGATAAAATAAAGGAATTTGTGTTAAGATGCATTTTCTGAAGAACAAGAAGTCTGTAACTTTAATGTCTGACATTATTTTGTGTTGTTAATCCCCACTGTTCTGTTACAAAAAGACAAATTTTAGAAGGGATAGAGGAAAATTTTGAGGCCAAATCAGGGTCATCCCTGAAAATCAGGGACAGTTGAGAGGTATGTTCCTCGCACACTGCAGGTCAGAAAATTTGAAACACAAAATAGTCACACTGATGACAATAGGCTCCAGACTTCGTTTGGTACCAAAAAGGCAATAAAGAACATGACCACAGCTGTTAAATATCCAGCATTAGGCAGGATATGTAAGTAGTAAGGCACAACATTGCATGCATTATGTGAATCTTATGCTGCTGGAGGAATGCTTGCAGCTCCTTGAAGTATGGTTGGATCAGCATAATACACACCCCCACATATGGCTTTTTGTGCTTATAAAATGAATAAACTGAAAATAAAAAAAAAACAGAAAATCACTATTTTCTTTTCTTTCTAGTAAGTGGTAAAAAGTAGTCCCTCTTCAGCTGTCAAGCATCTGTCTATCCAGATAAATGACGGAATGTTTATCATGGAATGCAGCAATTCAAACTTCTTCTGAATTTTATTGACTGTTCACTTCAGCCCACACAAACACACACAACATAAGGACTCAATAAAACCAGGTATTCAGTGTTACCTTTGGTAGGGCAAGCACCACTACAAAAGCCACCACAGGAGCCACAAGGGATCTCCAGGGAGGCCAGACCTGTCTGCTAATCCCCCTCCCTCCCCCCACATGACCACTTGTGGAAACTCACCACAGAGAAGAGTTGAAAGGGAAAAACTACCAAATCTATGAGAGGTAATGCCACTTCTGCTGTCCCTGCACTACCATGGAGTTTGGCCAATCAGGCAGTAAGAATGGTTGGGTATGGGGAAGGACTCCAGTGCCCACAGAACTACTTAAATTCACATCTCCACTCTTCCCCACTGTGAGAGCTTCTCCATGGAAGCCACAAGGGGTTGTGAGGGAGGCCAGACCCAGCTGGTAATCACTCTCTCTCCTCCCAATGACTGTTGCTGAGAACCCACTGCAGAGAACAGTCAAGAAGGAAAAGATGCTGAATCTGTGATGGGGAATAACACTGCAGCTGTTCTCATGCTACAGTGGAGCTTGAATTTGGCCAATCAGGCCATAATACAGGTTGGATAGAAGAGGGCTCCATTGCCCACAGCATTACTTATATTCCCATCTCCTCTCTTCCCCTTACAAAAGTCACTGTGGGAACCACATGGGATCACGAGAAAGGCTGTACCCAGCTGCTAATTATCCTTCCCCCCAATAAATGCCACTGGAACACCACCACAGAGATCAGTTGAGAGGGAAAAGCTGTCAAGTCTACAGGATTGAAAGGCACTGAAGCTATTCACATGCTGCCATGGAGTTTGAATCTGGCCAGTTAGGTATAAGACTGGTAGGGGGGGCTCCAGTGCCCACAGAACTATTTAAATTCCCCTCTGTACTCTTCCCCACTATGACAGCCACCACAGGAGCCACAAGGGGTTACAAGGGAGGCCAGACCAAGCTGCTAATCATCCTCACTCCCTTCCCCCAATGACCACCCCTGGGAACCCACCACAGAGAATAGACGAGAGGGAAAGCTGCTCAATCTACAAGAAAGAAAACCACAAAAATTGTCATGTTGCTGTAGAGTTTAAAATTGGCCAATCTGGGTAAGACTGGTTGGGAGGGGGCTCCAGTGCCCACAGAACTACTTAAATTCTCCTCTCTACTCTTCCATACTACAAGAGTCACCGTGGGAGCCACAAGGGGACATGATGGAAGCCAGACCAAGCTTCTAATCACCTTCCCCCCCTGTAACCACTGCTGGAAGCCCACCACAGGGAATCAGTTTGAGCCAATTGAGGAGTGCTATGGGTAGAGCCTGGGCTTTCCTTTTACAGTCCTCTATCCATAAACAGGTCTTCATGCAAAGTACTACGTACTAAGGAATAATGCTGCCTATCGTGGTCGTCATCTGTGGCAACGTCTGTCGGCCAGACATACTACCCATTTCCAGGTATGGATGCCCTCTGATGAACTTTAGTCACTGACTTTATCTACTGTCATAGGTCTTATTATAGACTGTAAGTGTATTGCTATGCCCTGCACTGCCCACTGCCCTGTCAAAAGATGGCTCAATGTAGTGATAGGCACCTGTGCCTTGGCGGCGCTTGTTGAAATGACTGGATGACTGCAACTGCCTCCTCGACCACCAACTGACCCCCCGAGCCCCCTGTGGCCGGAATCCAGCTCCTCTGAGTGGGATCCACAGCAAGGCACCTATGCCTGGGTGGCGCTCATTGAATCGACCAGATGACTGCAACTGCCTCCTCGACTGCCGACCTACCCGAGCCCCTGTGGCTGGAATCCAGCTCCTCTGAGTGGGATCCAGTGTATTGCTATGCCCTGCACTGCCCTGTCAAAAGATTGCTCAATGTAGTGATAGGCACCTGTGCCTTGGCGGCACTCATTGAAACAACCAGACGACTGCAACTGCCTCCTCGACCACCGACAGACCCCCTGAGCCCCTTGTGGCTGGAATCCAGCTCCTCTGAGTGGGATCCACAGCAAGGTACACCCGCTGATCTCCGCTCCAGCCACTCTGAATGGCGAACTCCTAATTGGTGCTTTGCACTTGTAGGCGGTTTCCGATTGGACCGCCTGCTATCCCACTGTGCACCGATTGGAGTGCCTTTCCCACAGACACAAACAGGGACTTTTGGTCTGTTCCTCGGCTGCTCTCCTCTCAGGAGAACTGTTTAGTACTAGCAGAAATTTTCAGTAGCTGCACTAGTCCTGTTAGTGGCTGTCTAAAAAAGTGTTGCTAGATGAGCCTTGAGTTGCCTTGACATGTACTGCTATAGCTAATATGTATGATTGATTTACATATATAGTGCTTGTTGAAGTGTAAAAAACTAGCTTTTCTCCGACTGACTTATCTGAGTTTATAGAGAGGAACTTGCCCACTGTAGTTTTCTCCCTTCCCTTACACACTCTTCCCCCTATCCCCAGCTAAACTTCTCTTGCATCTTTTTTTTTCTTTTCTACTCTCACAGTAGACATTGTCTCTGTTGCCTTTGTGTCTCCTTCCCCCTCCTTCCCCAGCTAACTTGCCTTTGACTCTGGTATGAAATTACCCACTTCTCCTGGCTGACCTTACTCCTGCTTTTAACTATTTCTTTTGTCTAGCCTAATGATCCCCCCAACCCCCACAATTAGCCTGCCGCCAGCTTCCCACCCTCAACCTCCCTGTTGCCAGTAGGAGTATTTAACAGTTGTATCTCTCTCTTTCTACCCCCTTAGGCACCTGCACCTGGGTAGTGCTCGTTGAAACAACTGGACGACTGCAACTGCCTCCTCGACCGCCGACCGACCCCCTGAGCCCCCTGTGGCTGGAATCCAGCTCCTCTGAGTGGGATCCACAGCAAAGTACGCCCGCTGATCTCCGCTCCAGCCACTCTGAATGGCAAACTCCTGATTGGTGCTTCACACTCGTAGGCAGTTTCCGATTGGACCACCTTCTATCCCGCTGTGCGCTGATTGGAGCGCCTTTCTCATAGACACAAATAGGGACTTTTGGTCTGTTCCTCAGCTGCTCTCCTCTCCAAACTGTTTAGTACTAGCAGAAATTTTCTCCCACCCCCATCACCCCCTCCCAGGCCTCCTTTAAATACAGTTTTGCTCCGTCCCTCATGGCTTATGCGCCCTAATTGGGTCAATTGGCTGTGTGGGAGGTGGCTGTATCTGGGCTACTACTCAGTTGTCTGACCCTCACCTTGTTTCATACTTTCATCAGGTTCAGCTACTGTCTACTCCTATCCTAATTTTTCCCGAGTCCACAGGCGACCAGCGTCTTTAGGGCAACTGCTCTGTTGTCCCACCCCTGCTACACAAATTGCTGTACTCAATCATGGGTAATATGGCCTGCCTTATCATCCTACTTCTAATCCTGGCAAAAAGTATAACCCATAATGCACTGATCCAGGATAAGTCAGGAGTCATCCCAGCCTGTGAACCCACTATCATAGTTCCTGCTGTTTCTTCATATTGCACCCCTGCTCTTAATCTGTCGGGTATTCATTTTATTTCTCATCCCTCTCCTCTGGCCCTCTTCCCTTCACCAATGTCTTTCCATGCACTTCCCCTGCTAGCCTTGAACGGCCACGCCAGCATCTCCTATGTCCTGGCTAGACGTACCTCAGTGACCGAATACCACACAAGAACCCAAATGAAAAGAGCCCATTTCTACCTGATAAATGCCCTTAAGAAAATGTTTTTAATTCTCCTTTTCTGTTTAGGCAATGTCGAACTAAATCTAGGTCCCCCAACTCAAATCACTTCTCCATCGGACTTTGCAGCTGCTCCTGGGATGAAACTGATGATGGTTAATATACTAAGCCTGTTCAAAAATCTTGATCATCTTCAAGTTTGAGCAGCCCACACTGACCCAGATCTGATTATATTTACTGAGTTATGGCTGAAAAAGACTACCACTGATACTCAAATTACTATACCGGGCTTCAAGCTCTTTAGGGCTGATAGGGATTTGGGGGGGGGGATGGTTGTATACGCCCAATCCAAATTTGATGTTAGCAACATTTCCTGCAAAACTAATCCTAAAGAATACAAGATTGTCTCACTTAAACTTCACCTTCCATGCACAGAATGCGTCACAATCAGTGGTGGCTATAGACCCCCGTCTGGAGGCACAGAAATTCTTAATGTTCTGAAAACCCTAACTTTGGCTGCTAACACAGAAACAATAATCCTAGGGGACTTCAATATGGATTGGCTCACTGCTAAATCTCACTCTCTAAAATCTATCTGTGATGAGCTGGGCCTTAAGCAGATGGTAACTGAACCCACAAGAATCAATACTTCTAACTCTGCCAATAACTCACTCCTAGGTGTCATCTTAAGTTTGCATCCCCATAAAATCTCACATTCTGCAGTTTTCTATAATGACATGAGCGACTACAGTATCGTTGTATGTACAAGATTCCAATTTAAAACTCAGCAGCACCCTAAATTCAGAATCAAATGCTCGTTCCGTAAATTAAATTCAGTAAACTTCCTAACCGAACTAGCTATGATCAGATGGCAAGACCTAAATCTCGCCAAAACTGCTGATGATGCCGTCTCTGTCCTAAATAACAACCTCACCATCCTAATTAACAAGCATGCCCTTCTTATTAAAATGAGGGTGCAGAAAATTTCGCATCCGTGGTTCACCCAAGAGCTCAAATCAGCAATCACCAATAGAGACAAGCTATGGGCTAGGGCCAGGCATACAAAGATCCCGGCAGACTGGCAGGCATTTAGAACTGCCAGAAATGCCTGTGTTAAAAGTGTACGTGCTACTAAAGCAAACTTCTACATCACAACTCTGGAGCAGGCCAAAGGAAACTCCAAAAAAATCTGGAAGACACTGAGATCCATTGAAGGCCATCCTGCTGCTTCCTCCTTACCCACCAAGATTCTGGCCAAGGATGGGGTGGTTGAAAACAAACTGCAAATCCTCGAAGAACTTAACCTTCACTTTGCCATAGCCGGGTTGGCATTCGACTCCTTCACATACGCTAGCCGTGTGAACAGCAACACTAGCCCAGATTCTACACATGCTACCCCACCTCATCCCCTCCAGCTGCGCTTAGCTACAAAGAAGTCAAATACATAATTCTTAGCCTTGACATCAAGAAAAGTGCAGGGGATGATGGCCTTGAATCATTTTTCTTGTGGTTAGGCTTTGTCCAGCTCACAGCTCCCATTCTCCACATCTTCAGCCTCTCTATTACCACAGCATCTGTTCCATCCTGCTAGAAATCTGCCCATGTTCTCCAAAGCACTGGAAAAACTTATCTACAACCAACTAAAAAAATCACCTTGAAGTGCACTCACTCCTAAACCCAGCCCAATCTGGCTTCAGGTCGAAAGACAGTACCATCTCAGCCTTGGCTAAAGTCTCTAATGACTGGATCCTTGCTATGGACACCAAGAAGGTTACTGGTGCAGTCTTTCTAGACCTCAGTAAGATCTTTGACACTGTAGACCATCACCTCCTAATCACCTGTCTTGCCTACATAGGTGCCACTGCACTTACTTTACAGTGGTTTAGCAGTTATCTCACTGGAAGGATACAAAAAGTCAAAGCTGTTGGCCTACTATCTGCCCCCTTCCAATTGCCAGAGGAGTCCCCCAAGGCTCCATCTTAGGACCAATCCTTTTTTCCCTGTATATCAACAACCTTGATTCCCACATAAAGAACTCTAGCATACATTTCTTTGCGGATGATACGGTTTTGTACGCATCAGGTTCGTCCTTATCTGAAGTCAGGAAAGCACTGCAAGCTGACTTTATCCAGTTAGAAAGCAACCTTATCAATGCCAAGCTTCTCTTAAATGCCAAAAAAACTAAGGCAATGATTTTCTCGAGACTTGCCTCGTTTGGGGCCCTATCTGCCACACCTAAAAACTTCATAGTTACCTCCCTAGGTGAACCCTTGGAAGTCGTACTCTAAATTTAAATATCTAGGTATGTGATACGATGTTTTCTTTCAACAACAACATTGAGGATCTATTAAAGAGGCTTAAGCACACTTGGGCTTTCTTCTTTAGAAATAGACTCTTTCTCTTGCAACCTGCAAACTGTCCAAGCAATATCCTTCCCTGCTTGACTACGGAGACTTTATTTTTATCTCCTCCCCCAACCTTGAGCCTATCTAAACTGGATGTACTCTACCACCGTGCTCTTTGCTTCATTACTAACTCTGCGTGACAGGACCCACCACTTGATCTTTATGCAGCAGTTGGGTGGACCTCTCACACCAGACGCCTCCTGCACACTGGCATTTGGACCTCCGACATTACCTACAAACTGCCTGACTACTTAACGCCTCTCATACACATCTCAGAGTAGCACCTACTCCTCAAGGAAACTGACTATCCTATTAGATGTTCCCAGGACTCGTACCACAACTGGCCAAAGAGCTGTCTCATATGCCTTCCCCAACATTTGGAACCAACAACAAGCCATGCTGAAGCTAACCAGCATTGTATCAATTAACTCCTACAAAACACTAGCTGTCTCTAAATTAAAACACATATGTAGGTGCTACTAGGCCCCTCAACTCTAAGCCAACTACCTATGTACCAACTGGCCCTCTACTTATTAAGCTGAAATGTGTTGCATAATTTGGTGCAAGGTTAAATCTGGAATGTATTGCATATATAGCATAAGGATTTCTATTTTCTATACCTCTTGTATTATATATTTATTCTTTGTCGTTCTACATTTACTATTTCCTGTCAATGTAATTGCGAACTGTATGTGTATGTGTATGTGCCTCAGGACCTCCTTGTGAATGAGCTTGCTCAACGGAGTCTTTCCTGCAATAAACTTGAACTTATTTATTTATTTAGTTTTTGTTGACCGGGTAATTGCACTAGACAAATGCTGCCTATTTTCAGGCACGACCCAGGGGAGGGGATACAGATGAATGCCAACTGACTTTGAACCAGATTAAGCTGTTGGTGTTTCCTCTTTGGTATTTACTAGGGCTGGTTGCTGACTCCCTATCAGGGTGCTCACTAAGCCTTACCTTGAAGTCTGCATTACATACCTACATCTATTAGGTTGCCTGTTGTCTCCCTACCAGGATGCTCATTATGGGGCTTATGCATGAAGGCAGGCCAGGAATGCACAAGATGCATGTAGCCAGCTCTCATAGCTCTGCATGCTGGGAAAGGTGTGCAGTGGCTGGCATTCAGTAATGCAGGTCACCTGTCCATGGCCCTGCCCACCCAGTGCCCAGCTGCATGGGGGCAGAGCATAGCTATGTGCAAGTGTTTTACGGGATATGGGTGGCATCTAATCAGATGCCTGTTCTGGGTCCCATAGTGGATCCCCTACTACACATGAGCAGAGTATTCTGGGCAAGAGTGAGTCCCAGAAATGTGAATGTATAGTCAGCCATACCATGTGGCTAGGAGCCAGCTGGAGTCATTGGCGGGGGCGTGCACCCATTACGGCAGGGTCCCCACTGCCACAGCCTGCACACACACACACACACACACACACACACACACACACACCCATGCCCAGTACTTCACATATTAATAAATGGCATGGTCTGTGGGCACACCCCGACACACACCCAGACCACCTGTGGCATGTAGCTGTAAGGGTGGCTAGGGATTGAGTACACACTGGGTTTGCGCACCTGCGGACTTCAGGTTGCTTGCATGCCTCAGATATGCAGTGCATAGGCAATCCATGCTATCATGCATACAGCGCTATATTTGGAATCAATACCCTGCTTTACTAAAAAAGGTCTCAATTTTGTTCCAACATGTGTCAGTAATCCCTTTGATTTGTATTTGGATGTCAAAACATTTTCAAAAAAACTGAACTTAGAAGTGCTTTTTTCTAAATCCCTTGATCACATCACTACCCAAACAGATCCTAGCATTAATGTGTCCAGTGAAGAAACTGTTTCTGAGAATCTAGATATATCTAACAGACATGCTAATACTAATTTTAAGAAGCTATCAAGATTTGATCTGAGTTATTGCCCGGCTTTAATGACACTTGAAAAGGTAGTTTTATCTGAGCTGGAGAATGTTCAAACTAATTTGCAAAGCTTGAAATGTGTTAATCTTACATGAAATGAAAAAGATACACTACAAGATTTAAATAAGAACCCTCACATTGTTGTGAAACCCAGCAATAAAGGTGGCTCTGCAGTTATTCTGGGTATTGATCAATATAGGAATGAGATCTTAAGGCAACTTGCAAATACTGATTTTTATGTATGACTAAAGAGGGATCCAATTTTGGACTTCAAGAAAGATATTGACACTTATCTCCTGACGGCCTATCCAAATGGTATCATTTCAGGTGATGTTTGTGATTATCTGACCGTGGAACATCCGGTCAGACAGACTATTTATATCCTGCCTAAGACCCATAAGTCCCTTGTAGACCATCCAGGATGCCCAGTTGTGTCAGGGATTGGGTCCCTGATGGAACCACTTTCCAAGTTTGTAGCTAGACACATTAATTTTTTAATACCTAAGTTACAGTCTTTCATCAGGGACACCACCCACATTTTGTAAGTAAGTAAGTAGTAAGTAAAATTTATTTAAAAACACTTTTCCAATGATCAAAGCACTTTACAAAACAATAAACAACAATACAATATTAATAATATAAAATCATAAGTCATAAAATCATAAGCTTTAGAAAATAAAAAGGTTTTCAACTCTACTTTAAAACTCTAGAAGGTCAGGCAGCTTCGTATCCAACGAGGTAGAGAGTTCCACAGGGCCAGATTTGCATATGAAAATGCACAAGCTCCTGATGTTTTCAAATGAACCCTGGGAATCTCTAGCAATCCCTCATCAGCAGATCGGAGTGAGCGAGAGAGGCAGTAGGGAGTAAGGAGATCTTTCAGATACTGCGTTCCCTGTTCATGTAGGGCTTTATAGGTCAGTAACCAGACCTTGAAGTTGATTCGCCATTGTACCGGCAACCAGTGCAGCCTGCGCAAAACAGGCGTAATATGACTATACCTAGATGTTCCAGTCAAAAGCCTGGCTGCTGCATTCTGCACTAGCTGCAGGCAATGAATTTCAACCCCCGGTTGCCCCAGGTAAAGGGAATTGCAGTAATCAAGGCGAGTGGTCATAAAGGCATGGACCAGGGTAGGAAGGTCAACCGGAGAAACCAGGTGTTTTACTCGAGTGATATTCCTCAGATGGAAAAAAGAGGACTTAACAATGGCTGACACCTGTGATTTCAGGGTCAAACCACTGTCAAAAACAATGCCCAGGTTCCGCACCTGGCCTGAGGTCAACAGCTGGGCATCACCAAGCCAAGGCCTGATGGCTTCTGAGCTCCTATGACCCACCCTCAAGGCGACCTGGGTCCATAACTAACAACTCAGTCTTATCCGGGTTTAACCTCAGCCAGCTGGCGCTCATCCAGTCATTGATTTTGGCTGGACAGCTGTTAAGCAGAGAGACTGCATCATCCTAACTGGGAGTAAAGGACAGATACATCTGGGTATCATCTGCATAGCAGTGAAAACCCAGACTGTAACACCTAATGATATCTCCTAATGGCAGCATATAAACTGCAAATAACATGGGCACCAAAATGGAACCCTGCAGTACCCCACAGGACAGAGAGATGGTATCAGAGAAATAAATCCCCATTGTAATCCTTTGAGTCCGCCCCATGAGGAAGGATTGAAACCAACGTAAGTCTGTCCACAAAGAAATCGCAGGAACTCCAGCAGCACTCCATGATCCACAGTATCAAAAGCTGCAGAGAGATCAAGAAGGACTAGAATAGTACAAACCTTTTGATCTCTCACAGTTAGGAGATCATTTAAAACCCAGACAAGGGCAGTCTCAGTGCTATGTCTTTTCCTGAACCCCGAATGGAGAGCTTCATAGATGTTGTGATTTATAAGATGGTCATCCAACTGTATTGCAACCACCTTTTCAATGACTTTACCCACAAAGGGCAGGTTAGAGATATGTCTGTAGTTAGCTGGGACATCTGGATTCAGTGAAGGTTTTTTAAGAAGTGGGCAAACGACTGCTTCCTTTAAGGGGGCAGGGAAAACCCCTTGCTCCAAAGATTTCCAGACAATTTCAGCAAGATCGGGCAGATAATATCTACACACCTTAATAACAGTGGTGTAGGGCCCAGATCCAAACTACAACTGGTTGGTTGTACAGTCTGAATCGTCCTCACAACATCCGTGAATGCCGGCCTACTAAAGTCAGACCAGGAGACACAAAGGATTGCTTCCTCTCACCGATAATCACAACTCCCTATTGAGAGAGCAGGATGGATGCCTGATCTGATGCTGGTAATCTTATCTGTGAAGAATCGAGCAAGTCCATCACACTTCACCTGTGAAAAATCTCTTTCAGACTGCAGACAGAGTGGATTGCACAATCTGTCGACAGTCTGAAAGAGTTTGGCTGGTCGATTCTGCGCAGCAGCAATCTCCCTGGACAGGAATTCTGCCTTCTTACGGGTGATTGCTGATTGATAGACTTTAAAATGGTCCATCAATCTAAGTCTATCAGCATCTAGGCCAGACTTTCACCAAGCTCTCTCTAACCTTCATCCTACTCTCCTCAGCTCCTTCAATGAATCATCAAACCATGATGATCTTGAATGCTGAGTGAGTGGACGAACACGAACAGGTGCGATTGGATCCAGGGCATCACCCACAGCCTTATTATAGGCAAGTACGGGATCCCCTGGATCCATGCACTCACTCAAAATACCCGATAGGTCCAACACCACCAAAAGGCCTTCTGGAGTAACTCCCCTTAAAGGGTGGTATTGTACCATCTCTGTAGGAGCAGGCCTCTTTAGGGGTGCCCTGAAGCTAAATCTTATAGTGTGATGGTCTGTCCACACATTTGGTTCCACCCCCAAATGCGTGACCTCCAACTCCAGTAGGAATACTAGGTCCAATGAGTGGCCCCCTACATGGGTAGCAGAAGTAACAACCTGTGTAAGGCCCAACATTGCCATCAGTTGGAGGAGATTTTTCCCAAAATGTGAGAGTTCATCATCGACCCAAGCATTGAACTCACCCAGTATTAACCATCTGGGTGACTCCAGCGCTACGTCGACAATGAAGTCCTCAAACTCCTTCAGGAATTCTCCACCATCACCGGGTGGTTGGTAGATGAGAAGAACCCTGAACCCTGCACCTGGTCCCAGGATACACTCAAAGGATCTAGTGACACCCACTGGCACATCCACAAGACCCAGCTCCATTCTAAAAAAGATGGCTACACCCCTGCCCCTACAATCCAACTTCGGGCGGTGTATCACCGAGAACCGGGATGGAGCAGCAGAGGCCAATATAGGGCCTGCATTCTCATCCGACCAGGTCTCGGTGATGCATGCCAGATCAGATGTTACAACAAGATCTGCTATAATAGCGGTCTTGTTTTTAATTGACCTGGCATTACATAACACCGCCTGGGTTGGATGGGTTTTTGAGGAGGAGCACAGTACTGGTCTGCAACTTGCGGAACCCTTGGGTATGGGAGTCAAGCAGGGAAAACCCCTCTCCTGAAACCATTTCACCCCAGGGCATCTCCTAGTCCCCACTACCTCAATCGATTGGCCCCTTTCCATTCTCCCACTTTGCCCAGACCATACACCCTTCGAACACCTTCTCGCTATCCCCAATGAATGACATCTGTTGTAAACTTCAGGCACCAAAGGGGAACAGTGAAAAGGATGAAGGTCATGGAGCAAAGTGGGAGAATAGCTCCTGACCATCTTAATGCCTTCCCAGCACATAATAAACAATAATTTATCTAAATCCAAATAAATAATTCAATAGTCACAATAAACAATTAACTCAATAAATTATTACAAAACAAAAACCACATCCAAAAAATCCTAAAGTAGCTATAACACTCAAATTTCAATGTTAAAGTCTTGAAAAGGATTAAGGCCTCTAACTTCCCCAATCCAACAATTACATTCAGATTTTACTCTCACTAAGATGTAAAGAATCTAATAAGCAAGACAGTTTAATGAGTTTACAACTCTTCAGGCATTAATAAGGGTTCAAAGGGAAAAATAGCTGCCAAACTGATGGAGAAAACTTTTACCCCCACTGGGAACAGGACTACAGATCCCAGAAAGGACCACTCACCAGTGGACCCCACTAGCAATCCTAGGGACACTGCTTCTATGCACCCACCCTCCAGTGGATCGGAATCAATACCACCCAACCCAATCCCAGCAAGGAAGAACAAACAAACTTAATCCCCACTGAGAGAAGGACTATGGATCCCAGAGAGGACCACTCACTGGAGGACCCCACTAGCAATCCTAGGAGGCACCACTTCTCCGTGTCCACCCTCCGGTAGACCGGAATTTAACATCACCCATCCAAATCCCAGCATGGAAAAGACAAATAAACTTACTCCCCACTGAGAACAGGACTACAGCCCCCAGAAGGGGCCCACTCACCAGTGGGCCCCACTAGCAAGCCTGGGAGGCATCGCTCCCCAGCACACCCTAAGATAGGCTGGGACCAGTACCACTCATCCTAAACCCAGCAAGGATAGCAAACAAACAACAACACCCCAGCAGTTTACCCTATAATAAACCCCATAATTTCATTAAAATTGTATCAATTAAACAATTCAGTTCAACAAGTTAACAGACTAAGCACAAGTCCCATTCAGATCTTCAGTCCAATGTAAATCCACCTGGAATTTAATACGTTACTCACGGACCAAAACGCCTTCACCAGTTCAGTTTTTTAAGATCAGCAGCTCCAAAAATCAAGACAGAAATAATCCAGCCCCACTCAATCTGAATCTTCAGGGCCTGGCCAGGAAACAAATCACCATGACAGTTTCAGCAGTTTTTTTTTTTAACTGCAGCCGAATACAAACAACTCCGACTACTCCAGAGTTTCTTCCCAAACAGAGAGATTCAGCTTTCTTGCAAACTGTCGCCAGTCCCCACACAATCCCTCGAACAGCAGGATAGAATCATAGCTAAGCTAAGCATTTACTCCACTCTTCAACTCAAGCTGAAAATTCAGGTTACTCACAAACTGTCTATAGTCCCCATATAATCCCTCGTACAGCAGGATAGAACTACAACTGAGTCGAACATTTACTCCGACTTTGACTCCGGCAATCACTCCATTCAGATCAAAGCCCAAATCACACACAATAGTGCATTTCATCTTCAATCGATTTTAATCATTTAAAGATGCTGTAGACTTCAGTAACCATCCACAGAACCATTTAAAAATACACTGCAGTCATTGAGAAATATGCTAAAATGCACCAAAAAATGGGCTGCAGCAAGCAGCGGCAGGACCGTTTTCAAAACCGCGACAGAAAACTATAGTGAACGTCAGCAAGCACAAACAATAAAACAAGTTAAACTGAAAAATAAAATTAAACAAATATATAAAATAGCAAATAAGCTTATGGCTTATAACAGAGCTTATAGAAAAAAAAGCTCACAGTGGCTGACCAGTGTGGCCGCCATCTCGGAAACATCAGACCACACGGCATTTTGGAGGATCTTGAATTGGATCCTTCCTAGCTGCTTGTGGCATTTGATTTTGAGACATTGTATTTGTAGTTAAATTGTTTATTAAAGAAACATTTACATTTATATGCAAATATAGTACAGGCAAAGTATGTAAATAGGAGAATGCATTATATAATATGTAATACAGGCATTATGTGGTTAACATATAATAACAGTAATTAAATGTTATCACTGTAATACCTTAAATCAGGAACAGACTTTATTTATATGATTAAATCCATGTATAGTTAAATGCCTTCTACTGTAGAAAAGAAGAAAGACAAAAAGAGATTCTAATCTAAGGTAACCATAAAAAAATGCTATAAACAAAAAAGAGCTGCATAAGAAGGTTATTATACAAGATAGGGTTATATCTATGAGGTAAAAATTAAGGTAAGGAGTCTGATAGTGCATTTCACCTAGATGTTTGAAGATAATTTAAATAGTCCTGCCAGCAAAGATTAAATTCATTCAGTCGGTCCTGTGCCAAGTATGACAGCCATTCCAAGGAGGCAGTATAGGTTAAACTGTTCAAGATGTCAGTCAGAGTAGGTGTTAACTGAGATTTCCAGTGCATTAAAACCAGTCTTTTAACTTGCATAAATAAAATATGTAACCATCTATGCCGATGTTTAGATAATTTTATATCTTTGTTTATAACACCTAGTAAGCAATATTTGGGTTCAAATGGAATACAGCACCCAATAGTATTGGAGGCTAAGCTGTGGATGGATTGCCATAGTTTAGAGATTGGTTTATATGACCAGAGTGTATATAGAAGATCCCCATTTGATGAGCTGCAGCACCAGCAATTATTATTGGGTAGTAAACCCATTTTGTGTAAAAGAGATAGGGTTCTGTACCAAAGATGTAAGATCTTATACTGAATAAGCATGCTACGTGTATCTTTAAAGGTACTATGGCAAAGTTTCCATCTATCATCCCATTGAGAATCTGTTATATTGTAATTTAAAGTGAGATTCCAATTATTTCTAGCTGAGAGGGATTGATTTGGTAATGTGTCCCTAATTTGTTTGTAAATCCTGCTGATTAAACCAGAAGAGACTTTGGTCCATATATTGATATATGAAGAGGCCGAGAATAACCTACTAGTTTGCTTTATGATAGGGAGGGTAGCAGAGCAGACCTGTAAATATTTCCAGAATTCTTGCCTAGGAAAGTTCCATTTTGCTTGTAGATTACTAAGAGAGTTTAATGTATTACCATTATCAGTTAAGATATCATTCAGGAAAAATATATTTCTATGCTTCCTCAAGATACAAAATAATGGTTTGCCCTCTAAAGTAATTTTCAGGTTTTCCCAGATAAGAGTATGAGACATAGGTGTAGGATTGGTTTTGAGCCACTTGTGCATTTTAAGCCAATAATGGGTAGATGTGGTGATTGCGCGATGTTTCCTTAATTTGGAAGTTGGGGTAAAGTATATAAAGCTAGTAGGGATCTGTCCTGGGGTCATAGAGGTGTCCATGTCGAGCCATAATGGAGAGTTAGAATTAGGTTTGGAGAACCATTTAACAGTTTGTGAGGCTCTGAATACCCAGAGGTAGGCCAGAAACCAGGGTAAAATGAAACCACCATGAGACCAATGAGAACATAATTTAATACAATTGAACCTTGGGATAAGGCCTTCCCATAGAAAATCTCCTATAACTTTGTCAATTTTAGTGAGAAGAAAAGAAGGGATTTTAAGTTTAATATTAGCAAACAGATAGAGAATCTTTGGTGTGACATTCATTTTTATGGCAGCTCTTTTACCCGAGAGAGACAGATTTAAAGTTTTTCACTCAGTTAGGTTAACTTTGATGTTTACCAGTTAGGGAGAAAGATTTATTTCACAGATTTT
Organism: Neoceratodus forsteri; assembly: GCA_016271365.2. Taxonomy (NCBI): domain Eukaryota; kingdom Metazoa; phylum Chordata; order Ceratodontiformes; family Ceratodontidae; genus Neoceratodus; species Neoceratodus forsteri. The sequence continues at coordinate 584,906,359 of CM028133.1, forward strand.
ATTGAAATTGGGTGAAATTTTTATCCCTAAGTAGGTAATACCTTGTGGGGCCCAGCAAAAGCCGATTGGGTTGTTCATGGAAAGATTACAGTGCTCACTTAGCAATAATACCTCAGTTTTTTGGTAGTTAACTGATAATCCAGAAAGTTTAGAGAACATGTTAAGTGTATGAGTAAGTGGTTGTGCAGCCAATTCTAAGTTTCCTAATAAAATGAGCATATCATCAGCATATGGCAATGAGGTATATTGTGTATGACCAATAGATATACCTTTAATTTCTTTGTTTTGCCTTAAAGCAGCAGCCAGCGGTTCGAGGGCTGAGAAGAAAAGGGATGGGGATAGTGGGCATCCTTGCCTGATGCCCCTAGCTAGTTTAAATGGTTGAGATAGTGTGGAGTTAGTAAGCACCATGGCTTGGGGAGAGGTATAAGGAAGTTTAATCCAAGACCAAAAAAGGTTGCTAAAGCCAAATCGAGATAGCACAAAATAAAGAAAATCCCAATTTAAAGAATTGAAATCTTTTTCAAAATCCACAGCAATAGCTGCTGCAGGACAATTAAGAAATTTGACTTTGTACATTAAGTTAATTAGGGAGCGAAGATAGTCAGAGCCCATTCTCCCTTTAACAAAACCCACCTGAGATCGATGAACTAATTTGGTGATAAGTGATTCTATGAGGGTTGCCAAAATCGTGGCAAAGATTTTGCCATCCATATTACATTGGCCGTAACAGAGGGGGAAGCTAACCAATAGTCTATTCTACTATAAATTTGATGGTGGGGAGAATAGAATGTATAGTCCCTGTCTCTGGGATAAAGAATCCTCCAGATACTGTATCTGACAGGCCCAGATCTTTCATTAAAAGCGACAGCACAGCTGTACTTTTTGGGTGTGCCTCTTGTGAAGCATGACTTCTGTCCATATAGGCATTGAGAATAAGGTTAAATTCCCCTCCAATCAGTAAGGGTGAATTGATCAGGTTCTGTGAAATTAAGAGATGAGTTATTTTGTGAAAAAAATTGAGGGTCATTGGAGTTTGGGGCATAGATATTGACCAGAGATAATGGACCTGAAGAAGTGTCAAAAGTTTTGATAAGCCATCTACCATTCGGATCCCTTAAAATATTAGAAAGTTTCCATTTCAGGATCTTATGGATTAAAATAGCTACACCTCTTTTCTTAGCAGGGGCAGAAGCTGCGTATACTTGACCAACCCAGTCATGCTTTAATATTGCATTATCTGCATCCAATGATTTAGTTTCTTGCAAAAAGGCAACTTGTGGCTTATGTTTTTTTAAGATGATTAAGAACTTGTTTACACTTGCTTGGTGCACTGAGTCCCTTGAAATTCCAAGTATAGAGTATCAAATTAGCCATCAGTCCCTAAATTAGCAAGTCTATGATAGGATAAATGTGGAATCAAGGGACTCCATTTGCCAAGTACAATTAGTAAAGATATGCAGAACAGATTAACATATTTGGTGATTATAAGATGATTGTAGGCAGAACTATTTAAGACGTTCAGAGAAGGATAGCACATAAAGATTTTCAGATTCCTTTTCCTGCAGCTCCTTACTGATAATGCAACTACAATGATTATAAACATCCAAAGTATTAAACAATATAACACTAAGGTCATCTAAGATGAGCAGAGAAGAAAAGGTCAGTCCAAAAAAAAAAAAAGGACCAAGACCACTTCTCTGTTCTCTGGGACGCAGGTTAGAAACCCAAGGAGACTGGATAATACTGTGAGTATAGTCCAATATTCCTTAATAATAATTTGTCTAACAAGAACTATAAATCAGCACTGAAATATTTATAATCTAGCCAATAACTAACTCTAGAGCAGAGTGAATAGAGTTTGTGATTATTGCACTCTTATTGATCTGGAGTTTAAATTAAATAACAAATATCATTAGATAATCAGCTATCATCTGTATTATAAAGAAACCAATAAACATGTTCAGGATATAAAACTACAGCAAGGAACAAAAGAGAGAAAATTATCCCATCTACACATTTAATATAACGCTATCCTATAGTAGAAAATGTCAATGAAGTAAGCTAAAGTAAGCACAACAGCTACTATAACCTCTAAGAGATAATACCCTTTAAGTTAGTAGCCCACAATTACTATGGTAAATGGTATGTGAGGAAAAAGATAAGGCTGCTGTTCATTGGGATTAATATGCCTGCATTGAATTAGTTACGACAATTGTGACAGGCTCAAATGAACAGTGTATAGCAATACTAACTTGTATCAAACATTAAAGTGTAATTATGCTGGAATCAGGTCCATCTGAAAAGGAAGAATTCAAATAATAGGGTACAGATAGCCCTGAAACGCATTCGGCATAGCAGGAAGGTATAGACACATAATGTTACAATTTGATCTCTGTTGACTTAAAGTTAGCTAGCATTACTTTGTCCTGTGGGGGAAGTGGGTACCTCACTAGGTTGTTCATATGAGCACCTCATAGTGCAGAAACACTGAAGCCCAATGTTTAAAGGGCCACAGATATTATTCTAGTTGCAGGCAACTATCACTGTCTCTTAAGATGGTGCAGAGATAGGATTAAACATTTTGTCCAACTCAAAATAACTGGCTCACTGCGACTGTGAGCGCTAGATAAGATAAGCCATGTAAGTGTTACATATCTGCAGCCTGCAGTGCATATACCATTCCACCTCAGATAACCAATTGTGTGATCTACCATTAGATTATAGTTGTATGCTTTGGTCAACAGCAGGCTGAAATAAAGGAGAGTGCATGGTATGATGCGGTTTTGTCTGACTCTAGCAGGTATTAATTAAAACTAGCCACCAGGCTTCATGCAACACTGGAACTCATAGCATTTATTAATTAGAAAACCAGAAGCTACCAAGTCTCCCTGCTGTATATTGGTAAATATCGAGTTCCAGTGGCATGAAAATGGCCTGCACAGATGCGTGTTTAAGAAGACATATTGACTTTAATTATGCAACCAAATGGAGTCGCTTTCAATAGATGTAGTCCTACCTCTTTTACAAAGCAGCAATGGCCAATTGATCACCCAAAAATCACAATCAAAAGGTCTCATGCTGCATTAACAAAGCATAAGAAAGTATAGTCTACAGTGATATACTTAGTTGTGGATTAAATATTGGTGAGTATCAGAAATTTGTTTAAAAAGGCTGCCAATGAGAGATAAGAAAGCTGGGCAATTGTTGCAGAGGTTATGAAAGGTTTCAGGAAGTCACCACAAGTGTTTTAAAGGCGTAGTATCCCCTTTATTTTTCCCCTTGCTATGGTGCTTCTTTTTCAGGGGCTCATTAATTTTGTAGGGTGAGCTTGACACAATATCAGCCCAAGAAGAGTCAATTGGAGTGCAATCCATTTTGGATCCCATGAGGGTGTTCACTTCTGCAGAGAGATCTTCGCTGGGGCTATGAGAAGAAGGTAGGTCTTGCAGTAGTGCATATTTATTGTGCACAGGAATATTAGTGACAATTTGGTCAGTGCTAGTAGGTTTAGGAGCATTTCCAGGTATATCTTCAGGACTGCAGCACCAGGGTTTGATGAATCCTGAGCCAGAGGATAGCCTTTCCTGTACCCAATTTAACTGCCTTCTCGGTTGTACAGTAAGGGAGTCAAAGGTAGCAGGTTCCACCACAGGGACTGGGGTAGAAGAAGGCACATAAATACCCGTGTCAGCCACAATTGGGGATGCAGATGCAGAGTGAGCCATTTGGGCAGCTGAATCTCCAGGGTGAGTTGTGACATAATTATGTACGAAGGACATTAGAGACTCCGGTGTATTAAAGTCCCTGTGGGAGCCTCCAATAAAGACCCTCATAGTCGCGGGGTATCTAAGTGAAAAACGTAGGCCTCGCTGATGCATCTGCTGTCTAGCTGGAGTAAAAGCCTTTCCTTTTGCAGATAGTTCCTTAGAAAAGTCACAACAGATATAGATTTTATGCTCCTGCCAGAAAAGTTGACCGAGCTCTCTTGATTTTTGCAGAATAAGCTCTGTATCGGCATAGTTGTAGAATTTAGTTATAATTGGTCTTGGCCTTTGTCCCAGAGGTGGCTTAGAGCCTAATGAGCAGTGAGAGTGCTCTATAATTAGGCTTTTGTTCATCTGGAGATTAAGAACTTGCAGTAGAAAATGCACTAAAAATGCAGTTGTATTTCTGATGTCTACATCCTCAGGAAAGCCAAATATTTGAAGATTATTTCTCTGATTCCTATTCTCTATATCATCCACTTTATTTTGCAGATCTTTGATGATAGGGTCTTGTTGTCTGATCATAGCTTTTAACTCTTGTATTGATTCTTCATTAAGGCAAACTTTATTCTCTGTAGAAGCAAGCTGGGAGTTGATGGTTCTCACTGTCAAAGTATTTTGCTGGTTGGTGTTTTTTAAATCATTCATGTCAGTAGACAGCTTAGTAAACATTGCTTCAATTTTGTCAAGAGGGTTCAGTTGCTTATCAGAGCTAGCCATGATGCAGGGCCTGCAATCAGAGTCCTGAGAATTTAGAAGCAGCACAGTAGGCAATAAAGATGATCGGAGACTGAAATAGCCTTATAAAATTGCTGTAGTATATCTTATCTGTGTAGTCTCATTGGTAATACCACTTGATCCGACTTAGAAGGCTGCAGATGATTTTAGATAATTATAGTTGGTGAGGAAACAAAGAAACATAAAATTTGACAGCAGATAAGGACCGCATGGCCAACCCAGGCTGCCCGTTTCCCTACCTAATGGATAAGCTGCAGATCCTAGTTAACCAACAGCCTACTTCTTCCTACCCCACCCCCTAGAATTGCCTTATGATTGTCCCATGCATTCTTGAATTCCACCACTGTTTTGACTCCACAACCTCCTCCTCTGAAGGCCATTCCATGCATCCATAACCCTCTGTGAAAATACTTCCTTACATTACCTCTGAGCTGCCCCCATCATCAAATTGTGCCCCTTGTTCATGCACATCTCTTTTCTGAAAGATGCTACCCTCTTGGACTTTCTTGATTCCCTTGAGGTACTTGAAAGTTTCTATCATGTCCCCCTTCCCCCTCCTTTCGCTCTAGAATCAGATTTACATATTACTCTGTGCCAGGCCAAGCCCCCTAGGCACTGTACTCAAATGTGCCTCATGATGGTGGGATAAACGCTGTTAGATACTGGCTAGTACATGGCACCACTTATGATCCAGCATTGATTGATCTACTCTGTGACCTTGTTGACTTTGTCTTAAAGAAAATCAGTTTCTTGTTCCAGGGCCAGTACGTTTTACAAGTTAAAGATTCAGCAATGGGGGTGACTTTCATCCCCACTTACACAAATTTATACTTAGCCCTACGGGAACAGTCTGCTGTTTATAATGACACGGGTAATCCATTTTATGGGTATGTTGACCTTTGGCACAGGTATATTGATGATGTGCTGATGGTGTGGTGGGATGATGTTGTACAACTGCTTAAATTTGTGGACTACCTTGAACAGTCCAAAAAAACTTGAAATTCAATATACATTACTCACATGATAGAGTATACTTTCCAGATTTGGATATTATGAAAAACCAGGATAGTATGATATACATAGACTTGTACCATAAACCCACTGATAAGAACAGCCTTTTGATGGCTTGCAGTTGCCATCCCTGCCACACCATCAGCAATATACCAAAATCCCAGTGCATGCTCATTAAGCGTAATTGTTCAGATTCTCAGACAAACAAGATCAGAAATCAAGAACAGTGTCATAGGTTTTTGAAAGAGGGTATAGTCATCAGTATGTGGAACAAGTCAGGTCTGAGGTCAATGATATGCCCAGAAATGAACTTTTGGAATACAGAGACAGGGATTGGGGACCCCATGGACAAGTTTTGTTCATTACAAAACATGGAGCCAATAGTGGACAACTCAGGGAGACCCTTTCCAAATTTTGGCACATATTGTCCACTGAACCAATGTTAAAGGAAATTACACAGAAACTACCTAGGGTAGAGTACAAAAGAGGCAGAAACCTAAGGGACACCCTAGTACAGTTTTTTTTTCCTGTGACTAAACCAAAAATCTTGGGTAGGCTACCAGAACATCCAAAAGGCAGCTATAAATGTGGAAGGTGTACACACTGTAAAGTGATGTCACTTTTTCATCTAGAAATAACATGGGTCCATTTCAGATCACACATTACATTAACTGTAGCACATGTAACGTTGTATACCTTGCTACCTGTGCTTGCAGCTCATTTTACGTGGGCAAGACTAGCTGCCCTTTGAAAGTTAGGGTAGGGGAACATCTTAATTCCATGTGATAGATGGATGGTAAAAGTGCCTTAAGTATACATCTCCAACAAGTTAGGGATGGTCAACCCCACAGTTTTATCTTTTGTGGGATAGACCACGCCTTTGTTGGTCAAAAGGGAGGGGATGTTGAAACCATTCTCTCATAAAATTAGTCTTTTTGGATTTTTACATTGGGAGCCTTGAAGAAGCCAGGTCTTAATGATGATCTATTGGTACATCTGCATAAATAAGTAGAAACAGTAAGTTTTTTTGATTTCAGCATTGCTTTTTATAAGTCCCATACCCTGGGTCCCTTAGGATGAAATTCTAATATCTAGAAATGCTGCTGCGTTATTTGTCACCTTCCTCCATTTCATTTTGAGGCTACCATTGGAGTACATCATATAAATGTATGTGTGTGTATGCAATTATACTTGTATATTGGTTATGCATACACCTACATTCAGGTTTTGATATTTCCTTTTTCCCTAACCCCCCCTTGTTTCCCCATTCTCCTTTTCCTTTTATCCCCTCCCTTTACCCACGTGTTACAGGATGTATTTTTCTCTTTGACAATCCCTCTGAGGGGTAAGAGGTTATTCAGCTTGGCATATTAATAGCCTTGTTTTTGCATTTCTGTATCTTCTTATGCATTTATTGATCACTACATTATGGTGATTTGCTTGCCTGTAACATTTGTTACTTTTTCATCAACTCTTCTTGTGGATGGTTGTCTCACATGTAAAATGATACCTACCCTGTATCATATTGGGTCTGACATGTCCTGTTTACTGCATATATATATATATATATATATATATATGCACATATATATATGTGTGTGTGTGTGTGTGTTCATATGTATTTGTAGATTAGTAGTAATGTTTGAGTTCACCCATTTTGTTTAAATCACATCTTCTATTTTTCTAAATGTGTTTATTTATTTTTTTTGTCATTTATAATGGGCATTGACAGATGGAGTTTGACTTTTGAAAATGATTGCCTGAGTCTTTAAGATGTGTGTTTAAATAGAGTGGGTGCACCAGCTCTGGGAAACTTTCTGAGGATGCAACGGCAAAACCAGTAGATGTTCTCGGCTCTGCTGGTTGTCTCCCAGTTTGTGCTTTGGCACAGTGAGTTAGCACCTGCATAGCTTTTGGGTGACAAACTATAGAAACATAGACTTTGACAGCAGATAAGGACCGCTTGGCCCACCCAGTCTGTCAATTTCCCTACCTATTGGATAAGCTGCAGATTCTAGTTAACCAACAGCTTACTTCCTCCAACCCCCACTATAATTACCTTATATCTGTCCCATGCATGTTTGAATTCCCGCACTGTTTTAGACCCTACAACCTCCCCAGGAAGGCGGTTCCATGCATCCACCACTCTCTCCATGAAAAAAAAGTCCTCACATTGCACCTGAGCCATCCCCCCTCTATCTTTAAATTGTGCCCCCTTATCCTTGCATATCTCTTTTTCTGAAAGATGCTATCATGCCCCCCCGGTTCTCCTTTCATCAAGGGTATACATATTAAGCCTCTCAGTTTCTTCATATGGTTTTTGATGCAGACCCTGCACCATTTTAGTTGCTGTCCTCTGGACTGCCTCCATCCTGTCTATGTCCTTGTGGAGATGGGGTCTCCAAAACTGCATGCAGTACTCCAGATGGGGTCTCACCGACTGTCTGTATGGAGGGATAACCACTTCCCTTTTTCTACTTGTGATGCCTCTCCCTATGCATCCCAGTATCCCTCCGGCTCTCCTTACTGACTTCTTACATTGCTGACCCACATTTAGGTAATCTGATATGACTACCCTGGGTCCCTTTCTATTATTGTTGTTGTTAGTACCTCCCCTGCCATTCTGTACTCTTCTGGGTTTTTGTTTCCCAGGTTCATTACTTTGCACTTCTTTGTACTGAATCTAAGTTGCCATATGTCTGACCATTCCTCCAACCTTGCCAAGTCCCTTCTCATCCATTCCACCCCCCTGTGTATCAACTCTGTTACAGATCTTTGTGTCATCTGCAAAGAGGCATACCTTTCCTTCCAGATCCTCTGCAATGTCACCTATAAAGACGTTAAAGAGGACTGGACCCAGTACTGAACCCTGAGGTACTCCACTAGTTAGCCCCCTTTCTTTGAAGTGAGTTCCATTTCCTATTATCTTCTGTGCCCTGCTGTGTAGCCAGTTTGCTACTCGGGCTACCACCCTGGGACCCACTCCCAGGATGGCTAACTTGATTATTAATCTTTTGTGCAGGACTGTGTCAAATGCCAAGAAATCAATTAGATTCATCTGACATGACCTTCCTGCTGTGAATCCATGCTGCCTTGGGTTCTGTGCCCTGCTGGCCTCTAGGTACTCAATAATTCTTTCTTTCAGAAGTGATTCCATCATTTTCCCTACCACTGAGGTCAAACTAACAGGTCTGTAGTTTCCTGCTTCTGCCTTGCTCCTACTTTTGTGAAGGGGAATCACATCTACCCTTCTCCAATCCTCAGGTATCACCACATCCTCCCATGATTTGTTAAAACGGGTGGCCAGTGGTGTGACTAGGTCCCACCTTAGTTCTTTTAGGATTCTGGGGTGAATCTATCAGGCCCCATTGCTTTGTTCCCCTCGAGTTTTAGGAGTTCTTTCAGGACTCTTTCTTCTGTAAATTGACTGGCGTCAACCCCATTACCCAGAGTGCTTCTACTGTTTGGTTTAGGTAACTCCTCCTCTTCTTCTTTTGTGAATACTGAGCAAAGTATTCATTCAGTATCTCTGACTTTTCACTGTCTCCTCTGCCCACCTCCCTCTCCTTTATTAATCTCCACTATCCCTCCCTTAACCTTTCTATGCTCCCTAATGTACCTATAAAAGGTTTTATCCCCCTTCTTAACTGAGTTGGCTATCTTTTCCTTGGTTTGGGCCTCTGCTTTTCTGACTGCCTTCCCCACTTCTTTCTGCTTTAATTGATACAGTTCCCTGTCGTGCTCCTTCTGTGATTCCTTATACTTTTTGAATGCAGCCTTTTTTCTCCTTAACCTTCCCTGACACCTCTTTTGAGAACCACAGTGTTTTTTAATTCTGCTTTGTTTTCTTTATTTGTTTCACACAAAGGCTTGTTGCCCCATGATGGCAGTTTTGATTTTCTCCATTGTTCTTCCACCCCTCTTCTGGCCATTTGCTAATGCATTCCTTAGGTATTCACCCATTATGCCAAAGTCAGCCCTTCTAAAGTCCAGTATCCTTGTCTTTGTATGGCTTGTCTCCAAGGTTGTGTTTATTGTGAAGCACACTGTGCAGTGGCCGCTTGTTCCCAGATATCTACTGACTTCTAAATTTGAGATCCTCTCTCCAATTGAGAGTACCAAGTCTAATATTGCTCCCTCCCGAGTTGGTTCTAATACTAGCTGTCTCAGGCATGCCCCCTGTAGGGCATCGAGAATGACCTTGCTCTTGGATGTGGCTGCAGTACATGTTGTCCAGTTAACATCTGGCATATTCAGGTCCCCCATCAACAGTATCTCTCCTTTTTCAGCCATTTTGAGAATGTCTTCTATCATTTTCTTGTTCATTTCCTCCCCTTGAGACGGGGGAGGGTCTGTATTCAACCCCTGTGTGGATTGTGATACCACTCCCTGTCTCCAAGATGAGCCACAGTGTCTCTTGTCCTCCCCCTTTACCTTTCAGTTCTGTAGCTTTGATCCCTTCCTTTACATGGAAAGCTACTCCACCTCCTCTTTAACCCTCCCTGTCCCTTCTGTAGATTGTGTACCCTGGCATGTTGACATCCCAGTCATGGTTCTCCATGCACCATGTTTCTGTGACTGTCACAATATCCAAATGTTCCTCTTCCATCAGGGCTACTAGCTCAGGAAGCTTTTTTCCCAGACTACAGGCACTGGTACTCATTGCCCTCCATTCAGTGTTAGCTTTATCCTTTTTTCCCCCCATCCATGTCCTTATTGCCTTTGTCTATTTTTCCATTTACTCCTGTCCTACCATCTGTCAAGCTCTGTACCTTGGTGTTTATCTTACTACCTGCCATGTTTTGTGGGGGGAGGCTTGAAATTGCCTGCTTCCTATCAGCACCTCCCCCCTTGGCTAGTTTAAAAGCTTGCCAAGGGAGCATTTAAACCTATCCCCTAGGAGCTTGGTTCCCTTCCTGGACAGATGCAGACCATCATGCTAGTATAGACCTACATCTCTCCAGGTGGACCCCCAGTCCCCAGTGAAGCTAAAAGCCTCTGTGCTCTGCACCAGTTTTGCAACCATTCATTAAACTGCATGGTGTGCAGTACCCTAGCCTCACTCATGCCATAAACTGGCAGCACCTCTCAGAAGGTTACCGTGCTTGCTACCTGTCTGAGGCCCCTCCCCAACTCCACAAACTCATCCTGCACTGCACTGATCTCATGTCTAGCTAGGTCATTTGTCCCAAGGTGGATAATGATATCTAGTTCCCTCTCCTGTGATGCTGCTTCTGCAATCCTAAGGATTCGCTTCCTGTCCCTCCAAGCCATGGCACCAGGCAGGCACCTAACCTCCCTCTCCCCTCCCATCCCAAGTTCTACCCCCCTAAAAACTGAGTCCCCTACCAGAAGTTGTTTCCTTCCCCTGTGGTGTCCCTTGCCACCCTTTTGTGGGTCTCCCTTGTAATGTCCTAGCATTCTTCTTGGTCTCCACTGAGGGTGTCATCATAGAGAACCTTTGCTCTGCCAGAATGGCATATGAATTGTATAGAGGCAATAACCAGAGGGATGTCATGTTCCACCACCACTCTCCCAGAACCCAGTGTGGTCCAACTACTCCCTCATACTTGGCAACCCTGAGGCAGTGGTTGTGGCACTGGTGCTCTTGGGTGGGGGAGGCTTCCAGTCCTGCCAGTTCAGCCTGGAGATGGTCAACCTCTCTCAGAGAGGACAGTTGCCTGCTCATAGGGCAGTGACATAGTTTCCAGAATGTCTCCTCAGAAAACTGCTGCCCCACAGCCACTGCCTCTTGCACCACTCCCCACATGTCCCTCTCCCTTATAATATACAAATGTAATATATATATATATATATATATATATAGATATATATATATAATATATATATATAGATAGATATATATCTATATATCTATATATATATCTATATATATATATATATAATATATATATATATATATATATTTTGGTGTGTACTTACCCTTATGCACTGTGCTGGGTTATTAAGGATATGACAGAGTTCTGCCTCCTGACCTGTTGAGGAAGTGATGTCAGAACCTTGGCTATAGAGGAAATGCCGTGACTGGGACAGGTGGGGTGAGGGGAAGGGTGGTTGGGTGTTCTGCAACCACCGTTGACTGTCAGAAACAATCAACTACACCACTGCTCCACCTCCCTGGTGAGTACTGATTCTTTACAGGAATTCAACCCACACCACAATTTACTAGACCACTGCTCCTACACAAACCACTCTACTGAACCCAGGGATAAAAATGAACTCACTCCTCAGCCAGCAGGACACTTCTAAAAAGTTGCAAAAATATATTTCCAAGTCCTAGGTCTCAAGCAGAGTGAAAAAGCAAATTCGGTTGTATTTCACTCCTTCTGGTTATAAAATCACTACACTTCAATGGAATCCTGCAATTCTCTTCTTAATGCCAATTTGCAGAAATGAAACTTTCAGTAGAAAGCATAGCTCTCCTTCCAGACAAGTCCCAAACAATATTATGCCTTACCAGGTTCCCAGTTCCTAAAATGAGGTTTAGTTTGTTCTCTGCAGTATAGCAAGTTTCTCAGCCTCAAAGAGCAACATCGAAGTCTGTCTGACTGGCTTCTCACTGTGTAGTTTGCCTGAGACAGCTCAGTGATGAAAACTCCACCCAGAAACAACTAATTGACTAGTGACACCTGTGATGTAAGCAGGCCATTCTATGTAAACACTCTGCTATGTCTGATTCTAACACACAAACACGTCACTGAAGCCAGAGATAAAAATGAACTCGCTCCTCAGCCAGCAGGACACTTCTGAAAAGTTGCAAAAATATCCTTCCAAATCCTAGGTCTCAAGCACAGTAAAAAAAGAAAATTCAGTTGTATTTCACTCCTTCTGGTTATAAAATTACTACACTTTAATGGAATCCTGCAATTCTCTTCTTAATGCCAATAAGCAAAAATGAAACTTTCAGTAGAAAGCGTAGCTCACTTTCCTTACAAGTCCCAAACAATATTATGTCTATCATCCATTTCATCAAGCATCTCCTTCTCTGAGATCCTGCCAGTCTGGGAGAGGGGGGGGCGGATGGACGGAAGGTCAAAGAAGGGGAGAAAGGGGAGCTAAACAAGTGGCTCAAAGGCTGGTGCCAAGAAAAAGGACACAAATTTGTAGGGAACTGGCAACAGTTTTGGGAGCGAAAGTTCTTTAAATTTGATGGACTGCATCTGACTAAGGAGGGAGTCAGTGCATTGGGACAGAAGTATGACATCTTTGCAGAATATTTAAACTATCAAATGGGGAAAGGGGTGCAGCACCCGATACGTCAAATGGGAAGAACACCCCTCCCCCCTCAGCTAGTGGTCAAACAGAAGTTCAGCATGTTTGTAGTGCATTTGCATCACAGGTAAGGAAAAAGGTCAAGCTCCCCATACAACACACAGGGGAAATGCCAGACCTCACCCAACAACTAACACACCAAAATTTGGCCAATGGAAAATCATGTACACAAATGCTCCCAGTCTGGGAAACAAGATCCCAGACCTGCAGGCAATAATGACAGAGGCTAAACTGGACATAGTAGCCATTAGTGAGACATGGTTTACCAGTAACCACACTTGAGAGACTTCGGTACCTGGCTATGTACTGTTCAGAAGAGACTGAGGAGCAAAAAGGGTGTGGGGGTGGCGTGGCCCTTTATGTCAATGAAAATATCAAAGCAACAGAAATTCAGAATACAGATAAAGAGCCAGAAGAACTGTCAGTTACCCTGGAAACAGGAAATGGGACAGCCATATGAACTGGGATTGTCTACAGGCCTCCAGACCAGGGGGAGGACATAGACACATTACAGACAGCTAAACGTGAGGTTCTGATAATGGGAGACTTCAACATGCTGGATACAGATTGGTCAATACCAGCAGGAACATCTGCCAGAACTAGGCACATAGAGAATTACCTGCAGGGGGAGGGCTTCAAACAACTGGTACAACAACTCACAAGAGACAGGGCTATCCTAGATCTAGTACTGACTAATAGGGAAAGGATCACAGATCTCTAGGTAGGTCACCTGAGTGCCAGTGACCATTACATGGTATGGTTCAATTTGGCCACTAGAACAAAATCATCCCATTCCAAAGCAAAAATATGGGACTTCAGAGGAACTGACTTTGATAAGATGGCCAACAGAGTTATGCTAGCCCTGGCAAAAAGAAATACAGATGAGGGGTACAGGCTAAGTGGCAAGCATTAAGGATGCAATACTTGAAGCAACATCCCATTGTGTTAGAGAGAAAAGGAAGTGCAAAAGAAGAAGGAAACCACTTTGGTTCTCAAAAACAGTAGCAGAAAAGGCGAGAGCCAAAAGACTGGCCTTCAGGAAATATAAGGGAACGAAGCGGGATGATGATAGGGAAGCATACCAAACTTCCCTAAGGGAAGAAGGTAAGGCAGTAAGGCAGGCAAAGGCCCAAACCTAGGAAACGCTAGCACAAACAGTAAAATAAGGTGACAAGACTTTCTATAGATACATTAGTGAAAGGAGAAAGTCCAGAGGATGTATTGCTAAGATCAAAGGGGATAAGGGGGCGTGTGAGGAGGAGGGCCATGTAAAACCATCTATCCTAAATAGATACTTCTGCTCAGTATTTACTGAAAAAAACGTAGGGCAGGGCCTACAGCTCAGCACTATGGACACAGCGGGGAAAAAGGTGTGCACTAGTCCCTTCACAAAAGAAAGGGTCCTACAAGAGCTCGAAAAGCTCAGGATGGACAAGGCAATGGGACCTGATGGCATACATCCCAGGGTACTAAATGAGCTAAGGGTGGAAATAGCAGAGACATTATCAGAACTGTTTAGTGAGTCTCTGAGCACAGGACAGGTCCCAGAAGACTGGAAACGGGCTCATGTCATCCTGCTCCACAAGAGTGGTAGCAGGGAGGAGGCAGGGAACTACAGACCAGTCAGTCTTACCTCAGTAGTGGGTAAGATTATGGAGGCACTCCTTAAGGAAAGGATATTGCAACACCTGGAATCCATAGGAGCACAGGATGCAAGACAGCATGGGTTTACAACAGGACGGTCCTGTCATACTAATCTCATAGATTTCTTTGACTGGGTAACCAGAATGGTGGACCAAGGGGCAGCAGTTGATGTCACCTACCTTGACTTCAGCAAAGCTTTCGATAGTGTTCCACATAGAAGATTGATTAATAAGCTGGGTAGGCTCGAGGTGGGTCAGAAGGTGGTCAACTGGGTGGCAAACTGGTTGATGGGCAGAAAATAGAGAGTGGTGGTAAATGGTATACAGTCAGAAGAGATGCAAGTCACAAGTGGGGTACTTCAGGGATCAGTCCTGGGGCCAGTCCTCTTCAATATCTTCATCAGTGACATTGTAGATGGACTGGTGGGTAAGGTTTGTCTGTTTGCAGATGACACCAAGATCTGCAACAGAGTAGATGATCCAGATGGGATTGGCAAAATAAAAAGAGAGTTGGATAAACTGGCAAAATGGACAAAAGAGTGGCAACTGGGGTTTAACGCAAAGAAGTGCAAGATCATGTACATAGGGAACAGAAACCCTGAAGCTACCTATAGGTTGGGAGAGGAGTTGCTAGCTGTCACAAAGGAAGAAAGAGACCGGGGCATCATCACAGATGACCTGAAATCATCCAAGCAGACCACTAAAGCAGTAGATAAGGCAAGGGAAATGTTGGGGTGTATTAGCACGGTATCACAAGTCAGAAGAGGGCGGTAATAATCCCTCTTTACAAGACACTGGTTAGGCCCCATTTGGAGTACTGTGTGCAGCACTGGAGGCCACACCTTCACAAGGACATTAACAAAATTGAGGCAGTTCAGAAAAGGGAAAACAAAATGGTGTAGGGACTCCACCAGAAAACATATGAGGACAGATTAATGGAACTCAATATGTATACCCTAGAGCAAAGGAGGGAGAGAGGTGATATGATCGAAACATTCAAACACCTTAAGGGCATTAACAAGGTGAAAGAGTCTAATGTGTTTCAATACAAGAAAAATAGCAGGTCAAGAAGACACAGCATGAGATTAGAGGGAGGCTGATTAAGGGGTAATATGAGGAAGTTCTTTTTCACAGAAAGGGTGGTGGATGCATGGAACGGCCTACCTCTGGAAGTGGTGAATATGAATACAGTGCAGGGCTTCAAACAGGCATGGGGTAGTCATAAGGGAGCAATACAGATGAGTATGAATAGATAGGACATTGACAGAGCAATGGCCGATGGCACATTCATAAGGTAGAAAAAGAAATGGGCAAACTGGATGGGCCTCGCGGTCCTTATTTGCTATCAACTTCTATGTTTCTATGTATGTTTTTGAATAAACTGCTTTTAATTACACAAATTTGTGTGTTATTGCCTTCTGTGCGATGGGTGATGCTGGATGTTTTTGGGCTGTGTTGATTTGTTCCTATAGCACACCCAGCCATGAGATGGCTTTTCTGAGTTTTGCCTATCATGCATACAGCCCTATATTTGGAATCAATACCCTGCTTTGCTAATCTGTACCAACTGGGTTATGTGAAAACTAAATGAAATCTGTCACTCAGTTCCTTATAACATAGGCTTTCACTCATAAATGGTTTAGTGATAAAACATTATTTTATTTTTTCAAAGTGCCACACTTTGATTGAAGATGGACTGACAGATCCGAAATGTGACAGGTGTTTGAGTATGTTTTACAGCATCTGGGAGCCCTAGGCTTGTGCACCTGTGGACTTCAGGTTGCCTACACACCTCAGATACGCAATGCATAAGCAGTCCACTGTCATGCATACAGCCCTATATTTTGAATCAATACCCTGCTTTGCTAATCTGTATCCACTGGGCAATGTGAAAACCAAATGAAATCTGTCACTTGCTTCCTTATAACATAGGATTCCACTCATAAATGGTTCAGTGACAAAACATTCTTTTATTTTTTCCAAAGTGCCACACTTTGATAAAAGATGGACTGACATATCCAAAATGTGCAAGGTGCTTGAATATGTTTTGCAGCATCTGTGTGGCACTTTAGAACTATTAAAAAGATGTTTTGTCACCGAGCCAGTTTTGAGTGGCATTCTACATTATAAGATGGCGACTGCCAGATTTAATTTACTTTTCTCATGCTGCATGTGTTTTAGGAGCACCACCAACCAAGTGCAACTTTTGTTTTGCTGTACCTATTCACCGAGTTAATTGCTACTGCTTATTCAGTGTGCTGTTTATGCCAGTGGTGTAGCCAGGGATTTCAAATTTGTACACAGAGCTACCACACTGCTACCCTGCCCTGTTGTCCAGCGCCCCCCCCCCCCGGCATGAGCGTAATTTAGTCTGTGGCATATACTCTAAATACGAAATGTAAAGATGTAACACATGTACTCATATTCCCAAACAGTAAGGAAGCCTTTCATTCACCAACAATGTCAGACAAACAGACTTGCTTTTGGTTACAACGTTGTGAGGCTAACTTGGCAGGAGAATTCAAAATTGCTAGGGTTACCTTAGTGATAGATAGGAGAACAAAGCCAGAGATCAAGTAGGATTTGTAGTTTTTGCAGCAAGTAGGGCAAATGGGCAGACTAGGTGGGCCTGGTGGTCCTTATCTGTCATCAAATTCTATATATTTATGTATCTTATTAGTATTTCAAGAGCCTAAGGCATCACTCCCCCTCTGTGGACACCTGGCAAAATTTTGCAAGATGTCAGATTTAAAAAAAAATCATTTTGCTAAGGCCAAAGCTTTGCTATTGAGTGACTCATACAATCCACAAAAAGGCAAACCATTCCCATTCCAAAGGGGGGCAGGGGAATTCAGAAATTTGGGACTCGACATTTTGGCTATCATAAAATGTAAGATGGACACAGGAGCTAATAAAGTAGAAAGAGAACAACTGACAGGTTACCCTTTACATCTAGTCCCATTATTGCCCCTCCCTAAACTGAAACTGATAAAAACCCTGAATCCATTGAGAATGCGCTCTCTGAAAATATGGGTGAAATATAGGATACTGATAGGTGAAGTAGAAAATCTATGCCCGCTGATGCCTATCAGATGAAGTATGGAGTTCAGAGCTGGACACACTGTCATGCATACAGCCCTATATTTTAAATCAATACCCTGCTTTGTTATTCTGTATCCACTGGGCAGTGTGAAAACCAAATTATTTCTGTCACTTGCTTCTTTATGACATAGGATTCCACTCATACATGGCTCAGTGAAAAAACATTCTTTTATTTTTTCCAAAGTGCCACACTTTGATAAAAGATGGACTGACAGATCCAAAATGTGCAAGGCGCTTGAATATGTTTTGCAGCATCTGTGTGGCACTTTAGAACTATTAAAAAGATGTTTTGTCACCGAGCCAGTTTTGCGTGGCATCCTACATTATAAGATGGTGAGTGCCAGATTTAATTACTTTCTCATGCTGCTTGTGTTTAGGGCACCACCAACCAAGTGCAACTTTTGTTTTGCTGTACCTATCAACTGGGTTAATTGCTGCTCCTTATTTAGGGTGCCGTTTATGCCAGTGGTGTAGCCAGGGATTTCAAATTTGTACACAGAGCTACCACACTGCTACCCCCGCCCTGTTGTCCAGCCTCCAGCACGAGCTGCACTTAGTCTGTGGCATATACTCTAAATACGAAATGTAAAGATGTAACACATGTACTCATGTTCCCACACATTAAGGAAGCCTTTCATTCGCCAACAATGTCAGACAAACAGACTGGCTTTTGGTTACAACATTGTGAGGCTAACTTGGCAGGAGAATTCAAAATTGCTAGGGTTACCTTAGTGATAGATAGGAGAACAAAGCCAGAGATCAAGTAGGATTTGTAGTTTTTGCAGCAAGTAGGGCACATGGGCAGACTAGGTGGGCCTGGTGGTCCTTATCTGCCATCAAATTCTATGTATCTATGTATCTTATTAGTTTTTCAAGAGCCTAAGGCATCACTCCCCCTCTGTGGACACCTGGCAAAATTTTGCAAGATGTCAGATTTAAAAAAAATTAATTTTGCTAAGGCCAAAGCTTTGCTATTGAGTGACTCGTACAATCCACAAAAAGGCAAACCATTCCCATTCCAAAGGGGGACAGGGGAATTCAGAAATTTGGGACTCGACATTTTGGCTATCATAAAATGTAAGATGGACACAGGAGCTAATGAAGTAGAAAGAGAACAACTGACAGGTTACCCTTTACATCTAGTCCCACTACTGCCCCCTCCCTAAACTGAAACTGATAAAATCCCTGAATCCATTGAGAATGCGCTCTCTGAAAATATGGGTGAAATACAGGATACTGATAGGTGAAGTAGAAAATCTATGCCCGCTGATGCCTATCAGATGAAGTATGGAGTTCAGAGCTGGACACACTGACCAGAAGCATTGCTAGCATGAGATGTTATTCAGCCCACAAGCCCCAAAACAACAGGCTAAGGGTCTGGGGCAGCCTAGATCCACAGATGCTGTCAAACGGTTGGTGTTCTGTGGTGCATAACAAATTCCTGCTACTTTTTTCTTGTTTTTGTCTCCACTTCTAAAACAATAAACATTACTGCACTGTGATTCACTGCGCTCTGTTACTTATGGATTCAGGACTTTCTTAGTTTAATATTAAACTTTTCTTTTTTTTTTTTTAATCACAAACCCAAACCTTTCAGCTGTGATTAAATATACTACTGTTAATAAGATCTTTTTTTCAGTTGGCAAAACATCTTCTCATAGGGAAAATTGCATTTTGATTTCCTTCATGGCACCAGGGGCCACTGTATATTTATGGGGGGTACTCTTTATTGCAGATAAGTGAAGCGGAGGATTTTTTTTCCTTCACAAAAAGATAATTGAGCACTACATAATAATTTGTAATACGATGAACTGTCAATTTCCAAATACTTACAGTTTTCACACACAGTTTGCTTACATAGACTGAGTCTACATAAACTGTGCAACTGTGTATGAAAATTAAATGTAGGGCTATGCCTGTAGTTAAGTGGGAGAAGAGCTCCTCCCCCACACCCTTTTTAAACTAGCAGGCCGTGCACCGCCCTGCTTAGAGGATCGCACTCACTGTGCTCAGCTTCATGCTGTGTGCTGGGGCTGCCCCCATTTTTCTTGCTCCATGCCTTCTGCTGCTTCTTCCCTTCCTTGCCTCCTGTTGTCTCACCCTGCCTGCCCTCCTTGTCTTTGGTGGTACCTTTTTCTTTTTGGGGGGTTTTCTTCTTTCTGCCTGCCTCCAGCGCTGCAGCTTCCCTAAGTTCGGCCAGCACTCCAGTTCTGCTCCCTTCAGGTCTCCTTCCTCATTGCTTCCAGTGCTCTCCTGCTCACTCGGTCCTCCCTTCAAGGCTTCTCCTGGACCGATTTGCTTGGGCCAAAGCACCGACCATCACAGCCTACAACGCTTCTGTGCATACTGCCTGCACTCTCCTTCCTGGTTGGGACGGCCATTGTCAGCCCCTCGATGTTTCCACTATTGCCTCTGCTATGCTATTTCCACTACATGATTGGGCTTCTATGACATCATTGGGACCAGGCTCCTACCATACCTACAATAGTCTAGTAAATCCCTAGCACCTGGGTCTATTTACTCATGCTGATCAAATGAGAAATCTTACAACAGCACAGAGTATACAGTGACACAAGAGTGAGTTTGCAGTCTAATCAGCAGTACTAGCATTGCATTGACTGCGTAGGGCATTTCACATTATGTACTCTCCGGATTACTATGCTGCTCTTCTGATGCAAAGCCATCATGACCCTGGCTCAGTTACAGTTTGTACCTAGTTCTGTAGTAAAACAAATGTTATTGCCTAACTAAGCTGTCTGATAAGTAGGCTACACTGCAGCCTACATCCCTTTTGAGATCTATTTTAAACAATTCTGGAGGATCATCTGCCTGAGAAGCCATCTCCACATATTCAGCTACTGTTTGGATGCAAAACATGTGGGACGGAAACTAGGTCTATTAGGAAACTCCAGAGCTACTCTACTACTACGCTCCCCTTTCTTTGCACACTTCCATGGACTCCCTGGATACCCTCCTGTCTCCATACAATATATGGCATACTCCTTTAATTATATTAATGAGCTATTGGATTAACAACCTAGCAACACTTCTGGGCTGGTATCGCTCCTGCATTTTCAGAATCGATCAACACTCTTGAGGCTCCTTCACATGCTGTCACTGTAATGTTTTTCTATTACTTACAGTTTCTACCACTGCTCTTTACTCCATTATTACATTCCATGACCAGTTACCTGTCTGGGTTACTGACCTGAGGTGCCTCCTGCAGCTGAGTCTAATGATCAACATCTGTTTTTATGTTATTGAGTAACTATTAATTGATTTTCAATTACTTGGGCACTGTGCTGGTGAACCATTAGTCCCTGCAGTTGGGTCCTACTATTCTGTTCCAAGCCCTGAACCACAACTCTCCCTATGGTTTGATGCCCCTTTCCAGGGCCTATTGCTTGTAGTGCAAAGAGGTTTCCCTGATTCGCTATTTACCTCACAACTCCTCTAATTCCACCTAGCCCATGCTTATATTAACTGGGCAGCCCTCTGTGGTGGCACCAGTCATGCTAGCCTATGAGGGGTCTTGACTTACTTTCATCCACCTGCCTACAAGTGGTCAGGCTGTATACTGCCGGAAATGCGGGGGCCTCACTGGCTTGTGTTTCTGATCTCACTGCCCTACGTCAGGATTCTGCAGCCTGCTAGCCTTCATGGGGTTTAGCTGCTACTCTTTACTCACTTACTGGCTGACCTCCGTGGTCTGCCACACATCCTACATCTCATACTTCCATCAGCTGACCTATGTGCATCCAGCCGTACTTCCTACACCTCATCTGGGCTTAGCTCCCTTTCCCCCTTTTGGATGCTTCTACCAGGATGCTTCAATTTCTGTGACTTTACTACCAGTCCATTCCACCCTGGATTCTCAACTAAGCTGCTCCTTCTGTTGTCCTGTCATGGCTTAAGCATTCTCCTACCCTAGTAGGACTTTGTTGAGCTTATTCAGAAACTTTAAATCTCATGATTGTGCACAAGACTTATGGACCATGTCAACGCTACGTTATTCGACTCAGCTTCCTCAGCTATCACCGTTTATGACTCCTAAGCTCGACTATTCAGGACTCATCAGACTGTTCTCACCAAGTCATTTCTAACTTCTGTATCATTTGGGCTTCAAACCACGGATGCATTCATCACTACGCAACTATTTTTGTTCACTAGAGAATGCTTCAATTTTGTGCTGTTTTCGATTCCTCATGCTCCTCACTGTATACCGTGCATATATTATGATATACTACTCCTCTGCTCCAACGTCGACATCTTGCAGATTCATTACTACTACTACTACTACTTATGCTGACCTACGTACAGGTCCACTTCTTACCATACTGCTCTTATTACCTGCTTCATTCTTTCAGGGCCTAGAGGTCATCACTAACTCACTGATTTTACAACCTACTTCACTCTTTAAGAGCCGGAGGTGCATCTGACTTTGTCTACTAAATCGCACTACGATCTTGGACATGGACCTTAGCCTTTGATTCTTGACTCTCCTCTGCGGAATCCTCATTGCTGGAGTGTTTCACCACTTCAGCTTATCGCTTTAAATTCCTATCACCACGTATTCCACTCTACTATCATTCCAGCCTGCACATGGATTCGAACTTGAAGTTTACAAGAAAGATGCTTGCTTTGTTCACCTGACTCATCACGATCCAATACTTCTTCGGTTCTCCTTTTCTCTGGATCAGATTCTGCTACTTGGAGTTCGGATTAGCTAATTAAATTAAACAATTTTATGTAGGATTACTCTCCTTTAGTATGCCCAGAAGGACGGGCAGGTCAGTAGCCATGGGTCCCCAGAGGTTCCCCCCAAGGGGGTTTTTCCTCTCCTGGCTGCTACTGGTCACACTCTCTAAAGTTGGAGGAGGTGATTATACTGCTACTCATTTTCTTGGGGGTGTCTTCCTACTCGACTCCTTCATCAGTCAGATACAGAACAATCGTTGATATCATTTTTTAAGGGGGTCTCATAACATTGGATTAAGCTTCCTCCCTATAGGTGGGATACAGAGAAAGACCAAAAACTATCAAATCATAACAAGTGACTCATCAGTTCAAACATCTAGCACCTTGCATATATTATCCATTTCATATGTGCTATATCACTGACTTTCTCATGTCTATGCTAAAGTACCTAAGCACAAATCATTTCATACTACTAGTACCCTGCAAGTATTATCCTACTTACTGGTCTGGCCTCTGTATCCAAGCACAACCTACAGCATCCAGCTACAGTATGTAACATAAGTACTGAGCTCTGAACCACAGAAAAATGTAGGGCTATGCCTGTAGTTAAGTGAGGGAAGAGCTCCTCCCCCACGCCCTATTTAAACTAGCAGGCCGTGCACCGCCCTGCTTAGAGCAAGTCACACTCACCCACCATCCTCCCCTGATACCTTCTCCTTCTGCGGTACTCTTATCCCACTGGGGTCTCATAATACTGGACTAAGCTTCCTCCCTACAGGTGGGATACAGAAGAAGGCCAAAAACTAACAAATCGTTACAAGTGACTCATCAGTTCAAGCATCTAAGCACCTTGCATATATTATCCAGTTCATATGCACTATAATCACTGACTTGCTCATGTCTATGCTAAAGTACCTAAGCATGAATCATTTCATACTACTAGTAGTACCCTGCAAGCATTATCCTACTTACTGGTCTGGCCTCTGTATCCAAGCACAACCTACAGCATCCAGCTACAGTATGTAACATAAGCACTGAGCTCTGAACCACAGTTAACTAAGTATTGTGAAAGTCATAATAATTTGCACTGCATTCTGGCACGTGACATTTCTGGGCTGCTTCCAACTTATCACCACTAGTCCACGTTAATGTCATCAGAGGGGCTTCAGTGGCCGCTGCTGGCTACACAGCTTGTGAGAGACAAGTCCAAAGTAAAACATCAGGGCTGAGAAAGTTCATCGTCTATGTTGTCAGTCAGTCTGTGTCTAGGAATGAACAGCCGGGATGCTACTGGGGGCAGGAACTCAGTTAAAAAAGCATGGCTGTACAGGACAGGGTTTCAGGGTCCCAGAAAAAACATTTGGGACCCCAACCCTGGAGGTCAGTGTTGGTGAGACAGTTATATACCAGTGCAGAGGCCACCATGATGTATTGCAACTGCACACTCTTAAGAAAACAAATGGGCTGGCATTGCTTAAGGGGCTGGGATGCTTCTAGATGAGGTCTGGTATCCTGCAAGTTGCTTCAGGTTCTCGAACAGGTGTGTGGTGTTTGGCGGCTAGCTGATTTTGCCATAAAATGGTGACCACAGGATAGGATCCAGTGAAGAACTCCAAAGGCTACCATCAGCTGCTGGATGCCCAGTAAACTGATCTGACCACATCCAGATCTATATAACTTGCACAGTTTACGGCTTTCAGTAGTGCTAGTCATAGCTCTATCAGTATGGGGTGGGCCACAGGCAGCAAGAACTATTAAGGCAGACAAACCAGCACCATTAATCTTCCAGCAGCCCCATGTGCATTAAAAGCTTTAACACATGTTGCTACATGCTGAAATAGTAAAATTGCATGGACCAAGCCTTTGCCAGGCAGGAGCAATTACACCTGTAACTGCACTGTTCCCACTTTCAACACATAGGGAAACTCGAGTCATAGGAGAAAGGCAGAGAGACAGCCGGCTCTCTGTCTTGCTCTTTAAAGGGTAACCAAGTCCAAGTTTTGAAGTTCACATCACTTCAACCCGATGGAATAAGTTTAAAATCAATCAATAAACTGTGGCTGTCCCCTGTCCCTGGCGTATCCCTGTCAAAACTACCCATATCCAGTTTGAATAAAATTACTTACCTTATCTGTCCTGCAGTGACTCTCAAAGGAAGAAGACAGAAATCCAGCCTAAAATAAGTACAATTGTGAATTTTCTGCGATTGCAAAATGTTCACGGAGGCATCCGCTCTACTCCTCTTGATTTGCTGTATTAGAACACACACGGCATGCCACACTCTTCGTTCAGTCTTCTTCACTCAGTTCAGTTTCTAGGATGCTGTCAGGTGAGGGTCCACTGCCAATTCTTCTGCTGCCACTACTGATGCTCCTGAATGTTCTTGGTTGTCCAAATTAAATGCTGCTGTGGCCACCGATGCTGATTCATCGCCGGTCCTCCCCAAAAACAACTACGGGAACAGAGGCACAAAAAAGCTGACTTTTTATGCTGGCAGTTTAAAGAGCCTACGGATCCACCTCCACTTGCCTCAGCCAATTGCAGCATTACAAGTGATGCTGGGCTAGGCTCACCGCCAGTCAGCTTGAAGAAGTTGCTAGCCACATAGCCAGCCTAGTCATGCCCCCACAGCAGCGCAATCACCTACTCCCCTCCTGGCTTGCAGCCTGGAAATAGCCCATTACTGATTCAGTCCAGATTGGCAGGGACAATCCACAAACAAAAGAAGCAGGCTAGGCAGGTGGAAAATTTACAAAATTCTACCCCCCATCTGAAAATCGTGTACACAAGTGTATACACTGCATGTGCCTGCCGACGTCCATGGTTTATGGTTTAAATTGTTGTTTGCTTCTCTTAATCATGATTTTGTAGGCTGCTCACTGATTCCCAGTCAGGGTGCTCACTATGGCCCCGTACACACTGTTGATCTTAAAATGGTTTAAGTGCCTTAAAATTGTTTAAATCCCCCTAGCACTGTTTGCATCCAGACTACAAGCATCTTAAAACATTTTAACAAAAATGTTGTTAAACCCAGCTGGATACCTAGTCTTAAAACCCTTTTTAAAATGTTTTAGAGCTACAGTAGCATGGTTTTACTCACATGTCTTGACAGGAGTAAAAACATTTTAAGCTGTAACAGTTTTAAACAGTTGTAGCTGCAGTGTGTACAGCAAGCACAGTTCTGAGTATTGGAATTGGCATGAGATAGTTACAGGGAGAACAGGTTTAGCTCCAGCAGTGTGGACACACTAAACCATTATTAAAAATAGTTACTGAATAGAATAAATTGTTCGGTTAAACTGGTTTTAAAAACAGTTTTCAAAAAAATTTTGTAGTGTGTACAGTGCCACTATGTTAGGAATTAATAGTCTGCATTGCTCATCTGGGCTCACTGGACAGGTTGCAGACTTCCTGTCGGGTGCCCTGTATGTTCTAAGCTGTAGACTGCATTGCATAACTATATTTAGTAGGCTGGCTGCTGACTCCATATAAGGATGGTCCCTGTGCATAATATTACGAGACTGCATTACCTAACTGTATTTATTGGACTGCATGCCTTCTACCGATGAGGGTACTCTCTTTGTTTTAAAGAGCAACTCATATTATATTAATAAGCTTAACAACATTAGATCTACACTGATTTATATTTTAAGTTTATTGTTTTCTAGCTATTTGTTTTTTTTTTTTTTACTTTCCCCTGCTGTTGGCCTAGTAAACATTGTAGATAATGCAACAATTATTACACAGACTATTTCAAAACGTATCCGATTCTCCACTGCTAACCACACAATTGCTTTTTGTGACATCAGTCTGTTGTCACGGTGAGCACTAGGATGTCATAAACAAAGGTAATGTGTAATAGGATAGAAGCAACTGTTTTCAAATGTTTTCTAAACAGACATTTTAGATGGACTACAAGTCTTGGAAAGGAACATTGAAAATAAATATATATATATATATATATATATATAGTATTCTCTAGTACATTGTAACAGCTGAAACATGATCTTCTTCAAAATACATGCTGAAGTGCAGAGATGCCCTTTAAAATATAGTACACATAGTATAGCTATATTTTTAAGTTGGTTGCTGACTCCCTATCTGGGTGCCACATATTGTTTTGTACCAATAGCCATGGAGACCAGTAACTGTACATATAACCACTGTTAACAAACCAAATGATTAGTGTTTCACCTCTTGTTCTTCTGACAGGGTTCTTGGTCATGGCCATTGTGTTGGTGGACTCAGTCCCAATAACCCTTACACCTCAGATAGAACCCTTTCTCTCTGATCCTAATTGCATTTCTTACATCTCCAATGCTTTGCAGTTTTCATGTCATTGCCTGAATCCAATTGGGCCTAAAAGGAAATTCACTGTCTTTCTGAGACAGTTTCTATGAGTCAGGTTTATCCTCCCCTGCCCCTCAGGTCTCCCATGCAGAACCCTTCCCCCCCATGTTGGGTCCTAAAAACTCTTCTCCTCTTATCTGGGGATATTGAACTGAATACTTGGCTGATACTGTGCTCTCTCTCTCTCTCTCTCTCTCTCTCTCTCTATGCTGCCCCTCTGGGAAGGGAAACAAGGGAACCAAAATCTGCCACCTCAATAGATGGAGCCTACTAGTTAATAAGCGAGATCTTGACTCTTTGATGGCCCTTAATATCCTGGGAGTTACCAAAACCTGACTAAAACTGAACATTCCTAACTTTGTCTGTGCCATTTCCAACTACAATCATATCCGTGTGGACAGGCTAACTCCCAAACAAGGTGAAGATCTTCTCTTGTACTACAGGAACCCCCTCAATGTTATGACACACCCCACACCTGCCTTAGTGTCCCTATGTGATATTCTGCACTGCACACATATTTTGGTGAAGGTAAAAAAAAAAACACCACTTTAACTGTCTTTATACCCCCCTCAAAATGGGACCTCTGGCCTAACTGCCCTCTTCAGAATCACCTCCCGCAAGATCAGGCAAAATGTTGTGATTGCTATTGATGACTTTAATCTAGATGAGCTGGACCCCAAAATAAATCCCTTGTTACCCTAACTAGTAAGCTTGATCCCACCCAGCTTATCACTGGCCCATCCCACCTGTCACCTAATAGTGGACATTGACTGGATGCTCTCTACCTAAGCCAACAGAATCCTATCAGCAGGAGTACTACCTGATACCCTGAGCCACCTCTCTCCCACCTACTGCATATGGAAAGTCAGTGCCCTCAAAGCACCTCCTAGAATTCTCACACTATGTGACCACTCTGGTTTTGAATCCCACCCTCCCTTCCCCATTAACTGTCACTCATTGACTGGCATCCAGTCCTCTCCTCCAGTGAAGTTAACTCTGCCCTTAGTCTCCTTAAATTCCTCCTACCCTAGATCCAGGATAAACTGGGTCCTCTTGCCAAGAGAAGCATTAAGAGTATCCCCACGTACAAATCCAGGGACAAAAGCTGGTTGACTTTCAAAGCCTCCGCTAAACCAGCAGACTGGTTTGTACACAGGTTACATACACAAACCATGTAAATGGGCCACTTGGCTTGGCAAGAGCCGATTCTGCTAGGAACAATTACTTGCCTCTGCTGGGAAACTTAGGGGTTTCAGGGGACACATCAAAGGCCACCTGAGGTGCCCATGAAAGAATTACAGCAATGACTTGCTAATTGCTGAGGTCAACTGTAATAACCCCGAAAGCCAGCACCTTCAACTCTCACTTTGTGGATCATTTGCCCATCACAACAACTAACCTCACCCAGCTCCCTCTTACCATTACCCTTTCTGAACTCACCTTTTTATTTAAACCTGGCATTCCCCCAGGAATGTCTTCAAGTTGTTGAGTTCCCTTCTTAATGGGAGCAGCATGGGATCAGATGGGATCCTACCCAGATTTCTTTACCTGGGTTCCTCTATCCTAGCCTTCCCCATTTCACTCATTTTCAATTTATCCCTGTCCTCTGGCATAGTCACTGATGATTAGAAAACTGACAAAATTCTCTGGTCCTAAAAAAGGGGTCCCCAAACTTCTAAATAATTACAGACCCATTGTGCTATTCCCAATCCTCAGTAAATCACTTGAAAGGGTTGTAGCCTCCCAACTGACTGACTTTCTCCTGGCACATAACCATGTTTCACCCAACCAGCATGGGTTCAGAGAAAAACACAGCACCACAACTACCCTGACCCAGCTTACAAACTATATAAAATGTGCCATTGATGGTAGCTCCTTCACTGGAGTCACTTTTATTGACCTCTCCAAAGCTTGTGACACCATTAATCACACTCTGCTTCACTCCAAATTAATTATCTATGGGCCTCTGCCTCCATGCAGCCTCATGAGCTACAGTATCTTTCTGGGAGACAGCAGTATGTCCACTTCAATAATGTCATCTCCCCCCTCACCCAGAGTAAAGTCAAAAAGCACCCATAGTCAAGAAAGCACATTGAAACAGTTTAGAGTAGTAAAAATGCTCACCATTGACTATGCCAGTGACTTTTTTGGGGAAGGTTATAGAGAAAGTGGCAGCCATACAGCTTGAGGCCCATCTTGCTGTATTTGACATCTTTGGGTCGCTCCAGTCTGGATTCAAGTCTAGGCATAGTATGGTGACTGCACTTGTCAAGATGTAAAATGGTCTCCTTAAGGTGAGAGACAGGGGTTAACGGTCCGTTCTTGTTTTCCTCGATCTCTCCACAGCATTTGATACCATGGATCATGAGGTGTTATTGGATCACCTTAGAGAACATTGTGGACTCACCGCACAGTCATCTGCTGGTTTAAGTCTTTTCTCACATGCAGAACACAAGGAATGGTGATGAGAATTTATTCTTCCTGCTTGATGCCCTTGTCCTGTGGAGTTCCACAAGGATCAATCCTGTTGCCCATCTTGGTGGCAGTATACATGCTGCCCCTGGGAGATATTATTAGATGTTACAGTATGGAATTTCACTGTTATGCAGATGACACCCAGCTCTATATGTTTTTTTACCAGGACTACAGGGCACAGTATCTGTATTTAACTCCTACCTGACCAAGATCCAGAACTGGATGTCCTCCAACTGGCTAAAGATTAACCTAGATAAAACAGAAGTATTGGTAAATGAGCCTGGATGCCGGTTGGATGCCGCACGGGCAAGGGAGATCACTGGTCTTGTTGTTGGTGACTCCCAGCAGTCCACTTCTGTGAAGATGAAAAATGTTGGCATGATCCTTGACAGCAATCTGACACTAGAGGCTCAAGTGTCAGCCATTGTCCAAAGTGGGTTTTACCACCTGAGGAATACTGCCCAGATTAAATATTTATCCCATCCAATGACCTGCCCTCACTAATATACACATTTGTGACATCCAGGCTTGATTACTGCAATGCCATGCATCTGCAGCTAAATGAAGGTGCCCTGTATCACCCGCAGCTAGTGCAGAATGCTGCAGCCAAACTGCTAGTGGGCCTTCTTAGACCCTGCCACATAACACTGGTCTTATGCAATCTTCACTGGCTGCCAGTGAGGTGGCAGATTGCCTTTAAGGTTGGATTGCTGACCTATAAAGCCCTACACAGCCTGGGGCCTGTCTACTTGTGTGATCTACTGACTCCTTACCAACCTTCCCATCCTCTCCATTCATCTGAGGAGGGCCTCCTAGCAGTTCCCTGGGTTTTGCTGAAGTCATCTGAAGAGTGGATTTTTTCAGTAGCTGGTCCAATCCTGTGAAACTCACTCCCAATATATTTGAGATAGACCCCCTCAATGACAGCCTTTGAGAAGGGTCTGAAGTCCCACCTAAGGAGGCTTTTTCCTTATACTAATCTTACTGGTGATGTATTGTCTATATTTTTCTAATTTTATAATTGTAATAATTTAAATGTGTTATATTTTATTACCTGCTGTCTATTTTTATATTGTTGTATGCCATTTTTCAGTGACTTGAGCCTTCAGGGATGGGCGCTTTAGAAATAAAGATTACTTACGTACTTACTTATGTATTCCCATGTCTCCAAAGCAGCCCTAAACATGCGGGAATTGACCTTCAACATCTGTTGCGTCTCTCTGTCCTTCCTGCACCTCATGCTTCACTGTACCGTGTGTGCCTCTCTGGGGTGACCCTCTCTGCAGCCCAATCCTACTTCCTAGGTTGCTTTATTGATAAGCTAATAAGATCTTCTGTACCTCCCACATCTCTACCCCCTGCACCTCGACAAGCCAACTCACTTACATCTGCTGATGCAGATCTCCTGCATGTTGCCAAATGATCGCTTAGATGAGGGAACAGACTTTCACAGTTTTTGCACCTAAATACTGGAACTCAATTCCACTAGAGATTTGCAACCTTTTACTCACACAGGATCTACAATGGTGCTTTATTTAGGCATCTGATGGGTTCATTCTCATGTCACTGAGCTGAATAGCTCTCAATGTCTTTTATGAACTCTGTCAATTATTCTGCTCCCCCTCATGTCCTAGGTCTTCCTCCCCAACTGCCATGTGATCCTGTAAGTTATACTCAGCCTATACAATGTATAACTGATTAAATACTTATATCTGTAAACCTATGAATGTAAATTTCTGTAACTGTACATTGCATTTTTCTCATGTTGGTACATTGTTTGCCTTACCTCTTGCTACTATCCGTACTATGTATTTTTCATGTATGTATGTTCACACTGATGCACTCTCCTGGGTCATACCTGAAAATAGGCATTTACTTGCCTAGTGTACCCAACCTGGTAAACAAAAACTAAATAAATGAAAATAAATAAAATGTCTCTGGTAGGCTGGCAAGTTTGGGGATAAGTAGTCAGAAAAGAAGCTCCAAATAAATAAAACTGAGAATGGCATCTTTTTTTTATATAATTTGTGTATGTTTGTGAGAGGAAAACATAAAAGAAAATAACATTTAATCAATGTGTTTGATTTTTTTATTTTAAGGGAGTTTTATCTTTATGGGCTATATGATTTATTTTTTTGTTAGTGAGTAGATGTGGTAGCCATGTTTGTAATGGCGATCAGGAATTTTTGAAGAAGGAACTAATGTTTTTGTCCTTAGCGCCAACAGTTTTTTACCCATACATTGTGCAGTCCAAATACCCAGACTCCAACAAATCAGGACACAGTATATCCCCTACTGATTTTATAACTCTTTTTGTTTTATCTGTGCAACCTGTAACATGACTAATGTGCTAAAGACCAATACCAATAGTCACATGTGTCTTTGACAAAAGGCTTTATGGTTATAAGTGGGATCCCTTTAAATGATCAACATGTTATTCAGTTTTGTAATATAAGAACATCTCAATAAATATGTAGATATTGCAAATGTACATCCATTATACAATGGTTACAGTATACAGTAATGCTGCACTTTTAATCTATCTGTTGTAAGTGTACAGTATATTAATAATATGATCTTAGAAAACCAACTGCTGATAAAATCACTGAGGTTATAAACAGGAATTTTAAAATGTCTGTAAAGTAATTTCCTTAGGGTTTTTCAAAGCTTGGTGTGTTATAAAATGCAAGTTACCCATTATAAATTCAGAACATATACTGATGGATTTTCAGATTTTTATTGTGTATTAGATATTGTAAAATGCAACTGAAAGTCTATGTGATAATGGATGCAATTGAAAATGAGATTTGGCTGAATGGCATGCCATGGCTTTTTGTTTTACTTCCATTAAATATCATTCACACATTATTTTATTTTGCTTTGTTTGCTGATCACCAGTCTGAGTCTTATAAGTATGTATCTATATATATATATATATATATATATATATATATATATGGAGAGAGAGATAATAGATATATATGTATACATACCATATTTACACATTTTTCAGTTACAGTGGTTTTTACATTTAAATAAATAAAATCCATGTAGCTCCAGAAAAGATACTTGGCAACACTTACAACATTTTTTTCTAGCCCTGTTCACTCAACATAAACAATTTTTTAAATTGCACAAAGTGGTAAGATCATGAAAGGAAGTCCATCCAAGAACTGTAACTCAATAACATAATACTATTTTTCTATGTTACCTTGTTCTATTTGTAAATGGGGTAGTGTAGCACTATTTATGCAGCTAACAAAACCATGTGGTAATTTAGTTCTATTGCATGAGATGATGGTGCTGATGTCTAAAATGGTGCCATTTTGCTATTTACCATGAGAGTCACTCATAATTATCTTATGTATTATCTTTTTTCATAAGCCTGCATTTTACACAAGCTAAACGGGCCTTAATCCAGTATATCATATACTCTAAGTTTAATATGTGCACTTAGATCTCTGCAACACAAAAGTGCAAGGCAGAATGTCATCGTGATGTTGATGAAGTTTGTGAACCAAATTTCTTTAAATGCCAAGCAACTGTAGGACATAATTAGCTACCATTTAATCAAATAAGAGCCTCCCACACCCCAGTCATTAAACTGTAGGACCTACAGTATGTTTGTCCTTCAAATAATTATATAACACAGAAAGACAGGAGGGTAGTAACAGAAAATGAATGAACACAATTGTATATAGTTATTGCATTTAGTGCATTTTCTGCCTGCCCAGATAGGAGTGAATAACACTTGCACTTTTGTAGCAAGTTCTTGTTACTGCTTAACAGTTCTTGGCTAGCAACAAAATTGTGGATACAGGTACACTTTCTATAAGTCCTGTATCTTTTAGAAAGTCATTAGTTATCAATTTCTCATATTTGCCAGCCACTGACAGATATGTTTCATGGGGCTTCACACCATAACAGGAATGTGATCAAGGAACAAGCTGGGGAATACTGTATATTCAATAAATGCCCTGCATATATTCAATTGTTAACTCATACAGAACTGGGACAAAAAACAGAATTGTCTAAACATATGCTCCCAAGGGATCTATCACAACTAGTAAAAAAAGCATAGATACTGAATAAATACTTCTGTCCAGTGTTCACAGTAGGCAGGAGGGACAGGGGGTATCCAGTGAACAAGGCAACCAAAATTTGGTACCGACAAAATGGTGATTCAATTATGGTGCCTGTGTTCACAGCTACCAAGCGGGGGGGGGGGTGACCAAATACTGGGGTGGGCAAAATACCGCAATGGAAAATAGCAGGTATATGCATGCATGCGCACACACATTCGAGGGTGAGAGGCAGAGGAGGGATGGTATGTGGGAGGGGGTGTGGTGGGCAGCTGCCAAGCTGGTCCACTAGTGTGGTAGGGAGGGTGGTCAGATGGGAGATGCAGGGTACAGGGTTTGAGTCCGGCACAGTGTGTGTGTGTTTTTTTTGTTTTTTTTTTGCTGGCAGGTGGCTTTATATTTTTTTAAATTTCACCCCCCAACATGCACCAACCTGGAGTTGAGAATCTATAAGCGGGGGGTGTGGGTGAAATGAGACCCATAGATCTCTGGCACAGTTTTTGTCAGCGCTGCAAGTGTACATCACTGAAACTGATTTTCAGCGATGTACACTCGCCATAACGGTGATCACCTTTCCATGATCACTGTTATGACATGGAACCAGGACAGGGACCACAACTAGTCAGCAAGAGTGATGGGTGGAGCTAGGTAAACACCAGTCCCATTACAGAAGAGCAAGTCCTGGAGAAACTCACAAAACTAAGGGTGGACAAAGCAATGGAATTTGATGAAATACACCCCAGGATATTAAAGGAATTGAAAATGGTGCTAGCAGCACTGCTGGTGGCCCTGTTTAATGAGTCACTTGATAAAGGGATGATTCCAGAGGACTGGAAGGGGGAAAATGTAGTCCCTCTACACAAGAGTGGTAGCGGGGAGGAGGCAGGAAACAATAGGCTGGACAACTTCTCCTCAGTAGTAGGTAAGAATATGATGCAGCTGCTTAAAGAAAGAATTGTGGATCTCTTGGAAACTTAGGGAGCACAGTATCCTAGGTAGCAGGAAGGTCATGTCAAATGAATCTAACTTTTTTGACTGGGTGATGGAGGTGGATCAGGGAGGAGTGGTGGATATTGTCTACCTATTATAGATTTTAGTAAGGCCCTTCAACACCGTACCCCACAGAAGACTGGTGAACAAGCTAGGTAGCCTGGGAGTGGGCCACAAAATGGAAAACTATGTTAGAAACTGGTTGGGGGAAAGGAAGCAGAGGGTGGTAGTATATGGGATCAGGTCTGAGAAAAGAAGTGTGACCAGTGGGTTACCTTAGTGATCAATTCTGGGGCCAGTCCTTTTCAATGTCTTCATCACTGACATTGTCAAATGGCTGGAGGAGGTTTTCTGATTTGCAGATGATACCAAAATCTTCAACAGAGTAGACACTCCAGAGAGGGTCAAATGAATGAGGAGGGATCTGGGAAAACTGGAAAAATGGTCACAGGTATGGCAATTGAAAGTTAATGCAAAGAAGTACAAAATCATGCACCTGGGATGAAGAAACCCTGCAGAAAACTACAGGTGGGGGTTGGGGGAATTGTTGACAGTCACCAGGGAAGAGAGAGACTTAGGGATGATCTTCTCAGATTACCTAAAGGTGGCCAAACAGTGTAACAAGGCAGTTGAAAGGGCAAGTGGGATGTTGGGGTGCATAGAAATGGGTATCACCAGCAGAAGAAAGGAGGTGATGATGCCATTGTACAAAATGCTGGTCAGGCCACACCTGTATTATGGTGTTCAGTTCTGCAGGTCGTATCTTTTCAAGGACATAGACAGAGTGGAGGCGGTCCAGAGAAAGGTGACCAAGATGGTGCATTAGAAAACATATGAGGCACGATTAAAGGACGTCGATGTGTATACACTTGAAGAGAGGAGAGAACGAGGGGATATGATAGAGACCTTCAAGTATCTTAAAGGCTTGAAGAAAGTGTAGTGGTCTGACATCTTTCAGTACAAGAGTTATACAAGGATAAGGGGGCACAATATGATATTAGAGAGGAGCTGGATAAGGGGAATGTGAGGAAGTTTTTCTTCACTGAAAGGATAGTAGATGCTTGGAATAGCCTATCCCAGGAAGTGGTGGGAACTAACACATTGGGGGGATTCAAACATGCATAGGATAGGCAAAAGAGAACCCTAGATGGGGGAAGTGAGGCAAAAGCCAATGACCAGGTAGTGTCAGTGGCCTCTGATGCAGGCAGGGAAATATGGGCAGACTAGCTGGGCCCAGCAGTCCTTATCTGCCGTCAACTACTTTGTAACTATGTAACAGCAAAATAAGGCAAACTGTAAATTCAGAACTCTGGCAATCTTCAGAAAATGGAAGGAAGTAATACCTCAAACTATCCAAGTTTTGTAATTGACCTACAGTAGGTTAGCTTCATAAGAAAGCTATAAGAAGAGATTAACCCATGACAGAGCATGGGTTTACTGAGCATTAATCCATGCTTGGGGGGGCAGTAAGGCATTGGGCCACAGGCTGAGTGACTTCAACCACCCAGGCGAGGAGTAATGCTTAGTAAACCCATGCCCTGGAGTGGGTTAATCTTATAAAATGGGCAACTTTATTTTAGAGGTTTAACTAAATAAATATTAAAAAAAACACTGTTTACATGCATTTGTAATAAAATAGTTCTTCCGCCTAATGGGTTTATCCTTCTGAGGATGCCGTAGTTGTAGTTCTCCACTAGGTGGATTTCCCCCTAATGAGGATGCTATAGTTGAAGTTTTTTACAAGTTTCTTTGTTACAGTGATCTGAAAAGGTCACTTTACATTGCTGTCACTCAGGATTTTGTAGTGCGGCAAGGCAACTGTGGGTTTACAGGGGATTAACCCATGGTCAGGTGACCTGATTTGACAAATCAAAATATAGGATTTTCAGCACCCATTTTATAAAGGTAAGCATCTTCCTGTTGCAAGAATTTACTACGAGTGCTGTGAGAAAAGAAGCAACACCCTAGGGTACAGAATCAGGGAATACTTTCAACCCAAAACACAATAATTATGGAGACATGGGCTACCCAATACCATGACTGGGACCTGGTGGTCCCAGGATACAGGCCGTACCAGAAGGACAGGGAGAAGGGGAAGGAGGGAAGGGTGGCAATTAATGTTAAGGCAGGAATACTATATATTAGGGAGGAAGGGGAGGAGGGAAGGTCAGAGGCCTAATGGCTAGTAAACCAATACTTGAAAGGCAGGAGGGTTAGGTTGGGGGTGGTCTATAGGCCACCATCTCGAAACAAGGTAATTGATAGGGAGCTAGGAGAGCAGATAAAGAGGGTCAGTGCTAAGAGTAACACCATGATAGTGGGTGACTTCAATCTGCCTGGGGTGGAGTGGAGTACCCCCTGCCACCACGAGTGTCAGGGAACAGGTCCTCCTGGAGGCTTTCCAGGGCAACTTCCTGGTGCAGATGATAAGGAACCAACCATGGAAGATAACATACTGCACCTTGTGCTGACAAATGGCGAGAACATCCAGGAATTAGGGGTGGAGGACCATCTAGTGGGGAGTGACCACCACACAGTGTGGTTCTCACTCAGTATGGGTAAAGGGACTGCCAGAACAAGGACAATGATGATGGACTTCAGGCAGCCAGCTTTGGAAGGATGAGGAACATATTGGAAGGGCACCTCACCAGCATCTGCCCATACATGGATGCTAACCAGAAATGGGGGATTATCAAAAGTGGGTTAGCATAAGCCACCAACACTTGCTCAAAATTCCAGAGCAAAAAGGCCAGGTCTAAGAGACCAACCTGGATAAGTGGGAAAGTGTTCAGGAGGGTAAAGAAAAAAGGTCTGCCTTCAAAAAATACATGAGATTCAAATGGGAGGAGGATAAGGAGGAGTGCAGGAAGAAAGCAAGGGAGTTGAGCAGATAAGCTAGGACAGCCAAGGCAGCTATGGAGCTTAGGCTGGCACAAGGGATCAGAGAGGGGGAAAAGGACTTCTTCAAGTACATAAGAGAGACAAGAAGCTGTAAGTATCAGATATTTATGATCAAGATAGAAAGGGGGTGGGCGGAGAAGGGACTGGAGCAGGCAGAAGCACTCAATGCGTACTTCTGTTCTGTGTTTACCAGGGAGAAGATGGGACCAATGCCACAGGGAAAGGCAGGGGTTGGGAACGGGGGGTGGAGGTAACGGATGGGTTAATCCCAGTGAGCAGGGTCCTGGAAGGCCTAAGGGTCCTGAGAGTGCACAAGGCACCAGGCCCAGACAGAATACACCCCAAGGTGTTAAGGGAGTTGACAGAGGTCCTGGTGTGACCACTGGCAGACTTGTTCAACACCTCTCTGGGGACTGGTTGCATTCCCCAGGACTGGAAGATGGCACCTGTGGTGCCCATCCACAAAAGTGGACCCAAGGATGTACCAGAGAACTATAAACCAGTCAGCCTCACCCCCATCATGGGGAAGCTAACTGAGACCATCCTCAAGGAGAGGCTAGTAGCCTTCCTGGAGGAGAATAGTCTACAGGACAGCAGGCAGCATAGGTTTGTCTTGGGTAGATCATGCTAGACCATCCTGGTTGACTTTTATGACTGGGTGACTAGGGCAACTGACAAGGGCCATACAGTGGATGCGCTGTATCTGGACTTCAGCAAACCCTTTGACTCAGTCCCTCATGGTAGGTTGATTAGTAAACTGGGATACCTGGGAGCATGAGAGAAGCTGGTGGAGTGGGTCAAGCACTGGCTACAGGATAGGCAACAGAAGATGGTTGTTAGGGGGGAACTCTCAACTCCAAGGGCTGTAATCAGTGGGGTTCTTCAGGGCTCAGTGCTGGGTCCGGTGTTGTTTGGCATCTTTATTGCTGACATCTCAGATGGGATTAGGAATAAATTCAGCCTTTTTGCTGATGATACAAAGATTGGTGCAGTAGTGGACAGCGCTGAAGCGGCAGTTAGGACTACATGAGGATCTGGTCAAACCTGAGTGCTGGTCAAATACATGGCAGCTGGAATTCAATGCCAAAAAGTGCAAAGTCATGCACTTGGGAGCCAGGAATCCAAGGTATTGTTATAGGCTGGGGGGTGGGTACAGATATCCAGTACAGAGGAGGAAAAGGATCTTGGGGTGCTAGTCACAGGGCAAATGTACCACTCAGCACAGTGCAGGAGGGCAACAGCTAAAGCAAATAAGATGTTGGGGTGTGTTACCAGAGGGATCACCTCCAAGAAGGGGGAGGTCATTCTGACAATATACAGGTCACTGGTCAGACCGAACATGGAGTACTGCATGCAGTTCTGGTGTCCCTACCTAAAGAAAGATACCAATCTACAGGATGGAGTTCAGCGCAGAGCAACCAGGATGATCTTCAGAATGGAGGGCAAACCCTACGAGGAGAGGCTGAGGCAGCCCAACATGTACTCCCTGGAGGAGAAGAGGGATAGAGGGAATATGATCAAAAACTTCAATTATATGAAGGGCATACATAAGATTAGTATGATGGGGATTTTTAGGTTAAAGGGAGGGAGAGACACCAGGGGCACAGTCTGAAATTAGAGGGGGCAGGTTCAGAAGGGAAATGAGAAGGCACTACATCATTGAAAGGGTGGTGGTTGGGTGGAACACATTACCAGAGGAAGTGGTATTCTTAAAGTTGGTGGGCAGTTTCAAGAGGGAATGGGATAGGGCAAGGGGGTGGGTCACTACTATACAGGGGGAAAGGGGGCAGCTGCAGAGTACTAGGTTGATAGTTGTACACTTGAGCAGACTTGATAGACCATATGACTTGTATCTACTGGCATTTTTCATATGTTTGTATGTTGATAATAAACTAAATGACAATGTTAGGCAAAGAGAAATATTTATGTAACCCACCTGCAAATGGGGGTTCCCAAAAGACTTCCAGGAGCTTGCTTGAATGCTCCAAGCCTGAATGGTGTTTGGCGTTTAAGCCATTTATCAGTGAGTGTTTTTAGAACCTCTGGTACTGTCTCTTTAAGAGCTGTCTGCTTGCAGACATAATTAGTTTGTATGGGGGACTGTGTGTTTCTTTGATTGAGTACCACCTGCTGCTGCCAATGCACTCCATTTTGCAGTCACTAGAGTGCAAAGGGAACCTATCTGAAAGATGTAACTGTTTGCCAGAAACCATTTAGAGTAATAATGAAATTACAGTTTGTCTAACCTGCTTTCTTTGCAGTCAGAACTGTGTCTGCCTAGTTCCCATTCTGGTTTTGAACTGCTGAACTGGACCAATCAGTGTGGGGTAGCTAGCTCTAAAATGGTGCCTTGGACAAATCAGAACTTGGACTCATAATCTGAGCCAGCCACAAGAGGATTGTATGGGCAGTGACTCTGGGAGATGTAGTTTAGACTTCGGCGCCTTTTTGGACCAACAGGAGCAGTCTATTGTGAGTGACAGCCAATCCAGTCAAGAACTGGGAGGAACTCAAAGGAAGTGCCCGGTTTTGTCTGTTGGAGTTTCAGTTGAGCTTTGGCAGTGAAGAAGGAAGGAGCCCTGTGCTTTTTCAGTGTGCAGTTTCAGTCAAAAAACGTGTGTAAGGCCCAGAGTTCCGGTCTGCAGCTTGTGTAACTGCTTGTTAGGACTGAATCCGTCCTGTGAAAAGAATCAAAGGATCTCTGAAGAGTAGAAACCAGGCTCACCCTGTAGAAGACTGGAGAAATTGTTGAATTGCACTCGGTCTGTCAGGAACTGAATCTGCTGTGTTCTCCCGGGTATTGTGCAGTAATTGCGATCGGGATAGAGAAGCAGCCTGCCTGGTATAGTACTTTCTTTTTTACCATATAAATGTGTGAAGAGTCTCGTGGAGCTCAAGAGTAGCCCTGCTGACATTGAAGGACCCTATCTTGTTTGGAGGTCGTGAGTACTAATTCAGGGTCGCTCCCTGTTGAATTGCCACATTAAATCCAAATGGAATCACTGTACTGCTGACTGTTTAAACTAATTTTTCTTGTCACTGTGTGAAAGGGCCCCTACCAGCTGCCACGGTTTGGACTAGCCACTAGGGCTTGGGTACCCAGGGACAGTAACTGATAGGGATAGGCCTGTGCACAGAGCCATAGGTAGATAGTAAAGTGATAAGCTAATTAACCTGATTTCCCCCTGTCCTTGTTATATCCCCCTAAATAAATCAGAGCTGCTTGTTTCAGCAAAGTTATACTGCCTGAGGTATTTGTCTATGTTAAAGTACTGTACTGTGATTGTTGCACTGTATCTTATTTCACAGGAGGTCCCAGTGCCGGAACTAGTCCTGGGGGTAAGTGTATACGGTGAAGGTAATTCTGATATATTGTGTGGGCCACTAGTGGGAAGAAAGGGGGGTTGCAGTGTCCCAGAGGGCTGTGACCAAGTAAGTTTAACTATTGCAAACCCTGACCTCTGGGTGGAGGCACCCGCTATTGGATCCAGGCCCCTCAACCTGTTAGTGGCAAATCAGGCAGGGGTAGTAGCCCCTGGGATAGCGCCATCTAGGGGTTACATTTAATAAATGTCAGAATCTACTGTTCAAAAGAATAGTTGCTGGAGCTGCATTCTGTACAAAAACTAAAAATCTGAAGAACGCAATAGCCATCAGGTAAGGATGGATGGATGGTTGCATGGGTGGATGGATGAATGGAACGATGCATGGAATTTTATTTTACAAAGCACCTTTCATTTTCTCGAGGTGCTGTACAAACTAATCAGAAAAATGAATTCATAAATAAATATATCAGGAACTCATATACAAAAACAAACAATAACAGCAGAAATAAATTTAAGGAAAATAAATCAGGAATGCTATGATATTGTGCCAGGTGGGCCAGATAAAAGATACACATCTTTACCTCTGTCCAGAAGTGGCTCTCCGTGGTAATCACATTGACATGTGGTAGGAGAGAGAGAGTTCAAGAGAACTGGTCTGTCACAGGCGCTGTCTACACTGTACACGGCTGAGCAGTAACGGTTTTAAAACCGGTATGGTATGTACCGTTACCATCCGTCAGCACTGACGATGAACCGTTTCTTGAAACGGCCACCTCCCATCCACACTGCTTCTCTTTTTTGGAGCTCCATGCAAATCAAATCAAGGGGCTATCCCACAGTGCCTTGTAGGGCATCCTCATACATACATACATAAAGCATCGAAATCAGTACAGTCACGCATCCGCACTGGTCAGGGAAACGTTATAGAAAATGAACCATTTCTGATTCCGACCTAAGACCACATCTTGACAGGTCTAAAGAATGGTTTTAAAATCGCATGGTAAACCATTACCAGTGTGGACACAACCCGTTTTTGGAGTTCACGGTAGCGGTTCAAAGCACTGGTAACGGTTTATCATGAGCAGTGTGGACAGGGCCACAGACAGCAGCTTGTCTCCCACTGATTTTGATCTTGTGTGGGGACACTAAGCAACCCAAAATCTCTGGAACATATTGCCTTACCAGGGCAGTGTGGTGTCAAATGTGTGTGGAGGTAGGTGGGACCCAGACTGTTTAGGGCTTTTGGGAAATTAGATGGAGTGAACATACTGTATATTGCAAAACAGACAGGAAGATTTATTAGATTAGGCCCTGGAACCATCTGGAAACAGTAGAGATTGGTGAGTGAAAAATCAGTTTCAAGTAAAGTACATTTAGTGAAACAATGTCCACTGGTACAACAACAAATAAAGTACCCAATCAAAACATCATTACAACATGGAAATAGACTTAAAACAGCTGCTAAAAACATGCATTTTCTTACGTATTAAAAATGTTTTGGGGAATCACTGTGGTTCAGTGGTTAGAGAATTTAACAGAAATGCAGATCACATGTCCCATTCCCCCCTCCCCCCAAATCATAACCTGAATGTGCAGTGGTGATGGCCAGATTGCAATGCAATGTCTCAAGTTGCTGCATTACACAGAGGATTAAATGCCATTGAAATTGCCTTGCTTATTACAGTAACTCAACTGAAGTATGGTGCCATATTGATTTGCATGCTGGCTAGCACCACAGTATACTACAGTTGCTTTTTATTAGTGTTCTTATTCCTGAGTATAGACTGCAGCACTGTAGCCATGTTGGGTACATCCACTCTAGCTGTACATCACTGCAGAAGGATTTACTCCCTCACCCATTCCTAGTCTGGTATGCCAAATCCTTTTTGCTCCCTCCATCTGCTGGTTCCCTCCCCCACATCTGATAATTCACTCCTACTCCCTTGTCCTCCGCATGCCTGTTCGCTCCCTCACCCTAATCCCAGACAGGTGCAATGTTATACATTTTTGAATTCCCTACAATTCCCTACCTTATCCATTTTTTTCCTTTAATCCTGACCCTGGCAGTGCAGCAGGTGGTGGCTGGGAAGCATCCACACATTGACAGATAATATGCGCTACATGTCA
Organism: Neoceratodus forsteri; assembly: GCA_016271365.2. Lineage (NCBI taxonomy): Eukaryota > Metazoa > Chordata > Ceratodontiformes > Ceratodontidae > Neoceratodus > Neoceratodus forsteri. The sequence continues at coordinate 584,948,862 of CM028133.1, forward strand.
GCTACCACTGCCAGAGTGGCTGAGTAGAGCTGAAAGGATCCCAGTGGGTACAGTCTGCTCCATGTGCTTAGAAGCAGCCACTGTGTACTGTTAATTGTATGTGCACCCAGTGGTGAACTGTATGAACTTGAGCATGTCAACTGACCTCTCAGTGCCTCAGACCTCCCTGGTATAAGAGCGGGTTGATGTCTGGCCCCATCCGAAATAAGATGCAGCACCTCCACTGTGCTATGCTGTGTACATAAAGTGACAATTCATGGATTAATGTAATATGCAAAATTGTGATAAATAGTTACACTGAATAAATGTGCATCATTACACAAATACTGAGTGCTATCCCTTAGCAATACTGAAACTACAATACTATTAGACCTGCAGCGATGGCTCACTCCTTGGAGCCATCATCCATACTTAGCCTCCTGCCACAGAGAATATCAGAAACTTGCCCTTGACCGGACTCCCTCTTCCAGACCTGCAGCGATGGCTCACTCCTTGGAGCCATCATCCGTACTCAGCCTCCTGCCACAGAGAATATCAGAAACTTGCCCTTGACTGGGCTCCCTCCTCCAGACATGTGGCTATGGCTCATTCCTTGGAACCATCAGCTGTACTCAGCCTCCCGCCGCAGAGAAAATCAGGTACACCCGCTGTTGCTCTTCTTGCCTACTCGGATTCAAACCTCTGTTTCCCACTGGATAATTTCCCCTGGAAACCACTAGACTGCCATTGGTTAGCGTGCCTTCTTCAGGTGGGACATTTGGACACTGGCCCTTGCTAGCACCTTGGCTGTTCACTGACTGGCATTTGCTATTTTTCAATCTGTGTCCTGACTGGCTTTTAGTTAGCTAGTTAGCCTACAGTACCCTTTTTTTTGTCCATTTTCCCATTAGCAAGTTATACTGTACTTCCACTAGAGGGACACAATCTTTATCTAAAGCAGCCTATTATTCATATAGATACATTTCTAAACTACAGTTACCTCCTCCATCTGACCAGCCCCTCTCCACACTCCCTGCTCACAAATTCTTCCTGTTCCTAAATTCATTGTTCACAATTTCTCTGCCTTTATGAACAATGCATCCACTACTCTCCTCTCTCCCCCTTGTTCTGCTCATATCCCTCTCTTTACCACCTCCACTTGCTCACTACTCACCTATTCCTAATAACTCTCCCACACCCATTAGTTATTATCTCCAATCCCCTACCCACATCCATGCTATCACTCCCTCCCCTCATTTGAAATATGGTCTCACTCTACCACTGTTCTTCATGTGGCTTTGATAATAGTGTCCATTTTCACTGCATTTCTCCACCTTCTTCTTCCTCACTCATCCAATCCCATCTCCTCAAAACTCCCAACCTCCTCGCCAGCTCCCTCTAAATCCCCTAAGTTCCACTTACTCATACTCGCTCTCCTCTTGCTCTCCACCAGGGATATCCACCCCAACCCAGGCCATATTGCCTCTAGCTCCTCTGGTGCTTCTTCCACTACTACCTCCTCCCACTCTCTTCTCTCAGCCCTCCTAAAGGGCTTAAAGATCCCACATCTAAACACCCGCAGCTTGCTGCAAAAAATAGAACAGATTCAGACCATGGTGTGCATTCTCAAACTAGACATTCTAATCATCTCAGAAACTTGGCTAAAGAGCACTGTCCCTGACCACTCAGTCTCCATTCCTGGCTACTCACTGCTAAGGCAAGACTGTGCTGGCAGGGGTTGTGGTGTGGCCATTTAAGTCCTAGCCTCCATCCAATATTCCATCATCTACTCATCCTCCAGTCCTGAGATCCATGAAGCCTAAGCTATACATGTGATCCTCCTTTCGCTCTCCCAGTCTTCACAGCCAGCATATACTGCTGTCCAAATGTCCATCCTTCCGATGCGCTAGACCTCCTAACCTCCACCACTTCTCTTGCTCACTCTGGGAAATTTTTCATCCTAGGCGACTTCAATATAAATTGACAGTTACCTAAAACTACAAAAACTAAAAATGAAATCAGAGCCCTACACCGCTCCCAACTGATCTCTGAACCCACTGACACAAACCAGAAGACACAACAACACACCCTACTTGACTGGGCCCTTACCTCCCACCCTCACCATGTCATCACCTCTGGCAGCCTCCCCGATGCTCTCAGTGACCTTAACCCAATATTCATAGTTATGAAAGTCCACAGAACTAAATCATCACACAAAACCATACAACTGCACTCTTTCAAGTCTCTTGACCTTGAACCTCCTCTGAGTAACCTTGCCACTTCTGACTGGCCCCCCCTAACCTACCTCCCTTCAGTTGATAAGGCCCTTGTCTACTTCAAAGAAATCTTTCTTGTAAGCTGGAATGCCTTTGCCCCACTTAAACAAATCCGAGTCAGAGGTAACCACTTACCTTGGATAACCCCTGAATTTCTGGCCTGCCTCAGGGCTAGAGATTGAGTCTGGAAACATCATAAAGCTACCCAGCACCCTAGTGACCTCACAAACTACCACATGCTCCGAAAAGCTTGTACAAGGGCTACAAGGTTAGCCAAATCCAAATATTTCAAATCTGCCTTCATCACCAACATAAATTGCCCTTCAATGTTCTGGAAGGGGGTCTTTGCCCTATTTACCTCCTCATCTTGCCCCCTGGTATTTAAAGTAAATAGCTCACTATTAGTGTCTGACCCACCAGCCGTAGCTGCGGAATTGAACTCCTACTATACCTCCTGCACCATGAACTACTGAAATCCTTCCCCTCCTACCAATTTCTAGAGCCAGGGTTCACCAGATTTTTGGGGTTCTAGTTTGGTTCTGGGTTTGCAGTGTGGGGTTCTGGTTCAGTTCAATTCTGCTTAAAAATGACATGTTTGGGTTCTGGTTCAGTTCAGTTTTAGGATTTTGGTTTATTTTCTAGTTCTGGTTTGGTTCTGGTTCTGGATCACGTTAAATGATACTAAATTCACTTTATATTGCCAAATAATATATATATATACACACACACACACACATATAAATATATATATATATAATATATATATATATAAATAAAACATGGAGACAAGACAACTGATTACACATTGTTAACTTTGTTTCAAATCAGCATTACTTTGAGTAAAAGAAACTGAAAAGCAGGCAAGTACAAATTCAGTTGTAAAATATAAATGTTTAAAGATTTAACAAATACAGAACAAGCAAGTGTGTTAACTTGATAGGTGAGATATTCGATCATCTAGAACTTGCTTGCAGAATGAGAACAATCTCTCAATGCTACTGCTCCTAGCTGGCAAGCATAGGTACTTCTGTGCAAGCTTTGCTAGTTTTGGGAACAGGTGTCTTCCTGTCTTATTCCAGAATTCAAGGCAGTTGTCAGAATAACTGTCATGTTCTAAATATGTTTTTAGTTCACTGGATGACAGTGATCTGGTTGCTGTTGAAGAAGGACCATCGAGACTGGACACTATGCCCTTGACATCAGTTTTTGGCCTTTTTGCTGGTGGCTCATCATCATTGGATTTTGCTTTGATATTGACAGTCATTACTGACTTCAATGAAAAAATCATTTCACAATCTGTAGACAATACTTCACACAGCTGGAGAAGTGCAGAATAGCGTGGATAGACTATTGCCTCCATGTGGATTCTCCTCATCTCATATGATCTGGGTTCAGGTTCAGTTAGGGTTTGTCTTTTTTTTTTTTTTAGGGTTCTAGTTCGGTTCAAATCGGGCAAAAATCGAATAGTTCGGGTTCAGTTCGGGTTTGGTTCTCAGAAGAACCCTGGCTCTACCTATTCCACTCCCCACCCTCTACCAGTGTGCCCCCTCAACTACATTCCCACCTCCCCTTCTCTTTCACTACTGTAACCCCAAATGATACTCTAAGTGCCCTCCTCACCATCAACCCCTCTATATGTGCCTCCCCAATGGCCTTGACCCAAAACTCCTCTCCCTGTCTGCTTCAGCCATTGTCTACCCCCCCCTCTCAATAGTCCTAAATCTCTCATTCTCTACCACCTCAGTCACCACTGCATGGAAACATGCAGTGGTCCTCCCTCTACCCAAAGGAGGTGACCCCTCATCCCCTTGCAAATACTGCCCCATTTCTCTCCTCCTCCTCCTCACTACCCTTGCCAAACTTCAAGAACACATTGTCCTCTTCCAACTCACCTCTTTTCTATCTGACACCTCCTTTTTCATCCCTTTCCAGTCTGGTTTCAGGAAAAACCACTCAACCACCACCTCTCTCCTATGGCTCACAGACTCCATCCTAACCAGGATGGACAATGGCCAATTTACCTCGCCATTTTTGTTAACTTGGCCAAGGCCTTTGACATCGTCTCTCACTCTTTTCTCCTAGACTCACTCCCAGCAGCTGGCCTATCCCCTTCTGCCACAAACTGGTTCAAGGCCTACCTTATCGGCAGAACCCAATCAGTAAAGATCTTGGACGTCACTTCCCCTCCCTTCCCCTCCCCTCCTGATTAGCACTGACATCCCCTAGGGCTCTGTAGGAGGGCCCCTCCTATTCTCCATCTTTGTAAATGACCTTCCATCTGTTTGCTCTGACTCCCCCACTCTTCAATTCCTTCTGCCGCTTTGCCCTGGATGCCCCCCCCCGCACCCACCACTGTGATCTTTATTGTGCCCTATCCTTTCCCTCTCTTACAAATAGGTGACTCTCCCACAGTACTAAATTCACCTCCAAGCACTAGTAGGGTGAGCTCCCTTCTTACCGCACCTCCTCCTTTATAACACCCTCCCCCATCCTCCCATTCCCTTAGATCAGTGGTGCACAACTTTTTTTAAGGGAGGGCCAGACTGAAGACTTGAGTCTAGGCTGAGGGCCAAGGGCCACAGGCCGAGGGCCACTGTAAAATGACCCAAGGTGACAAATGTCCATCAAGCCATTATAAAATGTACACAAAAAAAAAATCAAAACATGCATTTATCTATCTATTTGTTTATTTATTTATCAACATGTTACTGAAACTAAAAACAACAAAAAAAATAAAGAGTGCAAGTGGAAGCTGCTTGGTCCTTAGAGGCCACAGACAGCTGCTGTGGGGGCAATTTGTGGCCCCCTGGGCCACATGTTATGCACCCCTGCCTTAGATCAACCAACTCCCAGACTCTGGTAGTCCCCTGCAGATCCACCCAAATAAGCCAATCTGGTTACTCTCACCGCCTCCCAAAAATTTGGAATTCCTTCCCCCCTCAAATCTGGCACTCAGCATCCAGTACTCCATCAGCTCTGCCCTCAATAATTACCTTGCTTCTAGCTTCTCCTGCCATGTCTCTCCCTAATTTTGTCCTCTAAGCCCTGGACAAACCCTACCCCTTTACTGTCATCTTCATTTTACCCTGTGCACCCCTACTCCCCCAAATTTCTAGCTGTCCCCCACTTCCCCCAAATTGCTCCCCCTTACTGGCCTCCCTTCGTCTCTCACAGAATGTAGGGGATCCCGAATGCTCTCCATGGGTTCCTCTCCTACCCCCCCCAAGGGGCTTGTATCTCTCATCTACTCCCTTCCCCCACCATCCCTCCTATCTCCCTAGACTTGCAATCCTCTTGCAGGGTTCTTAGCATCCTGAAGGGGTCCTACTGCATCTAGGCTTGTCTTTTCTCCTTCCCCCTCCCCATCTACCTGTCCTCCTAGCCTTTGCAGTCCACTTTCAGGGTTCTCAGCATCTTGAAGGGGCCCTGCTGCACCTAGGCATGTCTCTGCTCCTTCCCCTCCCCATTCTACCAATTCTCCGTAGCCTTCGCAGTCCCCTTGCAGGGTTCTCAGCATCCTGAAGGGGTCCTACTGGGCCTAGGCTTGTCCCCTCTCCTTCCCCTCCCCATTTACCTTTCTCCCTAGTCTTTGCAGTCCCTCTTGAAGGGTTCTCAGCATTCTGAGGGGGTCCTACTGCACCTAGTCTTGTTTCCTCTCCTTCACCTCCCCCATCTACCTTTCTCCCTGACCATCGCAGTTCCCTTGCAGAGTTCTCAGCATCCTGAAGAGGTCAAACTGAACCTAAGTATATCGCCCCTATTCTATCTAACCACTGTCTTGGCTTTCCCTGACTACTAGCAGGGTCCAATGCATCCTGATGGACTACTGATTAGGCCCCATCCCCTCCAAAAGCATGAATTCTCTTCCTCTCAAGGGTTCAATTCTTCCTCCCTCCCTATCCTATCACTCTCTTAATCCCTATCTACTGACCTTCCCCAATCCCCTTTCAGGGTACCCCACATCCTGAAGGGCCCTCTTTTGGGGTAGGTCATATTCCCCTCTCCTAACATTAAGTCACATCTCCTCCTTCTCTCTCCTCCCTCTTTAAATCCCTACAGCCTTATCTTTCTATCTAGCCCCACAGCCCCCCTTGCAGGGTTCCCCACATCCAGAAGGAATCTCTCTGGGACACTGCCTTATCCTTCTGTCTGGTCCCCCCAGTCCCCTTACAGGGTTCCTCGCATCCTGAAGGGGTCTCCAGAAACATGACTCTCCCCCCTCCACCCCACCACACCCATCACTCTACTTTCCCCCTTTTCTTTCACGTAAGCACTTGTTTACTTATTAACCCGACACTTATTATTCTCCACTCTTTCTACCTATTATGCGCAACACTGTTGTAACACTGTTTGTAGCACCTGCCTTACAACTCTATGTTAATGTTTATCTTCTAGCTTGAATGTTTAATGTCTCATTCCTATTGTACCCCTTCCCCTCAGGTCGAACTGGGAGACAAGCAACTTGTTACTCAGTGTGCCTTCCTGATGAAACATTTCAACAAATAAATAAAAATAAATGTAATGTCCTCTGAAGCCTAATCTCCATTCTACAATACCCTGAAAACACAAATTCAATGTACAAGATATTGGGAGACTTTAACTCACACATGTAACAGAACACTATCTAGTACATGTGCAATGGAAAAGTAATGAGAACAGTAAGGAGGCACTTGCTTATAGAGGCACTGCACTAGGATGACAAATTATGAAAAAAAATCAAGGCAGTGGTGGTGTTTGTACAGTTCTGGCTAGCAGTGTTTAGACAGTAACCAGCATCACACTGTATAAAGTTGTACCTTAAGTTCAGCATAGCAATATATTTATTTTTGCAACCAAAATGAATGTATACAATAATAAAATACACCAATGAAAAGGAGCCCTTGCTCTGTGGTTTTTGTTACATCTTTCCTTGAAATAAATGTTATTCATGATAATGAAGAAGTTGATTTACCTTGAATAACAGTTGCTCTAGCGATGTTTGATTGTATGTATTACTAGTGCTTTTATTCCAGTCGTAGTAGATATACTGATACATACCATAGCTGGTTAAGGACACATAACGATATCTAGTCTCCCCCCCTTATTCTACTAATACATAGGCACTGTAGAGTGCACTGTGTGCCATAAAAGCTCACACAGTATCAAATACTGTATCTAGAATAATTTTGAGGTCAGATATCAAAGCAGCAGTTTTAGATTTTATTACATGGATCAATTCCAAATGTTTATGCTATTATTTCAGAAATGGAACTTCAAGTGTGACTACTGCATCCTTTCTCTAATGGTGACATATTTGATGTATAATTTAACTGTGCCCTTTCAGACTTGTCAACCATTCCTACATCAGCTGGGAGTACTGTGGCTGCCAGCCTGCCTCCTATGGTAACCAGCCAACTCCTACTGTGGGACAGCATAAATATATTTAACAACCTGTATCATAAATGACAAATGAGCAGTGATGACCCCTGGATGCAAACAGTGCTGTTTGTACTGGAATAAAACAAGAACATAATATGACTGCTCTGAGAAAAAAAACATTGCCTAAGAGTACAGGTTCAGGGAATACTTTTAACCCCAAGCACCCTAAACTAAACCACAATGTTATAGTAGGTAAAGAGAGAGATGTAATACATGTGAGAATTCTTTGTTCAAAAGAACAGTTACTAGAGCTGCATTCTGTATTAAAACTAAAAACCTGAAGGACACCAAAACAATCAAGTAATGATGGGCGGACTGATGGATAGCGTGGATGGATGGAATTTTATTTTATAATGCACCTTTCTTTTTCTCAGAGTGCTGTACTAACTATGCAGAAGAGATAACAATTCATAAACAAATACACTAAAAATTAAAATACAAAAAACAAACAGCAGATACAATTAAAGAAAAAGAAATCAAGAAAGTTTGGTTATAAGGCCAGGATAGGCCAGCTTAAGGATCCACCTCTTCAGCCCTGCCCATGAAGTGGCTCCCCAAGGTGATCAGATTGACATGCGGTAGGAGGGCATTCAAGAGAAGTGGCCTGCCATAGACAACACCTTGTGGCCTGTTGATTTTATTGTTGTGTGAGGTTCACTAAATGACCCCAAATCCCTGGAACAACATCCCCACCAGGGCAGCGTGGGGTCAGATGTTTGTGGAGGTGGGTGGAACCCAGACTGTTTAGGGTCTTTAGGGAAATTAGATGGCGTGAACATAAAAACTGAAAGCTTCATCAAACACTGAGCTACAGAACAGGAAACAGCAAAAAGTGGCTACTGAAAAGTCAATCTCAATTAAAGTAGAATTAGTGAAACAATGTCCACTGAGATGACAATGAGCAATGTACCCAATCAAAGAGTCATTACAGCTATTAGTCATAAAGGAAGTACACTTAAAATGACAGCTAAAAATAAGCATTTTCTTCCTTACTAAAAATGTCTTGGGCAGGCAGTGTGGTTTGGTGGTTCAAGCACTGAACTGAGACTCAGATCACAGGACCCAATCCCCTTAGTCATAAATTGCAATTTATAGTGGTGCTGGCCTGGATGAAAGTCAGTATCTTGAGATGCTGCATGACAAAAGGGATTGTCATTGACATTGCCTTGTCTACTGCAGTAACTCTACTATAGTATGTTGCAGTATTACATTGCATACTGACTGGTACCACTGTATGCTACAGTTGCTTTTTGCAAGTGTTTTTTTCTCCAGAGCATGGCATGCAGCACTATAGACAGTTTGGGCACATCCACGCTAGAGTATTCTGTGATATGGGGCACTGGCAAGTGGGCAGCTGCTGAAACGGCAACCCACTTTCGGCTAGTGCCCTGATGGCGGGGGTGTGGGGTCAGCAAATAGATGGGGCGGGTCGCAAAAACGTGACAGGATGTTGCGCATGTATACACATGCGGGGGGGTGGGAGTGAGCCCAATGAACGTGGGGCAGGAGGGTATGTGAGGGGTGGTGCCATGGGGTTCTGGTGAGCTGGCATCATGATGTGGTGGGTTAGGTGCTGGCTCAGGGTGGCAGGGATACAGGGTTCGGGACTGGGTGCCAGTAGTTTTTGTTGCGCCTGGCCCGAGACAGTGTTTTTTTTGTTTGGGACATGCACCCCCCCTGGAGTTAAGAATCCTAATTTAGTGGGGTGTGGAGGATGTGCTCCCTCTCCCAATCCTAGTCTGGCACATCAAATCCCTTCTGCTCTCTCTACCTTCTGGTTCCCTCTCCCACCCCTAAAAATGAATTCCCACTCCCCTGTCCTTCCCCTGTTGTTTCCCTTCCTCTACCCTAATCCCAGACAGGTATAATGTTACACATTTTTAAAATCCCTACCTCATTCACCTCCTTAAGTTCAATCCTGGCAATGCAGCAGGTGGTAGGTAGGGAGCATCCACACATTGACTTATAATGATATATAATGCCTGCTGCATTTCAGCTGCCACTGCCAAAGTGGTTGAGTACAGCTGAAACAGAAAATAACTCAGTGCATACAGTCTCCCCATGTGCTTAGGAGCAGCCATTGTGTGCCACTAACTGTAAATCCACCCAGTTGTGCACTGTATGACTTTGAGCAAGTCAACTGACCTCTCAGTGCCTCAGACTTCCCAGCTGTAAATTTAGTTCAATGTGCCTGTGCAACTGGTTTCATGCTTATGTAACGTAGATAAACTTTGGCTGTTCAAATCTCTATCTGTGGGATATTCCACCCTGTAGGAGTATGAAGGGTACCACTTCCTCTGGTAATGTGTTCCACCCAGTATGAAGGCAAGGAACCCTAGGGAAGGGTTCCACCCCTTGAGGTGCTGTGGGAGGGATTCCCTTGGCTAAAGGTACTTTAGGAAGACGCCCACTGGAGAGAGAGGTATGCCACTGGAGGAGGAGGAGGGGTCGATGGAGAGGCAAGGAAAAATGCTTGTGTGTGGAATGAGGAGAGCAGCCCTTAATTAGGCCAAAAGGGTTTTGTGGCCAGTTGCACCACCCCTTTGAACTAAAGGCAGTAGCCTTCCAAGTAGATGCAGGCCCCATGGGAAATAAGATACAGCACCTCAACTGGGGTATGCTGTGTAAATTATGTGATAATTAACTGGTTAGTGAAATATGCAAAAACTGTAATAAATTGCTACACTGAACAAATGTGCATCATTAACTACACACATGCACCTAGGGCACAGAAACCCAAAGACAGACTATAATATATGGAAAGGTATTGATGGTCACCAAACAGGGACAAGACCTTGTAGTAATCTTATCTGATAACCTCAAGATGGCAAGCAGTGCATAAAGGCAATAGTTAGGACCATTGGGATGCTAGGGTGCATAGGAAGGGGTATCACCAGTAGAAGAAAAGATGTGATGTTGCTACAGTATAGAACATTGGTGAGGCACAAACTGGAGTACTGGGTCCAGTTCTGGAAACCACATCTCAAGAAAGACACTGACAGGGGGTGGGGTAGGCTGTCCAGAGGACAGCAACTAAAATGGTGCCAGTGCTGCATCAGAAGACCTATGAGGAGAGGGTAAGGAATCTCCATATGTACACCCTAAAAGGGATGATACAACAGAGACCTATAAATACCTCACAGAGTTGAACAAGTTACAGGAGGGGGAGTATTTATAGAGGAGGAGGTATACAAGAACAAGGGGACATGCAATGAAGCTGAAAGGTGGAAAATATAGGAGGGATGTGAGGAAGCACATGCAGTGATGTTGGGATGGCAACATTTAGGAGCGATGTGAAGAAGTACTTCACTGAAAGAGTGGATGATGCATGGAACAGTCTTCCAGCAGAGGTAGTGGGGAGTGAAAACAGTGGTGGGCTTCAAGGATGCATGGGACAAGCACAAGGGAATCTTAGCTGGGAAACGGGGGGAGAAGTGAGGTAGACAGAGAGCAGATAGGGTCTGTAGAGAAGGTGTAGGCAGGGAAAACAAGGTTAGACTAGGTGGGCCAAGCAGTCCTTATCTGTCGACAAATTCTATGCTTCTCTATGCCCCTCAAAAGTACTGGCACTACAGTAAGTGAAATGTTCTCTGAAGCCTAATCTCCATTCTATAATACCATGAGCACACAGTTCATTGTACAAGATATTGGAATACTTTTATTCACACAAGTAACAGAACTCTAGTACAAGTGCAAGACAAAAGCAGTGAGAACATGCAGAAGGCACTTGCTTAATAGAGACACCACACAGCACTGCACTAGGATGCCAAATGATAGAAAGCATGGCAGCAGTGGTGTTTGAGCAGCTTTGGTTAGCAGTATTTCCATTATTCAAGCACTTCTTGCTAATATAAAAAACTGATTCTGGGGGGATCATCTTAGCCACATAAATACAAATGACCATTTCAAAAACTGAATGTACAGTAGTTAGTATCACACTGCATAAAGTTGTGCCTTAAGTTCAACACAGCACTACACTCATATTTGTAACCAAAATGAATGCATACAATAGTTCAATGTGCCTGTGCAACTGGTTTCATGCTTGTGTAACACAGATAATCTTTGACTGTTCTCCTCTCTATCCATGGGATATACCACCCTGTAGGGATACGAAGGCAAGGAACCCTAGGGGGAGGGTTCCACCCTTTGAGGTGCCACAGGAGTGATTCCCTTGGCTAGAGATACCTTAGGAAGAAGTCCACAGGAGAGAGAGGCATGCTGCTGGAGGAGGAGGGGTGGATGGAGGGACAAGGAAAAAATGCTTGTGTGTGGAGTGAGGAGAGCAGCCCTTAAATAGGCCAAAAGGGGTGTGGCCAGTTGCACTGCCCCCCTTGAACTACAGGCTGTAGCCTTCCAATTCAATGTGCCTGTGCAGCTGGTTTCATGTTTGTGTAATGCAGATAATCTTTGGCTGTTCGCTTCTCTATCCATGGAATATACCACCCTGTAGTGGTATGAAGGCAAGGAACCCTAGTGGAGGGTTCCACCCCTTGAGGGGCTGTGGGAGTGATTCCCTTGGCTAAAGGTACCTTAGGAAGAAGCCAAAAAAGAGTGTCAAGCAAAGCATACAAGGTAGTGAAAACTTATGGGGGTAGATGACCTGTCCATAGGTCAATTGGTAGTATGGGTTCAGTTGGTAGCAGAGGTCAGTTGGTAGTATATTTGAGTAAAGTGGGCAGGAAACAACAGGAGAATAGTGACCCACTTGGAGGTCTGACTGTAAGGTGTGGAGGTCTGGCTTCCTAAGGAGACAGAGAATAGCCAAAGGGGGAGACAGGACACTTACAGGATGGCCACCCACTCCATCCAACAGTGAAAACCCACCCAAGTGACCTAGGGATTATTGCCTAAAGCTAACTAAATAGTATGACTTGTGGCACAGAGGAGAGAAATAAAAAACATTTGAGGAGGAAATCTCTGGGGATCCAAGGCCTAGGTTGCCTTCCCTCCTGGCTTAGGATGTTTTTGATTAGTGACGCTCTGCTGCTGCAATTTGAAAACTATCAAAGGGAGTGGAAAATATTTCAATTTGGAGGAAAGCTCTCCTCTATTGCTCTAATGGGAACACCATGAAAGGTTGTGAGGCTAACTCTGCAACACTGCTCCTCCAAGGCGGGAGGAGGAGGAGATTGATGACTGCTGAGATGCTCATCTGGCCTACTGATCAAAAAACAAACAAGGTGAACCCGAGGCAGCCATAGGGAGAACGGCTTTGAAGGGTGCCTCCAAACTCACTCAGGCAGCTAAAGGGGTCATTCATGACAGCCCCACCCCTTCGCTGCTGAAGTCTTAATGCTACATCGAGAGGTGCCATTGGTACAGTTGACGACTGAAGGTCCACCTGGAATGAGGACATTCCCAGCTATGAGCCAGGTAAGAAGGACCTTGCCCTAAGCTTCACATGCTCAGGATGCAGACTTCAGGGTGCAGAGTAAGACCATTGGCTGCAGAGTGAGCACTGTGCCATGGTAACTATGGCCAAGGTTGGCATGCTTCTGTGGAGAGCTTAAAGGAGTGCTGAGTGTTGTAGACCCTCACATAGGTCAGATATGCTTTATAGCAAGCATATAGGAGAACACTTCCATGTAAGCAATGACTGGACTTGTATGTAGGTCTGTGAGGTAGAGTAGGCAATGCACATAGGTCAGAGAGGCAGCAATTTTCATAACTTGCAGGGAGGCAAGCCAACCTGTCCCATTGAGAAAGCCAATGAAAGGTGACATAAATACTTGCAGGATATTTTCGGTGGAGGTAGGATTAGAACATGAGGAATTTGGACCACATGGGGCCACAACTTAACCACAACCCCCAGTCCCCACAGTAGGAAAATCAAGGAAGCAACAGTAAAGCATTGTGACCCACATGCAGACTTTAAAACTGGTCTACAGTGACAGCTGTAGCTGTGCTGACCTCCAGACTATAATGAAGCAGATTATAAAAGTAGTGAGCAGCGCTCAGCAGCAAATAGTTATAGCCTGTAGGAGCAGCAGCTAAAAAAATAGTGGAATTGCAGGGAGAGGCAATGTACTGAAGCAGCAGCAAGGATTGCTGGTGCAATTACATGAAAGCAGATTTGAATGCCATGGGCTAGCTTTGCAGTGTGAGCCTGCAGAGGTGCAAACAATTAAGTTGGATAAGTATCAAAGCAGCAAGCAGGGAAGCAGGAACAGAGCTGAAACATACAGATAACAATTGCAGTTGCACTGAAGGTTTGCTGAAAGCTAATGAGCAAATGGGAGCCAAATAGCACCAGGACAGGATTAGCACTCTACAAACAAGTGAACAGAAAAGTAGAAAACCAGACAGGTCCCAAAAAGGAAAATGCGAACAAAACTCAAACACAGGAGGGCAGGAACAAGCAACACAAAGAAGCATGCAACAGCCAGATGCAAGCAATACTAACTAAAAGCAGGAGAACACAAAAAAAGAGTCCAGCAGAAACCTAGCAGCCCACAACACGGCAATATGGGGTGGGGGGGCAAGGTCCCAGCAGGCTACAGTGGAAAAGACAGACTGACAGAGACTCTAGCTTCAAGAAAAAAATGCTTGTATGTGGAGTGAGGAGAGCAGCCCTTAAAAAGGCCAAAGGGGAGTGGCCAGTTGCACGGCCCCCTTGAACTACAGGCTGTAGCCTTCCAATAAAAGACACTAGTGAACAGGGCCCTTCTGGCTCTGTGGTTTTTGTTATAACTTTCCTTGAAATAAATGTAATTTATGATAATGATGATGCTGATATACTGTACCTTACCTGTACATACACATACTGTATACATACACACACACACACACACACACACACATATATATATATATATATATATATATATATATATATATATATATATCTGTATATATTCATTCAAAAAACTTCAATGCCATTAATGCAGTAGTTTTGGTTAAAGTGACAAAGTAGGGAAATTTGGCTTTAGGGTTTCCAACCCTTACCTCACCCAACCCCACCCTGTAGACAGCAACATGAAAAACCATTACGTTTTCACCTCTTTTCACTTTTTGCAAATCAGGCATGGACTGTGCCTTGGGGTTGTTAGCCCTTACACTCACCCCATTATCATATACTGTACCCATCTCAGCTTATTTACTGATGGAATGGGGCAAACATTAGGGTTCACAAGCCCAAGGCACACCCCACGCCTGATTTGTGAAGAGGGAAGAGAGGTGAAATCATTATGGTTTTTCGTGTTGCTGCCTGCAGGGTGGGGGTGGAGTGTTAGGGTTGGACACCCTAATATCACATTTTCCTACTTTTGTTGCTTTTACCCTAACTAATGCATTAATGAAGTTTTTTTGCAAAGAATGTCCTTACTTTTTGAGATAATACAATTGTATCCTCATTTGTTGAGGCCCTGCGCTCCCATCTCTCCTCAGATGTGTACATACAACAGGAACAAAATTGTCAGGATAGCCTTCTTATTGCCCCACCTCATGAACCCAGTAATGAAAATTGTTAAAATCCCCACCAAAACATGATTTCACACCACCGCAATGCCATTGTGCACCACAGGTGCGAAAACACAGTTTATCCAGCATCTGAAAAATGATATCTGTCACATTCATGAGATGGTATAAAGATATGATTATGTTGAAAACATTTTTTTTTTTTAACTTTCTTTATGCCTCCTATGCTGGTGACCTGACCTCTATCCAGCAGGGCACTCGGTTTGGTCTTGTTCTGTTCACCTGAAGCCCATAGACTCCTCCTCCCGTACCACACCACCTGGCCACCCGACTCCTTAGCTGTAAATCCCCCCAAGGCAGGACCGCTGACTCTTCTGGCACTCTATCTGTAATCTAGTGGGGTGACCAGGGAGCAGAGGGAGTGCCCAGGTGGAGCTGGGAGGCCTGGCTTTGGACATGGGGACTGTCCACTGGATCTGCCATTGCCTATCAGGTGCACTGGGGATTTTCCCAAGTTCTGTCCCCACCTCCTGTGGAGCTCAGACATGTAATGATGACCAACGTCTGCCGAACTCCACCCCCCCATTGTCATATGGCAGTGTCACATATTTCCTGGCTACCCCAGCCATTGCCAGGGGTCGCTCAGAAGCAACCCAATCCCTACACCCTTCCCCAGGAACGGAGAGCTGTCTCTTGGATGCTCAATCCCTCCCCGCCCCTGCCGACCCCTGATGTCCTGGGTCCTTTCCTGAACCCGGGTCGCTGGCGTGGTGTGCAGTGAAGCATCTAGATTCTTAACCTTCAGTGCCACCAGGCCGGATGATTATGTTGAAAATTTGATGTCAAAATATTTAAAATTGCCAAAGTTAACAGTGAGCATAGCAAAATCTCAATTTATGGCATAACTTTGCCATTTTTACATATTTTTCCCCAAATTTTCAACATAGTCTTCTTATGACCCCACCTAAAGAACAAGGGTGGTAAATATTTTCAAATACTGCCCAAAAGGTGATTTTAGCAAGCAACTGCAAAATAGGGTCTTGGGCTTGATTTGCGAAATTCCACTTATTGTGGTCATTAGATGGGGTCCCAAACATTTCATGTTGAAAATTTGGGGTCCCAGTCTGTAAAAACTGTATCTGTAACCCCTCCCTATTGATGTGGAACCTTTGTAAATGAGCTGCCTGGTGCTCAAAGGTAATTGTAACCATAGGTTGAATAAATAAATAAAATAAAAATGACGAAGGTATGCATCAAAGTTCAAAGCCCCATTGAAATACACCAAATCGCTTTTATCTTAGCTTCTCATATTGAAGTCATTGGTTCCAGCATCAACACGTGTCATTGATCGGAGACTGGATCTTGACCCTGGGACCTGTTCAGGTGAGTGAGGGTGGGTGTGTTTGGGGGGTGAAAGGTGTGCAGGGAGGTGGGTGCTCAGTGGGAGTTTGGGATGTGGGCATCAGAATGGCGAGGGACCATTTTTTTTTTCACAAGTTAAAAAACAAAAAGACAATGAGGGAAGGTTTTCTTTTTTACAGGGTATTAAAAGACAGGGACAGCAATGGGGGGGGGGTGCCACTACAAATATACATATGAATGATGGGGATGGTGATTGGGGGGTGCCACAAGGCACCAGGGAAATACATATTATTTACAGGGATGGCGATTAGAGATGCAGCGAATTTAAATTCCACCAACGAAGTGCCCGTAAAGTGGGCACTTTTCATTGTCACTCCACTATGAGAAGTGGCCAATTCAAAAGGCTCACTTCACCTTGTTATTATTATTTTGCATTGTCATTCCGCCTTAAAGCGAAGTAAGGTGAAGTGACAACAATATTGGCAGCCCTTCACACACAGTCACCAAAATTAATGTGCATCCCAAAATGCTCATGTCTTGTGTCCAGAAAACTCCTCAGTGCTAACAAAGGGAAATGAGAGCGTAACAAGAAATGCAAAGTCTCCCAGAATTAATGGCACAATCAGTCAGGTGCGCAGTGGTCACACACAGTCACCAGAATTATTGTGCATCCCCAAAATGCTACTATCTTGTGGCCAGAAAATTCCCCAGTGCTGACGAAGTGAAATGAGAGCGTAACAAGAAATGCGAAGTCTCCCAGAATTAATGGCACATGCTGTCATGTGCGCAGAGGTCACACACAGTCGCCAGAATTAATGTGCATCCCCAAAATGCAACTGTCTTGTGTCCATAAAATTCCCCAGTGTTGATGAAGTGAAATGAGAGCGTGACAAGAAATGCGAAGTCTCCCAGAATTAATGGTGTACTCAGTCATGTGCGCAGTGGTCACACATAGTCACCAGAATTAATGTGCATCCCCCAAATGCTACTGTCTTGTGTACAGAAAATTCCACAGTGCTGATGAAGTGAAATGAGAGCATAACAAGAAATGCGGTCTCTCAAAATTAATGGCACACTCAGTCATGTGTGCAGTGGTCACACACAGTCATCAGAATTAATGTGCATCCCCAAAATGCAACTGTCTTGTGTCCAGAAAATTCCCCAGTGCTGACAAAGTGAAATTAGAGTGTAACAAGAAATGCAAAGTCTCCCAGAATTAATGGCGCACTCAGTCATGTGTGCAGTGGTCACACACAGTCACCAGAATTAATGTGCATCCCCAAAATGCTACTGTATTGTGTCCAGAAAATTCCCCAGTGCTGATGAAGTGAAATGAGAGTGTAACAAGAAATGCCAAGTCTCCCAGAATTAATGGTACAGTATACTACAAATGCACAGACAGATTAAGATTGCGCTGCACACTCAAGAGATGCAGATGCAAAGGCACAACAACACCTAACCAGTGCTCACAAGTTACAAATCCAAATCTGGAAAAGAATACCTTTTGCCAGTTGGGCAGTGGTGGGGGTAGTGCATGGCAGTAACAGTCCACTACCAGTAAAGATACCACAAAGCAGTATAAACAATTCATGTAGGTGCAGTGGATAGCAGGTTCACACCGCTGCAATTACTCTGTGGCACAATAAAAGGTGTCTGATTTAATGGCATATATCGCACACACACTCATACACACTACAAGTAATGCGTAGCAAATTGAAAACCTTTAGTAATATAACCAAGTGTTTTAAACAAACTGAAATTATTCACTGCTGCACCACAACAATCAACAAAAAAGTCAAGATTTACTGAAAATATTACTGTGTGTAC
The DNA here is from genome assembly GCA_016271365.2 of Neoceratodus forsteri. NCBI lineage: Eukaryota > Metazoa > Chordata > Ceratodontiformes > Ceratodontidae > Neoceratodus > Neoceratodus forsteri. Next base: position 584,967,140 of record CM028133.1, read on the forward strand.
ATTAACACAGTTATACAAGAAAAATATAACCAAAACAGAAAGACTGCCTTTTTCTCCCAGTTAATCTACCTACACCACAGATACATCCCTCCCCCAAAGCACACTTCACAGTACACAGACTGTTCTAAATTAACATTCAAAATCCACACACAAACAATAAACACTTGATGATATGAGCACAGGAAGGTTTCCTATAATCAGTGTACTAAATTGTGAGTAAAAAAAAATAGCTCAAAAAGATTTTGTAACAGTTTTTAGAGGATTTGAATCGCAGAGCTCTGAGAGGAAACTGTCTCCATCTTCCACTACACACACACTACATAGAACTGAGGCAGTGCAGAACAATCTAGAGCCCATGTGAGCTGCAATCCCATAAAGCACTGCAAAATTCACCTTTGGAGCTTAAAAACAAGGTGAAGTGAGGTGAACTACATTGATTTCAATGTACTTCACCTTAAAAGTGGTGGAGAAGTGGTTTGGGGAAGGCAGAATAATGCAAAGTCATTGTTTCTAATGGACTTCGCATTCCCCATTATAACGTGAAGTACTCCGCTTCGCATTGCGGAGTACTTCTCAGATTCCGCGTTGCTCTGCAAATCACTTCGCGGAGCGAATTTCGGCCACTTCGTCCACCACTAATGGTAATCAGAGCAGAGGAGTGCTACTGGATACCAAGGAAATATTAGCAATAACTCCATGGTGATCAGAGAGGTGTAGGGGTGCCACTAGACACCAAGGAAAGAGTGAAAACATATGGAGACAGTGATCGGAGGGATGGCGGCAAACAAAAAAGGATTTCCCCTCACAGAAAAAGCATTGGGCTCATATAAAAAATTATTCCTTTTTTTGTTTCTAGTGAGCCATAAAAAAAGATTTATAATCTAAATAAAAAAATTCAAGGGCAGTTCTCCAACAGTTAAGTACAAAATTCAGCTAACAGGGTCCTGATAAGCAAGATATATGTGTTGGTCACTCTCTAGAATGCCATTTTAGCGGCTTCCGAAATTTTTTTTTCTAGTGAAAAACGCAAAACAAGATAACGGCAAATAAAAAAGGATTTCCCCCCTCATGAAAAGGAATGATGTCAATACAAAAAAGGATTCATTTTTTGTTTCATGCAGCTATTTTGAAGTGCTTACTCAGCATGCGCAGAATCATTTTTTCAAAAGTTCAAAATTAAATAATGTTTGAATGGATTAATATCTTTTCACCAAACAAGTTAAAGGCACATATGTGGGCCAGCCCCTATCTACACTGAAAATTGTGGACCAAAATTCCAAACTGTCTGGATGGTACAGATGTCAGAAAAAGCAGCATAACCAATAGGAAAAAAACACCTGAAAATTCACGTTCTGCACTATTCAGAACTTAGAATATGCACATCCAAACAGAATGAAACTTGGTACATTCGCAGATCTACCACACAAGACGGTGCATGCAAACTTTCATTCAAATCCATTAAACAATTGCGAAGTTATTAAACTGCAAAAATCAGAGTTAAATATTAAACTGCCTAGTCGACTCTGTGTCACTGTAATATGTGGATGGATAGAGAGATAGATAGATAGATAGATAGATAGATAGATAGATAGATAGATAGATAGATAGATAGATAGATAAAATGAATGAATATCTGTCTACAACATAACAGCAGGAGATAGTTCTTGGGCCATTTATTATTTCACATAACCATAAAAAGCAGGCTTAATAAATTGCATTCCAACCCATATCTAGTCCATTACCTTGAACACTTTATTTCTATAACATCTTAACATAAAACTACCCAATATACATCATATAAACTGATTAAAACTCTGATTAACAGGTATCAAACCACATTATTTGTAGATGGCTACTTTTAATCATGGACTGATTGCAGATTAAGGAAGCACAGCTTAGTTGAATGGCTTACCTTTGCAGTGAAAACACAGGAAGCTGTGACAGAGGCTAAAGGCTACACTGCTGGTGCAATACTTCCCATGTGGATCTTCTGAATCATTACTTCCCTGCTACAGGTATATGGATTGTGATGGATATACAGTCTGTCACATACCCTCTCCTACAGAGTTATGCCTGCAGCATGCTCAGTAAGGGCAACCAGAGACTGACCCTCTCAAGAGAAAGAAATCTGCATTACCATGCTGAGCTCCTGCCGATTGGCGCACAACAAATGAAAAAGAGTGCAGTGCCAAATACCATCTGGTGACACATGCATTGGTATCCCACTTGGAATGTAATCACTGAAGGGGAGCCTGATCAGTGATGAGGGTGAACTTCTGTCCCAACAGGTATTAGCATAGGGTGTCCTCAGTCCACTTTACAGCTGGACACTCTTTTTCCAGCATGGCATTGCTTCCAGAGAAAAAGATACTGCAGATATAGGATTGGGTAAATCCTGTCCTCAAAGTCTTGTGATAACACTGCATCCAGCTGCAACTCAAAGGCATCTGTTTACAAAATGAAGGGACAGTTGAAATCATGACTTTGTATGACTGGCCCCTTACACAGAGCATTTTTGACTACTCAGGGGACCAACTGATCTTTTTGGGGGTGCAGTTCTTGGTCAGCTCAGTCAGTGGGGCTGCAAGGGTTAAGAATTCCAGAATTAGCCAATGGCAATACCCTGCAAATCCAAGAAAGAACCTAGTGTGCTTCTTAGTAGAAAGGAGGGGACAGTCAGCTAGGAACCTTACTTTGTCAGTAGTAGGGTGTACATGGTTATTTCCCAACCATATACCCCATGTATTTTGTCTCTTACTGCTTTAAGGTGCAGTTTACATTATTGGTTGTGAGACCTTCCTCCCAGAGTAGCTCAAGTACTGGGTCTATATCCAGCAGGTGGCTGTTCCAGTCAGAGCTAAACATCACGTCTTCCAAGTATTCTGCTGTGTGCAGCTCATGAGGATGGAGGATGTGGCCCTTCATTCTCTGCAATATGTCTGAGGATTTATGCAATCCTATGAGATGCACAGTAAAGCTGACTGGTGGCATGGAGGGCTGAGGCACTAGGCACCTTAACTACTGCTATGCCAGCAACTTAAGTTTGGGAATGAGCGTGGGTCGCAGGGGGACAGCCGGGGTGGGAGAGGATCCAGCATCCCCTGGACTGCTCTCTTCTCTGGGTGTGGGGAGGCCTGTTGGCCCAGACTTAGCCTGCCAGAGAGTTGAAGCCTGGTGACAGTGCAGCCTTCACCATAAAGAAGGGAGAGGTGACAACTGTATGATACCTGTGCCTCCACACAGATGTACAGTGGCATGGTAGGGAAGAAAACAGAAAGTAGTGGTGGGTGCGTAACAAAGCCCTGCCCATCTGTCCCTAATCCGTACAACCACATGGGATCCTGGTCCACTCCAGACTGTGCAACTAGGGAGGATGGCCCTCCCTCCTCTATCTAGCCATGGGGGAAGTAGTCACAAGTTGGGGGAGGAGGGGGATATGGTTGAACAGCCGCCTCTGTGCCAGAGTGTCTGTCTACAGCCCAAATTCACCTGAGCCATAACTGTTTGGTTAACCACTTGCACTGGAGTTGTGTAAGGGTGTTTGTCCTGGGACTGATGTGTGTGGGCTATGGTTACACAATCCACAAAGTTACAGTCCATGCAGTCACAAAAGTTATTGATATGCCCCCACAACAAAAACATACAATCTTACTGTCAGGTCTATGATGTGCACTCCTGTCTATCTGACTAATGGGCAGAAAACCAATGTGATTGGTGGAGCTTCATGCTTTGAACTAGTAGTAGCAGTAGTAATAATAGTAGTTTCAGTTATTTATTTATTTATTTATGGTACCCTTTCCCGGAGGCCCAGGGTGCCATTACATAGAAGATAATGTATTGGTTTTGATCAGTAACCATGCTATAATTGCTTCAAAAAGTTACCATGACAACTTTGTACAACTAGAGAGCAAAGCTTGAGAGGTTTTCAGTTGTCACGGTAACCTCAAAAAGCGATTTCATTGCGGTCACCAATTAAAACCCATACATTAGCTTTTACACTGCATGGGTTAACTTTCCCCAGGGTTGCAGTCAGAGTTACATCTACGCAGAGTTCTCAGTGCAGCTTCAGACCACACATTCAAAGGGTCCAATACTGCAGAGGCTGGCTCTCTCCTCCCTTCTGCCTACATGGTGACTCCTGGTCCTAGTCACAGCCTCCCACCCTGGCAGGGCCCCCACACTGCCAGTGTTGCTGCTGCTCTTACAATATTTCCCAAAGAATGGGTCTGCATGTGAAATCAGACTCTCTCTGTCGTCTCCCAGTTGGCATGGCTGCCCAGACTCTCTTTAGATGTTTGGCTCCTTCCTAGACCAGTAGGCACCCCTGAAGTGGAACTAAAAGAAGAAGGACCAGTGCTCTCCTGACGACAAACCACTGAGGCAGGGTCCCAAGGATGGGGCTTGCTGATTACCACCTGTGAAAAGCACGGAGCCCAGTATGTAGAACTCCACTACAGAAGAGTTGGAAATAGCAATAGTTGTCACTGCTGTAGCCATTCATTGTGTACCTCTCGTTCAAAGCCGCACATGCACAGATTGGCTCCCATTGTTATGGTATCATTGTGATATAGTCAAGAGGGGATAACTATCACTTGACATCACAATGATAAAATAACAACACTGTAAACAGTCTGATTTTGGTAGGTAATAGGGGCTCCCCATACATTGTTAAGAAATGTACTGTACATCAACAATTATCTACTACATAACCTAACGTAGACATAACAAGTAAATTCCATAAACCACTAACCAACTGGTTAACTAAAATCAATCAAAATACACAGTACAGTTGAACACAAACAATGTCCCAGATATTCAAAGGAGATGTGCCCGGCACAACTGAGTTGTGCTGGTGTATCTCCAAAATGCACCCCTGGGTCATATTCAAAAGGAGGGAATGCACCGTGCAATTCTGAATGTGCAACAGTGCAAAGATAATGTATGTGGGGCATCTGGAGGGGGCGTTCCCATGCATATGTAGCACATCTCGATATTCAGCCAAGATGGAAGAAACACACCTAAGTCATAGCCACCCACAGGTGGGCTGCTGTACTGCACAGTGCAACACAGCAGCTGCCAGCCCCTGGGTGGCTACCCCCCCAGCCCTGAATGTAAAAGAAATATATTTACCCCAGACACCCCTGGTAGTCTATTGTCCCTGTCCCTTCTCTGATCATGTAATGAATAATTTTACCCCACACATCCCTGGTAGTCTAGTGACCCCGCCTCCCAGCCCCGATCTTAAAATAATTATTATTACTCCACACATCCCTGGTAATCCAGTGGCCTCCCTCCTGGCTCATCCTGCTGGGCACAGCCCTGTAAATGACATGCAACTGGGGCCATAATGACATACAAATGGCCCCATTTGCACCTTGCATGCCTAATTTGCATGATTGGGTGTGAATATCTGGAATTTGCACCTAGCATATCTCCAAGATGTGCTGTGCACTCCCATTCCAGGTATTCAGACTAGACAGGGGGATGCACTGGTGCATCTCCAGCAGTACCCATTTGCGCCACACACATTTATTGATATATTCAGACAGGATGCATCACTGTGCATCTCATTTGATTATAGCACTTTTGCACTCTGGCACAACTCGATTGTGTGGAGCAACCACTTGTGCTCTTTCTGGGTGCAGTTTGAATATGGGGGCCAATAAGTAAAATTCACAACCATTAGTAAATTAACTAAAATCAGTTAAAATACTCTGTAAAGCAGAATGTCTGGGTAAAGACAGGTTTTAAAGTCTTACATAGAAACATAGAAACATAGACTTTGATGGCAGATAAGGACCACTTGACCCACCCAGTCTGCCCATTTCCCAATTGAATAAGCTGCAGATCCTAGTTAACCAACAGCCTACTTCTTCCTACACTCCACCAGAATTGCCTATGTCTGCCCCATGAATTCTTGAATTCCCCCACTGTTTTTGATCCCACAACCTCCTCAGGAAGGCCATTCCATGCGTCCACCACCCTCTCTATGAAAAAATACTTCCTTATGTTGCTGCAGAGCCATCCCCCCTCTATCTTCAAATTGTGCCCCCTTGTTCTTGCACATCTCTTTGAAAGATGCTACCCTTTTGGACTTTGTTGATTCCCTTGAGGTACTTGAAAGTTTCTCATATGTCTCCCCTCTCCCCCCTTTCCATGAGGGTATATACAGTATATTAAGATCCTTTAGTCTCTCTTCATATGCCTTCTGGTGAAGACCTTGCACCATTTTAGTTGCCCTCCTCTGGACTGCCTCCATCCTGTCTATGTCCATGTGAAGATGGAGTCTCCAGAACTGCACACAGTACTCCAGATGGGGTATCACCAACTGTCTGTACAGAGGGATAACAACTTCTTGTTTTCTACTGGTGATGCCTCTCCCAGTATGTCCCAGCATCCCCCCGGCTGTCCTTACTGCCTTCTCACATTGCTTGCTTACTTTTAGGTCATCCGATATGACTACCTCCAGGTCCCTTTCCATTTTTATTGTTGTTAGTACCTCCCCAACATTGTGTACTCTTCCCTTGGGGTTTTGTTTCCCAGATGCATTACTTTGTACTTCTTTGCTTTGATTCTAAGCTGCTACACTTTTGACCATTCCTCCAACCTTGCCAAGTCCCTTCTCATCCATTCCACCCCCCCCCCGTGAATAAACCTTGTTACAGAGCTTTGTGTCATCTGCAAAGAGGCATACTTTTCCCTCCAGTACCTCTGCAATGTCACTTATACAGACATTAAAAAAGACTGGTCCCAGTACTGAACCCTGCAGTACCCTGCTAATAATCCCCCTTTCTTTGGAGTTGACTCCGTTTACTATTACTGTCTGTGTCCTGTTGTCCAACCAATTCTTTACCCAGGTGACCACCCTGGGACCCACTTCCAGGCAGGCTAAGTTGTTTATTAATCTTTTGTGTGGGACTGTCTCAAATGCCTTTTTAAAGTCTAGGTAGGCCATGTCCACAGCCCCTCCCTGGTCTACTACTGTGGTCACCCAGTCAAAGAAATCTAGTAGATTCATCTAATATGATCTTCCCACTGTGAATCCATGCTGCCTTGGGTTCTGTGCTCCGCTGGCCTCTAGGTACTCAATAATTCTTTTTTTCAGAAAGGATTCCATCATTTTACGTACCACAGAGATCAAACTTACAGGTCTGTAGTTTCCTGCTTCTGCTTTGCTCCTACTTTTGTGAAGGGGAACCATATCCACCCTCCTCAAGTCCTCAGGTACCACACCAACTTCCCATGATTTGTTAAAAATGGTAATTAGTGGTGTCACTAGTTCTCCCCTTAGTTCTTTTATAATTCTGGGATGAATCATATCCGGCCCCATTGCTTTGTCCACCTTTAGTTTTAGGAGTTCTTTCAGAGCCCTTTCTTCTGTGAATGTTCTGGTATCGGCCCCCTATCCAGAGTGCTTCTATTGACTGGATTTGGTACCTCCTGCTCATCTTCTTTTGTGAATACTGAGCAGAAGTATTCATTCAGTAGCCCTGCTTTTTCACTATCACCCTCTGCCCACCAATCTTCTCCTTTATTAAGCCTCACTATCCCTCCCTTGGTCTTTCTTTGCTCCCTAATGTACCTATAAAAGGTTTTCTCCCCCTTCTTAACTGAGTTGGTAATCTTTTACTCAGTTTGGGCCTTTGCTATTCTGACTGTCTTCCCCACTTTCTTCTGCTTTAACTGGTACAGTTCTCTGTCCTGCTCCTTCTGTGTTTCCTTATATTCCTGTTATATATATTTTTTTAAATATTTCAGCCAAAGGTGCCTCCCTCAGAGCCCTCGGTAATGAGTTCCAAAATGTTGGTCTAGCCACCCTGAAGACTCTGTCCCCAGATATTTTTTTTCTGTTCTCTTTCCCCCCCTGCTGGGACGGGCTGTTCCTTTCCAGCAAACCCCATCACCCAGCATTCTCAGAGACTTACCTTCAATCCCAGTCTTCCCCCATGGCTTGCCTCACATGGCAGGGGCTGGCAGCTCCTGCCTACCAATGGAACGGATCCTGATTCCGGGAGAGGGCCCTGTGGCCTGGGTGCAGAGCTTGCAAGGAGTTGGTATCATCCTCCCATGCTGCCGGCTATTTTCCACCTGTTTTCCTCCAACGGAGGAGTGGATGTGCAGTGCTGTCCAGATGTGCCTATGCATGCTTCCGTGTGTAGGACATCTATGGCTGCTGCTCCTCCAGTCACCATATTGCAGTCCCAGTTTCCTGTACCCCCAGCCACAGCTAGTGGTCTGGCGAAAGCTGGGGCTGATGTCCACCACTCTGCAGAGAAAGAAATCTGTCTTCTAGATGCTCAATCCTCCTTTCTCCAGTAGAACAATGGTGCCCCAAGATCGCTCCCGACCCCAGGTAGCCAGCATGAGAGCAGGTGATGCTTGGTGCCTCAGCCTTCAGCACCACTAAGCCAGCTTCTCCAGATGTTTTTAACCGAGCTTTGGTGACCACCAGTAGGCCCTCATCAAAAGAATGGAGAGGGACAAATTGGACAGTATGGATGCAAGAGATCATGCAGGTAGCCAGGACCCAGGCCATGCAGCGCTTTGTAGGTTAATAACCCGACCTTAAAAGTGATGTGCCACTTTACCTGCAGCCAGCACAGATCCTGAAGTACAGTGGTGCTATGGCTTGACCTAGGGAGACCTGTCAACAATTTTACAGCTATGTTCTGCACCAGCTGCAGGCATCATAGCACACCTCCACTGACCCCAAGGTAGAGAGCTTTGTAGTAATCGAGGCCCAACATCACAAAGGTACGCACTATCAAAGGCAGGTTCTCATGGGGAATAAGGGAATGAAACTGGGTGATATTTCTGAGATGGTAAAAACCACTCCATACAACAGCTGACCCATGAGCCTCCAATGTCAGTCCTTCATCCAGAATGAAGTCTAGATTCTTCACCAGTTGGACAGCATGAAGAAGAGAGGTACCAAGATAGAGGTTCAGGAATACCTCAGACACTGTCCATCCCTCTTTCCTACCTGGCTCAAACACCAGTATTTCAGTTTTCTTGGGATTGAGCCTCAGCCAGCTTGAGGACATCCAGCCCTGGATCTCAATCAAACATTTGTTCAGCATGTCCACTGCTTCCCGGTCCTGGGGTGCAAAAGAAAGATAGAATTGAGTATCATCTACATTGCAGTGACACTGAACTCCATACTGCCCGATGATCTTGCCAAGGGTAGCATGTACACCGAAAACAGCATGGGCAAAAGGATCGATCCCTGGGGAACCCCACAGTGGAGGTCCCTTAGGCACGATGAGAAGTTACCCATCACCACCCTTTGAGATCTGCCCTGCAGCAAGGACTTGAACCAGCTCAAAACATTGCCATTGAGTCCCGCATATTTCCTGAGACAGTCCAAAAGCAGCCCATGGTCAATGGTGTCAAATGAAGAAGAGGGATCTAGGAGTACAAGAATTGTTCTCTCCCCCATCCCTCACCATGAGAAGATCATTTTGCATCCTGAACAATGCAGTTTCAGTGCTGAATCTCAGTCAGAACCTCAGCTGGAGAGTCTCATATATATCAAAGATCTCAAGGAGAGCCTCAAGCTACATCACAACCACTTTCTCAATAATCTTACCTAAGAATGGCAGGTTAGTGACAGGGCTGTAATTCACTAGGATATCTGAGTCAACTGTCATTTTTTCCAAAAGGAGTTTCACCAGTGCACTTTTAATTCAGCTGAAAAGACCCCCTCTGACAAGGAACCTCCAACAATCCTAGCAAATACTGGACTCAGCTGTTCCACACAGCCCACTAGGAGCCATGTTGGGACTGGGTTGAGTTCACAGCAGAAATGTTGCAGCTCTGAGATCACCCTGATGACTCCTTCATTGTCACTGGCCAAAACTCACTCCATGACCACTGACAGCCAACGCAACATCCCTTCCCCCCACTGCTGGATGGTAACTGTACAGAAGAGGCAATCCCAGCCCTAATGGAGGAAATCCTTTCTGAGAAAAAGAGTAAACTCCTCACATCATAAAAAAGACACACTTTTTAGGGGCTCCAAACAGGCTGGGTGTAAAAGCCTGTCTACAGCCCCAAAAAACTGAGCTGGTTGATTTTTTCCCAGCTAAAATCTCTCTGGACAGCAATTCTGCCTTCTTATGAGAGACTGCCCTTTAATACTCACCATAGTGAGTAATGAAAGTCAGTTTGTCCTCCTGAGCCCTGGACCTCATCCAGTGTCTTTCTAATCTCTGTCCCATAGCCTTTATCAGTCTTAGCTCACTATCAAGGTAAGTCAAGACATGAATGCAAAGGACAGTCATGGATGGAACCTATCAAGTTAAAGGTCACAGTGATAGCCCTGTTATAGACTGCCACTGTTTCCTCCATACCCGCAGCATAAGCCACCCATATACCCAAAGTGTCAAGTACTGTCAAAAGACTCTCAGGGTTCAACCCTCTCAAAGGACAGTATCCAATTACCTTCACAAGGGGAGGGCTACAGAGGGGTGCCTTGAACTTGAAATTTATGGTGCAGTTTTCTGACCAACTGATTGGGTCAGTCCTGAGGTCCTTGACCTCAAGCTCTGTGTGGAACACCAAGTCCAATGTGTGTCCATGTTGGAGGGTACAAGCAGCAACTGTTTGTGGTAGGGCCAGAGCTAACATGTTCTGGAGGACCTCCTTTCCAAAATGTGATAGTTCGTTGTTGATTACTAAGGTTCACTAGGGTGTGTAAGGTGCTAGAAGGCTATGCTCCCATGATTGCATCTATTGAATTATTTATAACTAGCATCGAAACCTGCCATAATGTAGTTGTCAAGGTGGCATTTAAATTCAGATTTAGACTTACTAGAGTGCATCAATAGGGAGTCTCTTCTATGGGTTAGTGATTCTTTGAGTAGAAAATTATTTTCGATTAGCATGCTGAAATCTTTTCCTCATAAGTTGGAGAGGATGTCCCCTTGTAGCATAATGGTCATTTCTGAATTCAAGGCACAACTAAGTTATTAAAAATGGGTCTTGAATGAGACTGAACATGAATATGAGGTCTTCCATTTGGCAACGGGTAACTAGGGGCATAAGATTCAGTTGTTCAGCTCTTTCTTCATACAGTCTGTTGTATAAACCCGATAAATGTTTTGTAAATGTTTGATGAACTGGTCCCATTTGAGAGATACCAGATTTTTTATAAGGTCACCAAATTGAGAGGCATACTCAAGATGCGGCCTCGCATATGCCCTAAAAGCGGAACCATTACTTTTGGGTCTCGGAATGAAATATTTATTTTTATGGCTTATATGACATGATTAGTTTTGTTAATAGCTGTATTTATCTGTTCATTGTTACCGAGATCATTTGAAATAACTACACCAAGGTCCCTTTTCTTATTTGTGATATCTAAAGGGGAACCATCCCAGTAATAATCTGCTACAGGATTTTTAACTCCCAAATGCATAACTTTACATTTAGACTTATTTAATCACATACCCCATAAGTGCACCCAATGAGTAATTTTATCAAGATCACTTTAAATAGTTAATATATTTTCACTGTTATTACATGAGCCCCAAATTTTAATGTCATCTGCATATTTGATAGATGATGCTAAACATTTTTTTGTTAAATCTGAAATGAATAACTGAAAAAGACAAATACTGAACCTTGTGGGGATGCCACTGGTAACCCTATCTTCGTCTGACAAATAACCACTGATTAATAGATTTTGGGTTCTGCCACTGAGCCAATTTTCAATCCAATTGACAATATTTGTATTAATGCTTGTAGTGTGAAGTTTGGTAACTACTGATTGGTGAGGCATGACATTGAAAGTTTTGCTAAAACTGATGTAAATGATATCAACAGGGGTACTATTATCAAGGTGTAAACTAACCTGTTCGTAGAAGCACATAAGATGGCTTAAGCAATGTCTGCCTTTTTTAAAACCATGTTGTTCAGGGTCAACTATGTTAAGTATTGGAGTAATCATGTCCTTGATAGTACTTTCCAGCAGTTTGCAAATGGTAGATGTGAGACTTATTGGAAGATAATTTTCCCAATTTGTCTTAGGGCTTTTCTTATGTAGTGGAATTACATATGCAGATTTCCATATCATGGGGACAAAATTCAGTGCCAAGCAACCCACAAACAGAAGCCATAGCAGATTGGCTAAACTATCCACCAGTAAATATAAAAAGTGACCAGAGATATAATCATGTCCAGGGCTCATCTGACCCTTCAGATTTAATAATCTTTTGTGTATTGCTTCTTCTGAAAGACTTATTGTTTAATCTTTAATGTCTTCAGTATTTGGACTACACACGTTTGATCTATGAAAGTCATTACATAACTATGACTTCATGACATCAGCCATTTGTTTTGGGTTGTGTACCAATGAATTGTTAACTAATAATGGGCCAACCTGGCATGATGTTTTTTTTAAGGAATTTATATATGCGTAAAAGGATTTACTACTATTTTTATTTGCACCTCTGGCTAGATTATACTAGCTTTAGATTTCTGTATTTTAAATTTGTTTTTTTTTCTGAATTTTTACATAAGCCAACCAATTTTCTTGTGTGCGTGATTTTAAGTACATGGAGTATCTTTTACTTTTTTGCTTCAATAATTTGTGAATGGACTTATTCAGCCATTTTGGGCACTGTTTTTAGTTATGGATTTTATATTTGGAGGGAACGCGATTGTCTCTTAAACTGATTAGTGCACTTTTTAGCAACTCCCAACTAACATGCATAGAGTGAGTAGAAAACATTTTATCCCATTTATATCCGGCTAGTTCACCTTTGATTTTTTGAATATCTGCTTTATCATATAGAAATATTTTAGTACTATTAGCACAAGAGATTAAATTAATATTCAGGGAAAACACAATGGAATTATGGTCACTGTTGCCAACTGGGAGCTGAACAGACACATCATTAATTTCTAAATCATTGTTATGAATAACTAGGTCTAGAGTACTCTCACTCCTAGTTGTAAATCTAACACATTGGTCCAGGTTAAGTTGTTGGCAGGTGGACAATAGTTTTTTACCAGGTCCAAATGTAGTGGTAAAGGGGTTACAAGCAATATCCCCCAGGTTGAAGTCTCCCATACAAATAATGCTACCTATTTCACTAGCTGTCTCCAGTTCATGAAGAATTTTGTCTATGATTTCGGTAGTAAAGCTAGGGGGATGATAGCATGTACCAAGTATAATGTGATCACCATCCTTAAGTAAAGGTTTATCCATATAGATTCAACTTCTTGGTTGCACTTTTTGATTTTGTCAGATATATCAATAGATTTTAGGTTATTATTAACTAATAGAGCAACTCCACCTCCTGTTCTTACTCTCCTGTTTAGTTTGTACTGGGTATAACCAGGCAAAGTGCACTTCCATGTACATTTGTCATCTCCCCAGGTCTCAGTGATGGCTATAATATCGATAGACTCCTGACTTGTTTTATTTTTAGTTCATCTGTTTTTTTTTTATTGAGTCCTCTTGCATTGAAGTATAGAAATGTTAATTGTTTTTTTACAAACTGATGTCTTACAGTTGCTAACCATGGTTAAGAGATGCTGCCATGCCTGGCTTCTCCCCATATTAGCCAGTTTAAACAGTCATTAATTGAGGCAGCCATTTGTTTGCCCAGAAGTGAGTTCCTTTGTCTGCTGAGATGTAGGCCATCTCCCCAATATAGTTCAAACCTGTCCATGAATTCTTCCCAATGGGTGATACATTTAATTCCTTGTTTAAAACACCTCTTTCTGAGCCATTCATTGAACTGCTTTATTACATCTATATAGACAACTGGGGGAGTTTTCAGGATACAAGACTATTTGCACAGGATGGGATACATCTAAATAAACAGGGCAAGGGAATATTGGCTCACAGATTGAGGCTGGAGTTTGCAAATTCTTTAAACTTCAAAAAAGGGGGGTTGCTGGAGCCCCACTTCACATAGCACCAAATCCTAGCCCAGCACAACCCGCTAAGTGGAATTGTCTGCTGTTAAATGCCAGAAGCCTTAATAACAAATTTGATGAGCAAAATGGTGCAGGGACTGCATCAGAAAACATATGAGGACAGATTAACAGAGCTCAATTTGTATACCCTACAGCAAAGGAGGGAGAGAGGTGATATGATTGAAACATTCAAGCACCTTAAGGGCATTAACAAGGTGAAAGAGTCTAACATGTTTCAATATAAGAAAAATAACAGGACAAGAGGACACAGCATGAGATTAGAGGGAGGACAATTTAGGGGTAATGTGAGGAAGTTCTTTTTCACAGAAAGGGTGGTGGGTGCATGGAACGGCCTACCTCAGGAAGTGGTGGCTATGAATACAGTGCAGGGCTTCAAACAGGCATGGGATAGGCATAAGGGAGCAATACAGATGAGTATGAATAGATAGGCCATTCACAGAGCAAAGGCTGATAGCACATTCATGAAGTCGAAAAAGAAATGAGCAGACTGGATGGGCCTTGCGGTCCTTATCTGCCTTCAAATTCTGTGTTTCTATGTTTCTATAAGCCTGACATCAATTTTATGAAAAATCCTGGAGGGTATCATTAAAACCCATATCACAGATGCACTAATTTTAGCATGGGATATAGATCCGCACCAGCATGGCTTTAAAAAAGGATAGATCATGCCAGATGAATCTATTCGAGTTCTACGGCAAAGTCAGTAAAGCCTTAGATATGAGGAACATGGTAGATATATTATTTTTGGACTATTCTAAAGACTTTGATAAGGTTCCACATGAGGAGCTGATTGATGCCCTTATCGAGCACAGTATTCATGGGAGTCTTACCCATTGGATAGAGGACTGGCTGTCCAATAGAAGACAGAGGCTATGTGTTAAGGGCTCAAGCTCCAGTTGGGCTGAGGTGGCCAGTAGGATCCCCCCAGGGCTCAGTGCTGGGCCTTTGTCTTTTCAACATATATATCTCATCAATGATATCTAGTACATCAGTCTGGGAATCTAAATTTGCAGATGACACACGGATAGGGTTTGTAGTAAACAACCTAGAAGAAGCTGAAACATTACAGGCAGCCTTAGGTGAATTAGAAGAATGGGCTAAGCAGAAGAAATCTATCTTTAGTATCAATAAATGCACTGTGATGCACTTAGGTAAAAGCAATATGCATTGTAAGTATAAATTGGATGGAGTAAAGTTCAGAACAGTACAGGATGAGAGGGGTTTGAGTATCAGGGTGAACAATGACATTAGCTTCAAACTTCATTGCAACCAAGTTACCTGTCTTCTGTCTCTGGTCATCCTCCATACCGAAACCTGTGTCCCAGGCCACCTTGTGCCAGCACCTACACCCTGGGGGTCTCAGAAAGCTAAAATTGCATCTAGCACAGCTGGACTGGTCTCCTATCTGTCATGCCCCTGATATTGACTCTGCCCTAGACCTCTTCACCAATGCCTTCAGCAAGGCCTGTGACCTTTTTGCCCCCACACACCAGAATCCATACTAAAAAACAAAATGCTGCATGGATCTCCCCATCCTGTATTCAAAACGTTAAGCATAGGGATAATCTCTGGCACATCGCTATTGAATCAGGCAAGTTGGCTGATAGACAAGCCTACAACATGGCACATAATCAGTGCACCTGGGCCATTAGACAGGCCAAGGCAGAGCACTATCAGACCACCCTCGCATCCACCTGGGGTTCTGCCCAGACTTTCTGGGACAGCATGAAAGAGCTTAATGGGAAGACCTGCTCCCCCCCCCCACTGTCCCAGCTCTCCATCGATGGCACCGTCACTACAGACCCAACTCACATAGCTGATTGCCTCAATATTGCCTTCTCTGACCTAAGCTCTGTCCTCCCAAACAACTTTTTTGACCCAATCCCTGCCTCTATCCCCCTGACTTGGATTGCCCTCCTTTCTATCTGCACGCTATATCCCACCATGTAGCCAGACAGCACCTGCTAAAAGCCCTTGGTAGCAACAACACCAGCTGTGACACTCTAGACTCCAGAATCCTCTGCCTGGTCTTGGATGTCATCCTAGTCCCCCTTACAGACCTACTAAACTGGTCTCTATGCCTTGGTCAGTTTTCCAGTGTTTGAAAATCAGCCAAAATCACCCCTATACATAAGAGTGGAGATCAGTCCCCACCTAACAACTACCGGACAATCTCTATCCTCCACCCACTCTCTAAAGCCCTAGAAAAAATAGTGTCTATTCAACTCTCTGAGTACCTGGCCAAATATGACATAATGCACCCAGAACATCATGGTTTCCACCCAGGACACAGTACCACCACTGCTCTACTGGAGTTCTCTCAGTACCTGCACTCTGCTCTTGACTCTGGCAACCTTGCCGGTGCAGTGCTCATAGACCTCTCCAAGGCTTTTGACACTGTTTGTCACTCCCTCCTGCTTGACTCCCTCCACCAACTCGGCTTTTCCACTGGTCCCCTTGCCAGGTTCTCCAACTACCTCTCTTCTAGATCCCAGCATGTGAAGATAAACAGCTCCCTGTCCAATACCTGGCCTGTACATTACAGGGTACCCCAGGGCTCCATTCTGGGCCCTGTACTTTTCAGCCTCTATCTCAACACTCTACCCAGCTCCTGCATAGGAAAAATGCTTCTCTATGCTGATGATGCGGTTCTCTTTGCATCCCACCCCGATCCCTTTTCTCTCCAGGTATCCCTCAGGGACAGGGACCAAATATCTACCACCCCTTTCTAATCCCCATCTCACCCCAGGCTACCTCCAGGTCTGCACTGTCCCAATCACCCCACCCCCACAACCCTCCTATCATCCCTTATCTTAAACCTCCTGCAATGTCTCCTGTAGATCCCCAACTCCCCTGCATCAATTATAAACTTCCACAGGGAGTACATCCCAAAAGGGGCACAGTGCATATAACTGGGATGGGGAGTGAGTAACTCTGTCCAGAGGCTCAGGCAAACACATTAAAATAAATAGTAATAACAACAATGTCCACTAAAACTAAAAGAAACCACCTACTACTCCTCACTCACCCTAATCCTAAACACACCGACATGAAGCACACCCACACAGATAACAAAACTATACTGCAAGCATACTGAATAACTTAGCCACACATACACCCCAAACCATCCCACTAATATTACAATATTAGTAGTACAATACCACATTTTGGGAGAACCTGAGCCCAGAGTCCCATCCTAATTGGTTCAATAAGTCCAGTTCCAACTGGCTCATTGTCATCACAGCGAATGTAATTCTGCAACCATCATTTCAGTGAATTATTATTAGTGTGGCAAATTTTAGCGACCAGCAATTTCAGTGACTGATATTACAGTTCAGGATTTACAGCTGGAGCTGAAAATTGTATGCCAACCCTCTTAAATACCCTAGTCTTGAGCGTGAGGCATACTCCCCAACCACCTGCACCAGTCTTTTGGAGAGGTCATGGTACCTCCAAGGACTGCTTCCCATGGCTGCTCCAGACTCAATCACTGAACTTAATAGGCAATCATGCTAATTACCTCTCACTTGCATTGCAGGGGGGCATTGCCCCCTGAACCCCTCCTCATTTCTATGATACTAACTCCGAGGCTCACGTTGCCTTGGAGGATTACTGAAAAGTCACATTTGCTCATATTGGGTAGTCGCTATAACTTCATGGGCACCCTAATTGAAGTTGCACAAATGGAGTCACACTAACTGAGTCACTCTAATTGACTCGCTGACTTGTCATGCTACTGTTCCAGTTTCACAGTTTTAAATTCATACAAAGGATCAAGTCCAAGCCAAAAACACTAGTGAAACTATAAGCTATAAGTTGAACTGAATTAGAAACTGGGTGTTTAGAGGTTTGTAGCTATCCTTGCTCTCACCAAGGGATCACAAACTCAAAGTCATAAAGTGCAAGTACAGGCTCTGCTCTCTCACCACAGAGCCTGTCCAAATCCATATTGTTCAAAATATATTAATAGCAGATACTCCATGGCCAAAATGATTATCAAATGAAATGTTAGAGACCCAGACAGAGCAATGTCTGCAAGTGTCCTCAGGACTCACTACTTATACAGGTAGCCACAGATCAATAACTGGCTGGAAGTTGCAGAAACATAGAAACATAGACTTTGACGGCAGATAAGGACCACTTGGCCCACCTAGTCTGCCCATTTCCCTATCTATTGGATAAGCTGCAGATTCTAGTTAACCAACAGCCTACTTCCTGAAACCCCCCCACTATAATTGCCTTATGTCTGTCCTATGCATGTTTGAATTCCCCCATTGTTTTAGATCCCACAACCTCTCCAGGAAGGCAGTTCTATGTGTCCACCACTCTCTCTGTGAAAAAGAATTTCCTCACATTACCCCTGAGCCGTCCACCCTCTAACTTTAAATTGTGCCCCCTTGTTCTTTCACATCTCTTTTTCTGAAAGATGCTACCCTCCTGGACTTTGTTGATTCCCTTGAGGTACTTAAAAAGTTTCTATCATGTCTCCCCATCCCTCCTTTCATCAAGGATATACATATTAAGCTCTCTCAGTCTCTCTTCATATGGTTTCTGATATAGACCCTGCACCATTTTAGTTGCCCTCCTCTGGACTGCTTCCATCCTGTCTTTGTCCTTGCGTAGATGAGGTCTCCAAAACTGCACGCAGTACTCCAGATGGGGTCTCACCAACTGTCTGTACAGAGGGATAACTACTTTCCTTTTTTTTCTACTTGTGATGCCACTCCCTATGCATCCCAGTATCCCCCTGGCTTTCGTTGCTGACTTCTCACATTGCTTACCCACCTTTGGGTCATCTGATATGACTACACCCAGATCCCTTTCCATTATTGTTGTTGTTAGTACCTCCCCTGCTATTGTGTACTCTTCTCCTGGATTTTTATTTCCCAGGTGCATTACTTGGCACTTCTTTGCATTGAATCTAAGTTGCCGTATGTCTGACCATTCCTCCAACCTTGCCAAGTCCCTTCTCATCCTTTCTACCCCCCTTGTGTATCAACTCTGTTACAGATCTTTGTATCATCTGCAAAGAGGCATACCTTTCCTTCCAGACCCTCTGCAATGTCACCTATAAAGACGTTAAAGAGGACTGGACCCAGTACTGAGCCCTGAGGTACTCCACTAGTAGCCCCCCTTTCTTCAGAATGTGTTCCATTCACTATTATCTTCTGTGCCCCGTTGTGCAGCCAGTTTGCTACCCAGGCTACCACCCTGGGACCTACTCCCAGGCTGGCTAACTTGATTATTAATCTTTTGTGTAGGACTGTGTCAAATGCCTTGCTAAAGTCTAGGTAGGCCATATCCACAGCCCCTCCCTGGTTTATTACTTTGGTCACCCAGTCAAATAAATCAATTAGATTCCTCTGACATGATCTTCCTGCTGTGAATCCATACTGCTTTGGGTCCTGTGCCCCGCTGGCCTGTAGGTACTGAACAATTCTTTCTTTCAGAAGTGATTCCATCATTTTCCTCACCACTGAGGTCAAACTAACAGGTCTGTAGTTTCCTGCTTCTGCCTTGCTCCCATTTTTGTGAAGGGGAATCACATCTGCCCTCCTCCAGTCCTCAGGTACCACCCCATCTTCCCATGATTTGTTAAAAAGTGTGGTTAGTGGTGTCACTAGGTCCTCCCTTAGCTCTTTTAGGATTCTAGTGTGAATCCTGTCAGGCCCCATTGCTTTGTCCACCTTGAGTTTTAGGAGTTCTTTCAGGACTCTTTCTTCTGTAAATGTACTGGTGTCAACCCCACTACCCAGAGTGCTTCTACTGTTTGGTTTAGGTAATTCCTCCTCTTCTTCTTTTGTGAATACTGAGCAAAAGTATTCATTCAGTATCTCTGCCTTTTCACTGTCTCCCTCTGCCCACATCCTCTCTCCTTTATTAATCTTCACTGTCCCTCCCTTAACCTTTCTATGCTCCCTAATGTACCTATAAAAGGTTTTATCCCCCATCTTAACTGAGTTGGCTAACTTTTCCTCAGTTTGGGCCTCTGCTTTTCTGACTGCCTTCCCCATTTCTTTCTGCTTTAATTAATACAGTTCCCTGTCATGCTCCTTCTGTGATTCCTTGTACTTTTTGAATGCAGCCTTTTTCTTCTTAACGTTCCCTGACACCTCTTTTGAGAACCATGGTGTTTTTTATTCTGCGTTGTTTTCTTTATTTGTTTCACACAAAGGCTTGTTGCTTCCATTATGGCAGTTTTGATTTTTCTCCATTGTTCTTCCACTCCTCCTTTCTGGCCATTTGCTGATGCATTCCTCAGGTATTCACCCATTATGCCAAAGCAACCCTTCTAAAGTCCAGTATCCTTGTCTTTGTATGGCTTGTCTCCATGGTTGTGTTTATTGTGAAGCACACTGTGCAGTGGTCGCTTGTTCCCAGATGTCTATTAACTTCTAAATTTGAGGTCCTCTCTCCATTTGAGAGTACCAGATCTAATATTGCTCCCTCCCAATTGGGTTCCACCACTAGCTGTCTAAGGCATGCCCCCTGTAGGGCATCAAGAATGACCCTGCTCTTGGATGTGGCTGCAGTCCATGTCATCCAGTTAACATCTGGCATATTCAGGTCCCCCATCAAGAGTATCTCCCCTTTTTCAGCCATTTTGAGAATGCCCTCTATCATGTTCTTGTCCATTTCCTCCCCTTGAGATGGGGGTCTATATACAACCTCTGTGCGGATTGTGATGCTATTCTCTGTCTCCAAGGTAACCCAGAGTGCCTCTTGTCCTCCCCCTTTACTTTTTAGTTCTGTAGCTTTGATCCCTTCCCTCATGTAGAGAACTACTCCACCTCCTGTTTTACCCTCCCTGCCCCTTCTGTAGATTGTGTACCTTGGTATGTTGACATCCCAGTCATGGTTCTCCATGTACCATGTTTCTGTGACTGCCACAATATCCAAGTGTTCCTCTTCCATCAGGGCTACTAGCTCTGGAAGCTGGTTTCCCAGACTATGGGCATTGGTACTCATTGCCCTCCATTTAATGTTGACTTTATCCTTTTTAACCCCATCCCTGTTCTTATTGCCCTTGTCTATTTTTCCATTTACCCCATCCTGCCCTCTGTCAAGCTCTGTACCTCAGTGTTTACCCTACTACCTGCCATGTTTTGTGGGGGGAGGCTTGAACTTTCCTATTTCCTATCAGCACCTCCCCCCTTGGCTAGTTTAAAAGCTTGCCAAGGAAGCCTTTAAACCTGTCATCTAGAAGTGTGTTTCCCTTCCTGGACAGATGCATACCATCATGCCAGTATAGACCTTAATCTCTCCAGGTGGACCCCCAGTCCCCAATGAAGCCAAAGCCCTGTGCTCTGCACCAGTTTTGCAACCATTCATTAAACTGCATGGTGTGCAGTACCCTAGCCTCACCTCTGTCATAGACTGGCAGCACGTCTGAGAAGGTTACCGTGCTTGCTACCTGTCTGAGGCCCCTCCCCAACTTCACAAATTCATCCTGCACTGCACTGATCTCACGCCTAGCTAGGTCATTTGTCCCGAGGTGGACAATGATATCTAGTTCCCTCTCCTGTGATGCTGCTTCTGCAATCCTGAGGATTTGCTTCCTGTCCCTCCTAGCCAGGCACCAGGCAGGCACCTTACTTCCCTATCCTCTCCCTTCCCCAGGTCTACACCCCTAACAATTGAGTCTCCTATCAGAAGCTGTTTCCTTCCCCTATGGTGTCCCTTGCCACTCTTTTGTGGGTCTCCCTTGTGGATGTCCCCAGCATTCTTCTTGGTCTCCACTGAGGGTGTCATCATAGAGGAACCTTGATTTGCCAGACTGACATATGATTTGTGTAGAGGTACAGCTCGGGGGCTACGCCTCTGTTCCACCACCCTCACCCTCCCAGAACCTACTGTGGTCCATCTGCTCTTCACACATGGCAACCTCTGAGGCAGTGGTTGTGGAACTGGTGCTGTTTGGGTGGGGGAGGCCTCCTAAGTCCTTGCCAGTGCAGCCTGGAGGTGGGCAACCTCCTCCCTCAGAGCTGACAGTTGCCTGCAAATAGGGCAGCAACACAGGTTCCAGAATGTCTCCCAGAAAATTGCTGCCCCACAGCCAGTGCATTGCACCACTCCCCACATGTCCCTCTTCCTTATAATATACAATGAGTAATATATAATTTTTTTTGGTATGCATTTACCCTTTATGCACTGTGCTGGGTAATTAAGAATATGACAGTTCTGCCCCAAGACCTGTTGAGGAAGTGATGTCAGAACCTTGGCTATAAAGGAAATGCCATGCCTGGGGTGGATAGGGTGAGGAGAAGTGTGGGTGGGTAGGCCACAACCACTGGTGACTGTTAGAAACAATCAAATACACCACTGATCCACCACCCTGGTGAGTACTGCCCTTTATAGTAAGTCAACCAACACCACAATTTACTAGACCACTGCTCCTACACAAACCACTCTACTGAGTCCAGGGATAAAAACGAACTCACTGCTCAGCCAGCAGGACACTTCTAAAATGTTGCCCAAATATCCTTTCAAATCCTAGGTGTCTAGCACAGGAATCAAGCAACTTCAGTTGTATTTCATCCCGTCTGGTTATAAAATTACTACACTTTAATGGAATCCTGAAATCCTCTTCTTAATGCCAATAAGAAAAAAATGAAACTTTCTGTAGAAAGCGTAGCTTACAGTACCTTCCTAACTAGTCCCCAACAATATTATGTTTTACCAGGTTCCCAGTTCCTCAAATGGGTTCTAGTTTATTCTCTGCAGTATAGCAAGTTTCTCGGCTTCCAACAGAAGTTTGTCTCCAGAGCAATTGGGATCCAATTCCTGGGCTAAAGACAGGCTGAAATGGATTAATTTCAATTTGTGCAGGACGCTAGCCCCGAACACAGACAGGTAAATCTCTGCTCTCCTTCAGCCCTGCAAAATTGGATTTGATTCAACTGTAGTGTAAGCAGTCAGCTCACCAGCCATTAGCCCAGACCCTCAGAATCACTGCTTAAGATATTCCGACTCTCTAGCACAGCACTGCCTGAAAGCAACCCACTCCAGTGCAACTTCTGTGCAAAACAATCTTACACCATAAAATAACGAAGCTGAGTCTCACAGTCATTCACTTCTGTATCGATACTCCACTCGGCTCTGTTCTGCTCTGCTCCACTCAGCTTATGACACAGTGGAAGATGTTGAACTGTTTCTGGCATTGTTAAAAATAAAGTACAATGTTAAAAGTAAAGTACAATGATAAAGCGGCTATGGACTTGATTGGCAAAAATAAAATAAAAAACTAGCACTCCTAATGCTGACTCACTAGACTGCCTAACTAACATTCCCCTTCTATGCTAAAACTAGTGTGCATTACAAAAATGAAACAGAATAAATAGCTAAATTTAATTTGCTTAAATTCTCCACCAAAAAGCAACTAAAATAAAATTAAATATTCAGCCAGCTGTTTGGGTAAAACACAAAAATTTGCCTGACTCAAAACTTAAGCAGATATCATACCCTGCCTGGTGGCTATCTTGGAAGTAGACGAGTACAAGAAGTTTACATCCATCAACCAGGTGAACACTGTCATCATCAGCCTTCTCAGCACTAGACTTTGAGAGGCAAGTCTTCTGCATTTCTACATCCACCGGCTTATACTGCACACATCTACACAGCCCCTACACTACAGTACCAATATGTTCGCTTTGTGCATATGTGTAAGCAAACATAAAAATGCTTACATTCAGCTTTACATACATATCTTGTAGTTCAATGTTTCGTTCTACCAAGCACACACACCTTCCTCTGTGTCCTTCTCTTTATTAAGCCCTGATGTTGCTTGCTAACACTATCCCTCCCCCTGAGTGACAGCCAACAAGTTCAGTGGTGGGATCTTAAAGGGCCAACTTTAAAACAAGAGGGTTTGGTTCAGCTCTCCTCCCCAACTCTGCCAAAATCTACCTTGCCTGTACTGCAGGGTTGTGATAAGGTTTATGGGTGTAAGTAGCATGACAGACATACACTCTGTCACAGGAAGACACAGCTTCAACTCTTGCTGGGAATCAAAACTGGGACCTTGTGACCCGAAGGTAGCAACTATAACCATTTAGCTAAAAGTGAATCCCCCAGCTGGGAGGTTAGGTTTCTTTTCTTTCTTCCCATATATGTATATCAGCATTTGCAGCACCTTTTATTCAGGCATTGATTCTGTCAGACCAAGGTTAGGGTAATGCCAGCTCTGCACTGCATGATTGTTCTAACCCGAGGAACGGTGTACTACATATTCACCAAGGCTACACAGATTTTCCCTCTAACTTTTTATGTCTCTTTTCATGCTTTGTGCTTCATCCCCAACACATGAATTAACATAGTTTTTCATACATTATTTCCTTACTTTTGAAAAAGATATATAACAGCAAACACCATGGCAGACCCACTGGGCATGGTACTGGCAATGTAGCTTGCTGTGTGCAGGGTCTGTGAGACCTATGCTATGTAACAAACCCACTGGGCATGGTGTCTGACCTGCAGCTTGCTTTGCATAGAGTCCATTGGGACTTGTACAAAGCAGCAGACCTATGGAGCAGGGGCATGTTCTTGTATCTTGTTTCACACAGGACCCTGTGGGACCCACATGAAGCAACAGGCCATTGTGCATAGGGCAGACAGGTAGCTTGCGTCACACAGGTTCACGTGGCCATACATGAAGCAGACAACCCACCAAGCATGACACTGGACTTACATGTTTCTTCACACAAGGCCCTGTTTACCCTAAGCAAAGCAGGACTCTGTATGGAATGGCATGCAAAGTGAGAGATCTGTCAACCAGGTGTGGAAGTTGTCACTTGGGTGGACATGCAGAAGGGCTGGTAAGTAACCCCCCCCACCAAAAAAAAATTTGGACCTAAATCAGCAGTATCAGTTAGCAAAAAAATTCATCATCTAATTATTTTGCCAACAATGTATTTCTGACAGCCTAAGATTTATCATCAGAGTATTTTGAAATTTAAACAACTTTTATTACTAATTTTGTAATTATTGACACAAGTCAATAAAGACGTCAGCCCATGTCTATTTTTTCTTCTCTTGAGGTTACATTTTAACTGTACATACTAGACCCCTACTGTGCACATATTAGTATATTGCTAGCAGACGTTTCTGATGGTAAACATCACACCAGCCTGTTAATTTATTCATGATTCAACTGACAAGTGAGCAGAAAAATAACTTCAAAACTTTCTTTGTTCAGGAATTTAATGAAATGAAAAGTGGGTATATGGTTGTTTCTAGAGAGATGGTGCATTGTTACTAAAAAAAAAAATTATGATGACATTTTTCATGCTGACAGATACTGCTATTTTAAAATGTTAACAATGGTAAAGTTATGGGTGATAGTCCCAGCACATGCGCAATTCATGTTTCTGAGACATATTTGTTTTTTTGTTTTTGCCCGGGGGAGGGGGAAGTCAATCACTCATAACCTTTTTATTTGTTAACTTGTTTTCACAATTTGAGTGTCAGGGAGTTAACTACTCCCACCGCACAACTCTGGAGTTTAAATTTTGCCCCAAAATACATTTTTGGGCACAACCATATTCAACCCCTTATTTGGTGCAGTAGTTTTTCAGACTTGGGTTTTTGGCATTTCTTTGTGTTAAGGTCAAGATTGATGGCAGCAGACATGTCAGAACAGAAGTAACTGACCAAGGTGGAGTGAGGGTTGTGCCAGTCACACACCATGGGACCACAAAGTGTGTATTACTGGGCTGACCATGTGGGAAGAAGGTGACATGAATGCTAGATGTTGGGTAAAGGTGAGGTGATTGTTTTAGTTGTATGGGCTGTGTGGGGAGAAGAGAGTGGGAGGGGCATCCGAGATGGTAGGTGGTAAAAAGGGTGTTTAAGTTGCTGGTGTTGGGGGGGGGAGGCAGGAGTACTGGTAGTGGGGTTGGGTACTTGACAGCAAGCAAGTGTACTGATTGGGGGAGAATCATTGGCAGGGCTGGGAATCTGACCAGTGGTATCAGAAATGTTGGTGCTGGGAAAATGCATTTCTGGATGTCTTGAAAGTCAGTCATGAATGGAAAAACAAGATTTGGTCAGATCCAGTATGGCCGCTCAGGGCAGTGAGACTGAATAAAAGAATACTTGGAGCTCTTGCCACACTATAGCCTGCCATACTCAAGATGGTGATCATGTCAGAACTGTGCATGTGCGACACTCGTGCATGCGCAGTTTGATTCAGCTGCTATCTTGGTCATGGCAGCCATCACTTCCACAGCTGCAGAAGGAAAAACAGTGCCCTATGAAAGGAGTGTGTTTATGCGGCCAGCGAAGGGGAATGGCCACTGAAAGAAAATGGAGTGGAACTGTGCCACAACACTGTGGAAGCACGCTGGAGAGCAGTCCAGTCACTTGCTTCCACAGTGCTCCTAAACAAAATGTCATCAATACATCTCTGGAGCTCCGCCCGTGCAACCAGGGCAATGTACCATTTGGGGGGGGAGGGATAACTACAAAACAGGAAAGGGACTTGGGGTCATCATATCTGATGACCTGAAGTTAGTAAAGCAATGTGATAAGGCAGTGGAAAAGGCTGTTAGAATGCTGGGGTGCATAGGGAGGAGTATCACCAGCAAAAAGAAGGATGTAGTGTTACCCCTGTATAGATAGATGGTGAGATCCCACTGTGTCCAGTTCTGGAGGCCCCATCTTAGTAAAAACATAGATTGGGTGGAGGAGGTACAGAGAAAGGCATCCAAAATGGTGCATGGCCTGCATCAAAAGCCCTATGAGGAAAGACTCAAGGAAAGAAACATGCACTTTCTAGAGGAAAAGGGGACACATGATTGAAACATTCAAATAAATCAAAGGGATCAATATGGTACAGGAGGGTGGTGTTTTACACAGAAACAGATGCTCGAGGAGAAGGGGGCAGACTTAGAGGAGATATGAGGAAATACTTCTTTACAGAAAGGGTGCTGTACGTCTGATGCTCTACAATCCATGCATGCACTCACCAACTTAATGCATTTGATACATACTGAAATGGCATAGGTTTTAGAATTCAAATACAATATATGGAGTGATAAAAAGGATTAAATCATTCCTACCATTTCATCCTCCTCTTCACTCTGCCCCCACCCCGGGCCTGAAGTTCCCTGTCAGAACTCTGCTCTTTCTTACTTTTCTCTGTGTTTTCTTGCTCTCCCTCCTCCCTCGTCACCCCCTGTTCTTCTGAACACAAAGAGGAGTCACTGTTTTTAGAAGAACATGGCTTCACGTCTCCCTTGGACAGAGTCTCCGAGCCTAAGAATGAGGATAAACTGCCTTTGCTGCTACTCTGTGGAGTGACGAAAAAGGTTCAAATCACTCTTGCTTTCATCCTCATCTTCGCTCTATTCCCCGAAGTTTCCTGTCAGAACTCTGGTCTTTCTCGCTTTTCTCTGCATTCATTTGCTCTCCCTCCTCCCTCGTCACCACTTGTTCTTCCTAACACAAAGAGGAGTCTCTGTTTTACAGGAAAACATGGCTTTACGTCTCCCTCGAACAGTCTCTGAGCCTGAGGAAGAGGATAAACTGCCTTTGCTGCTACTTTCCCACAAATCTGAAACTGTTTCATCCATTGCATGATGTTGCAAAGAGAATCCCCCACTCAGTTCTCAAATGTCAGTAAGAAAAACCTCAGCAACTTAGCTTTTAAAATGTGGGGAATAGGTTGTGTACTATGTGGGGAATAGGTTGTGTAATACTTTATATCACTTACTATACCGCCGATTAAGTATTGTTTATCTGTCCTATCTAGGACATCCTTACAAATGAGCACTGCTCAGTGGAGCCTTTCTCCTGGTTAAATAAATAAAACAAACAAAATATGCATAACGAATTAAGGGTTCTATGTGATAATCGTAAGTGCCGAATGACAGCTCGCCCCCCCTGACATCCTTGGCGCATGGAAGTATGGCGCCGGGGATTTAAATACTTTCTTTTTATAGGGGCTGTGCCACCCCCACCACCCAACTCCAAGATTCTCAACTCAGGTGGGTGCATGTGAAGGTGCAAAGCAAAATAAATAGAAGTTTTGGACCGGGCGCAACCAAAATGCAGTAGCACCTGGACCCAGGCCCGAACCCGGAACCTCACGCACCACAAGTGGAGGCCAACCCCAATGCCACAGCGCAGCTCAGCAACTGACTGCAGCACCACCCCCTACATCCCCTCTGCCCCTCCCAGGCCACGCGCTGCCCCCACCCCCACATGCATGTACATTTAGTGACATCCTGTCGCTAGGGTCACCCACAATCCCACATCCAGTCGCCCTCGCTGCCCCCTCGCCTTTTGGGCTTTCGCCGTTTTGGACGGTGCCATCTTTCAGGAGCCCACCTCATGTACTACCCAAATTAAGCCACTTAATTAGCTAAAAGGGGATTTGTTTGTAGCCACTCCACACAATCTTTCTACACAGACTTTGCCATCACAAACATGGCTGCCACCTTTGCTCACTAAAAACCTTCAACTAGACCCACCAAAAAACATAAATTTAAAAAAAATGAAATGTTGTTTCCCTTCATCATCCCCTCCTTAGACAAACGTACACAAATAAAACATTTTTTTACTTCCAATAGTTTTAATTTTTTAGTGTTCTTTTGCAGACCATGAAAAATAACTATCCTGTGCTTCCACAAAACAACAGAAATGCACTCACTGTATTAAAGGGCTGCTCCTCCAAAAGAGTTTGGTTTAACCACTCTTGTTTAAACAGTGAAAACATAGGATAAACAATGAGCAAATTACACGGGTGGTCCAGTGATAGAAAAAATGCACAATAGCACTTCAAATATTTATTTTCCAACTAGATATTTGCAATAAAGTGCTGTATAAATGTTTACAAATTCTTTTACAAGAATGGTTTTGTAGTGCTTTCAATCACTTTGTACAAATTGTATGACCTACCTAGTTCAGTGCACCAGCCACTAGAAACCCCTGCGCTTCACCAGTATGGCTTCAGGGGGTCGCATAAATTTGGTATGTGTGATAGAAAGCACTATAAAAACCATTTTGTAAAATAATTTATAAAAATTTATACAGCACTTTATTGCAAATATCTAGTTAGAAAATAAATGTTTTTTTCATTCTTTGCATAGTTGAAGTGCTGTTGTACATTTTTTTCTATCACTGGACCACCAGTATAATTTGCTCACCATTTATCCTATGTTTTTAACCCTCCTATGCTTACCTGCTTACCAGGGAATACTGTGCTACTCACCGTGCCACAGATATAATGGAGTCATTGGCTCCATGAGAGGCCTTTCTTTTTTTTTTTTTGTTTGTTTACCAGCACATTTGTGTCCAATTTTGAATCATTGTATTCCATGGTAAACAGTCCATTTACTGTATTGAACATGGTGGAAGACAGAAAAAGAAACATGGTGAGGAGTGGGGCAACAATATAAAGAGAAAGAGAGAAATGTGGGGAAATGCAGTTAAATAGGCAGAAGCAGACACAAACTGCTTAAAGTTATGCAGTTCTTAAAGCACATATATGGGCTACAGGGATGGATAAACCTGTTTAGGAGAAACCTACCCCACCCCTTAAACATGTTAACCTTTTCATTAAAAATAACAGGATTGGTTTTAAATGCAAATTAAGTAATTAATGTGCTTTTTTTTATATAAAAATGAAATGCCAAACAGGGTTTTCTTTGTCTTTTATTGGGTATAGCTATCCCCATAGGGACTACTTTTTGCCTGCCAAGCTACCATGGAAGCATATTTTAATAGAATGTCTTCATTTGCATGTTTTTTAAATAATGTATCTTACTTTGATTCATTTGAAATTAGGCATATACAAAAAAATATATAAGTGCAGTAAGGCACTCCAGGATATATAATTATTTTTTATTTATTTATTTAACAAATCAGAAAGACCGTTGAGCCAAGGGCTCTTTTACAGAGGTTCCATGTCAAGTCACAAGAATAACAAATGACAATGGTTTCAGTAACTAGTACAACATGAGGAAAGTAATTACATAAACAAAAGAATAATATGGCAAGATGAATATTGTGTCAAGTGCAGCCAGTGGCCTTGTCTGAAGAGGGGTGAAAGGGCTTACAAGGAGAGAAGGACAGGGGGTCAATTGGGGTATGGAAGGAGCAAAATAAGAGCAAGGAGGAAGATGCCACAATGAAGCTTATGCAGGAAAGATCCATGGGGGGCAGGGGTGTAGAAGAAGAGAACAAGGTGAAGAAATAGAGCAGGGAGGGTGAAATGAGAGTGGAGGGGTAAAGGAAGTGGGGGATGAGGTAGGATGAAAAGAGGGCAGGAATGGGGATGGGAAAGGGATGAAGGAAGGAAGTGATGTAAGTGGAATAGTGCGGCAACAGGGTAGGGCTATACAGGGGTGAATGGTAAATGAGGGAGGTCCAAGTGCATTTACTGTAGCTGTCAGCAAAGATTAGGTATAGCAATCACAAGATGCTCTGGAAACTAAGAACTGACACAGCTTCCGCTTAAATGGTCCCAAGGTTGCAGTCGTCGCAATCTCAGGAGGAAGGGAATTAAATAAATTAGCAGCTCTAACTGCAATGGATCACTGTCAGAGTGAGGTTCAATAGTGAAAACGTTTGGCTCACAGAACTTCATGTGTTATAATTACCCTGGAAGGGGCTGAAAAGCTGAAGGGAACCTGGTGGTAGAAGACCAAGATCTGCCTTCTTAGCCAGAAGGCAGGCTTGATATTTAATTCAGTACTTAATTATGTAGTGATTATCCTCATTCTCTGGTGAGTTCTATGGCATTCAGTTGTGCTGCCTCCTAACAATGCACCTAAACTATGTTTTTTAAACAAATTTAATTGAGCAGAACAAAAAAAGTTTCCATATTAGACATACATCAATTATACAATATGATCCACAATATGCAGTTAAGACACAAATTTATGTCCTTGCTAGTAGGTGATAGCATGAGGGCAGCAGTCATAAATATGGCATAAACTGATTGTTTTATGCTGCTGGACCTGGCAGACCTATTGGTAAAAAGGGGAGAGGGAAGGGAGGCAGAAGGTAGGTCACCCCAGGGGAAAGGTGAATAAATGGTGAATTGTAAATTGGCCGAATGGTCAGCAAGGCTATATACCCATTGCAATAGCAGATGTATTTTACCATTTGCACTTAACTATTTTTTTTTCAAGTTTAAGTCATAGCTACCTGAAGTATGTTGTTATCACACCATGATTACACACCCTGTCATGTCTTATTGCTTACATAATCAATTACTGAAATCAAATGTCTATCTTTCATATGAGATATTAAACCAAGTTCCCATCTGTGCATGTATGTTCACTCTCCAGGAAAAGCTTAAAGATCCCATAACACTTAATGATGAAGAGTAGGGGAGTTTCCCCCAGCATCATGGCTAACATTCCCCCTGTTAATAACATAGAAACATAGACTTTGACGGCAGATAAGGACCACTTGGCCCATCTAGTCTGCCCATCTCCCTACCTACTGGATAAGCTGCAGATCCTAGTTAACCAACAGCCTATTTCTTCCTACCACCCCCACAAGAATTGCCTTATGTCTGTGCCATGTATTCTTGAATTTTCCCACAGTTTTAGACCCTACAACCTCCTCAGGAAGGTGGTTTTAAGCGTCCACCACCCTCTCTGTGAAAAAATACTTCCTCACATTGTCCCTGAGCCATCCCCCTCTATCTTCTAATCTAATAAAACATAGAAACATAGAGACATAGAAGTTGATGGCAGATAAGGACCGCAAGGTCCATCTAGTCTGCCCATTTTTTCTATCTTATGAATGTGCCATAGGCCTGTACTCTGTCAATGGCCTATCTATTCATACTAATCTGTATTGCTCCCTTATGCCTATCCCATGCCTGTTTGAAACCCTGCACTGTATTCATATCCACCACAGGTCCATGAAGCTGGTCCACTGATGCAACAGTAGTGCTGCTGCATGTGATGCCCATGACCCGAATTTGGTAACAAGTTTGGGAGTCAGAGGGCCAGCTGGGTGGAGGAAGATCGATCATCTGAGGGACTGCTCTCCTTCTCTGAGTTGGGGAAGGGACATAGATCATGGCACTCACCTGACACCTGGTGGAGACCAGGGGTGGGGTACGACAAGCCATCAAGACACATGGGGGAGGTGCTGCCCCATCAATGCACATTGCACAGGAGCATGCATCATACATCATGATGGCACTGCACATCTGCTCATCCTGAGGGGCATAGAAAAGGCAAAATAGCACTGACCAGTAGGATGAGACTGGTATCCCACAGGTCCTGCATCCAGCTATCTTGGCAAAGAGTCCAAGCAAACCAGACCCTGTCTCCAGTGGGGTTTGGAGGATGCCACCAATGCTGCAGGGGGGTAAGCCCTGGGGGAAACAGCCAGATGGAGGTAAGTCCTGAAAGATGCCATGATGCAAGGGCTGGGGAGACTGGTGAATGGGGGCAAGTCTGGGTATGGGGCAGAAAAACAGAAGCAAAAAAAAGTTCATGTAACCCACCCCCGAGGATGCACCTTCAATTGAGCTATCACAGTTATGTGAGCCTTTCCTGGTCCAAAATGGGAAAACAATGAATTGATTGACTAATTGTGATATCTACAATTAATGAATAGCAAACTGCAAAAGGACTGGCCCAGGTATTGAACTCACATCTATGAAGAAATCAATCAGTTTTGTATTATGCAGATAACCTTAGGTAATTTATGTCTGCAAGTAACCTCAAAGTTGTTTGATAATTTTTTAAATTCTCTGCTAACGGGACTGATTTGTGTTGATTTAATAACGAGCTAGTGTACTGCCTGAAAATAACGTTAATGCTCAAGTGTTGTGAACTGTTATTTCTTATATCTAGAGTATTTTTCCCCTTTTGCTAATTTGAATATATTCAACCTGACAGTACTTGGTGTGATGTGAAGAACAGTATTCTACCTGGAGGCTGACAAAGCTAGTTCTGTTCATACATCTTCAGCCCTGTGACCTCACTGACTGACATCACACCTGACCAAGAAGAGCCAGTCATCTGCTACAAGACAGGTCACTTGTGATGTCACAATGCTGGTGAGACATGAAGAGGAACCGAACTCCTGTAGATATGCAAGCATCCAGGTAAAATGCTTTTCTTTGCATCCCACTTAATACTACCAGGCAAAAAACATTCTAATGTGCAAATAAAAATATCTAATTTAGAAATAAAAAGTAACAATTGACAAAAAAACAAAATCAAGAAATATTTTTGCCTGTTAATGTTGCCTCTACTGGCTCTTTACATTTTCACACTCACAGTTTTTAGGTGCAACAACTAGTTTACAAGAGTGGGGTCCACCAATGAAAAAAAACTGTTTATAGTTTATGTTCATATATTTTGACTATGTACATATTCGCGGTTGTAATGCAGACCTCGTTTGAATTGATTTGTCCTGATGTATATACTGTAATTACAATGACTCAGTCAGGGCATTGTAGTCTGTATCTTTCATCATGTGTTTAGCACAGATCTATAAAACAGTGTGCATCATTTTAAATGGTAAATCATTTTTTCTTATCTAGCACTACACAATTTCTGTAACTCACTGAACTGAATGTGTTAAAACTGTTTTTTTTTTTTCAATAATCTGGCTACTTATTGCCATTGAGGCAGTTTGTTAGTGGTTAGCACACAAGCTGGGAACCAGAAGAATGCAAGTTCAAAACTGGCTAGTGCCGATTACTCACTGTGTGATGACCCTGGGCAAGTTATTTAACCTATCACTGCTCCAGCCCACACAGTTGTGGAAATGGGTAGAAGCAGGATCCCACTGAAAATAAAAGGTTGTCTTTAAAATAGACTATCCTGGGCAAATGCATGGCAAAAGAAAATTAATATAAATGTTTACCTCTGGTTACTCTGTGAAATGGAATACTGCAGAAGGTTTCTTTGCACAGGATATGTATTTGCCTGACAATGAAATCTCGACAAACATTTTGTCTGTGTATTATCATGTCTGTGTGTGATTTATCAAAAAAAAATCACTTGCTACAGTAGGTTGACTATAAAAAATAATTAGCTTCAGACCTAACAATCAAGGACAAAATAAAGGAAAAAACACAAGCATGTTTATACTATTCATTTATTCATTCAGAACCACGGAATTCAGCTGCATCTCATTCTCCAGGGGTGCTGTTTAGTGGGAGAACAAAAGTAGGTCAAGTGACTTGCTCAAGGTCACCTGGTATTTTTGACTCAGGTGGGACTCCACTGATCCCCAAACCTGTGCTCTGACATACAACACTACCTCTTAGTATTGATTGGTTTTAATGTTGCAAACAACAACAGCAAAAAAAAAAAAGAAAAAAATTTAAAAATGCAAGTGAGCTGAGCACAGCTTAATCCAGACCAACGATATAAAATGTTGTTTAGTGCCTCCATACATTTCTAAAATGAAATTGAACCATTTAGGAATTTCTAAAATTTGAAAATACATTTTATTTTATGTAGACAAGCATATAAAGCAAAACCACTCATATGGAAAACTACTTCTCACAACCGAATCTGCTGCTATTTGTTTGCAAATGCACTAAATGAAAAAAAATCCAAACTGCAATATACACTTTATCAGATCTACTCACTGTTGCTAAAGGAAACAACACTGGAATGTGCAGAGGGACTTCGCATGATATGTTTTAAATACTGAAAATGGCAAATAATCATATTTTCAACAGAAATAAAAATAGCTTTTTTCTGTGCTCCCAGATTACACCTTTGTAACTTATCTGGGCAATAAAAGTGAATAGCACACTTTATTAAATGACAAAATTAAGAACTTATAACAAACTAATAATTTCTGGGCATTTACCACAAGTTCCTTTTTTTTCTTTGAAAGGGAAGTCAGAAATTCAAATTCATTTTTGGTGTGTATATTTATTATAATTTATCAGAGGAATATTACTCACCACAGTTTTGCTACCATCTGCACTTTATTGTTCAATTTTGTTTTTTCCTTGTTGCTACTGTATTGTTACTTGTATTGTGATTTTGGTAATCTATTTGCTGAAACCTATTGTATTTTTCATCCCCCTAGGATGCATCTGGAAACAGTCTGCACTTTATTGCTCAGTTTTGTTCATTGTTGTTGCTGCAGTATTGTTACTTGTATTGTGATTTTTGTAACCTATTTGCTGTACCTTATCATTGCATTCTTCATCCCCCTTCCCCCAGGATGCATCTGGAAATTATCTTTTTCACCTAAGTCTGTCTTTCCTGCTGACTTAAAAAAATGAACAAAGAAACAAACAGACAGAGATAAATAAATTATGAAACTAAATAAATACTATATGAGTGAGGTATGGTTATTGACAAAGAGATAAATATAATTCTATGGGTTCAAAGATTTATTTATTTAGTTTTTGTTGACTGGGTAAGTGCACTAGACAAATCCTGCCTATTTTCAGGCATGACTTGGGGAAGGGGGAATACAGATGAATGTCAACTGACCTTGAACCAGATTAAGCTGCTGGTGGTATTTTTAGATACTCGCTGTTTGTGCTTCCATCTGGCTCCTGTATGTGTTTATTTGTGGGTCCATTTGTTTGTGTTATATTTATACAAAACGAAGACAACACAGAATGCCGAAGCTCTGTGTTTCACTCAGTGAGGCACTGTGTCTTGTGAAGTGATTTCTTATAGCTGTTTACACATGCTTCCTGGCTAAATTGCAAACTTGTGAAGAAATGGCATGTGGTGTTAGTCCTTCAGTAAGCAGAGGCATGCAGACAGGACAGGTATGTGTAGTTGTTAAATGAGACAAATTACAGTACATGACTTTCTCCTCTGCAACCTTTATGCAATAACAACAATAACGTCTCATATCCTTGAGCCGCCACCCCCCCAACACACACACACAAATTTAGACCTAAGAGTTCCACTTCCTAAAATGTTTCAGCATATCCCCTGCATGGATGTGCATGCAATACTCTTGTTCTGACAGTTTAATAAAAAAAAAAAAGAAGAAGAATTTGCAGTGAAAGGAATGACAAGGGAACTCTTTACATTATAATCAGCAATTTTACTTTTAATCAGGGCCATAAAAAGCTGCAAGGCACAAAAAGAGACCGTCACCACTACCACCAAGAATTTGTCTGCTTTATTGTTTTGTCTTTCTTCTATTATCCTGTTTTAATGGTGATACAAAATGTAGTGTTTGTATTTCCCATAGAAATGGGTCATTTTAACATGGAGCAGACGCCCCCCTGAACATTATTAGAAGCAAATGCATTATAAACAAGCATTTGTCAATGCCAAATGTTGTCGTGCTGGCATTGGCAGTGGCAGAGGAGGAGAGGCATACGCTGTGAGTTTGTTAATGTGTCCCAAAAGGTGATTTTGCTCAGCGAGTACGCCACTGTACAGCAGAGCTGCGGAAATGCGTTTTGGGCAGGCTGTGGAAAATGGCAGCTGGACTGTTGATAATGAGGTGTGCACAAATTCCAGTGGTGAAAATGTGTCAGATTGACAAAGTTACAAGGGTGCGTGGAAACTGCACAATGCACGCTTGCAACACAGTCATTGTTTGGACTTTCACCACCAAATTTTCAACATAGGCATTTTAGGACCTCTGCTAATGAATAGTGTCACCGTCATTTCCTGAAATTGTCCCAAAAAGTGATTTCGCACAGTGACCATGCAATTCTGCACCGGAGGTGCGAAAACACATTTCAGCCAGCTGTACTGTTCATAAGAAGGTATGGAAAAATGGCAATGATGAACACCTGGAGTGAAAGTATTACAAATTCACAAAGTCATGAGCATGCGTGCGTGCAAACTGCTCAATGCGCACTCGTAAAGTACACATTGTA
This sequence comes from Neoceratodus forsteri, assembly GCA_016271365.2. Classification (NCBI taxonomy): domain Eukaryota; kingdom Metazoa; phylum Chordata; order Ceratodontiformes; family Ceratodontidae; genus Neoceratodus; species Neoceratodus forsteri. Next base: position 585,003,894 of record CM028133.1, read on the forward strand.
TTGACTTTCATCCCTAAATTTTCAACATAGGCATTTTAGGACATCTGCTAATGAACAGTGTCACTGCCATTTTCATAATGTGTCTCGAACACGGGCTTTCCACAGTGACTGCGCTATTATGTGCTGGAACTGCGAAAACAGATTTTTTTTGTCAGGATGTGAAAAATGACAGATGTACTGTTCATTCAGAGGTGTAGAGCAATGGCACTGTTGAAAATGTGGAGTGAAAATATAAATTTGCGAACTTACAAGCGTGCGTGCAAACTGCACAATGCACGCTCGTAACATAGTCATTTTATGGAGTATTGTCACCAAATTTTCAACACAGACATTTTCAGATGTCTGCTCATGAACAGTGTCACTGTCATTTTTGTAATGTGTCCCGAACAGTGATGTTGCACAGCAATTGTGCTATTCTGCGCCGGAAGTGCAAAAACACATTTTGGCAAGGATGTGGAAAATGACAGCTGTACAGTTCACAAGAAGGTGTAGTAAAATGCCAATGTTGAGAATGTGGCATGAAAATATTGCAAATGTGTTAATGTACGAGCGTGCGTTGCACAGTTGCTACATACGCTCGTAAAACAGTCATTTTATGGAGTATTGTCACCAAATTTTCAACACAGGCATGTTAGCACCTCTGCTCATGAACAGTGTCACTGTCATTTTTGTAATGTGTCCCAAACACTGATTTCACACAGCAACCATGCTATTCTGCGCCAGAAGTGCGAAAACACATTTCGAGCAAGATATGAAAAATGACAGCTATATGGTTCACAAGAAGGTGTAGTAAAATGCCAATATTGAGAATCTGGCATGAAAATAGTGCGAATGTACTAACTTACTAGCGTGCATTGAGCAGTTGCTACGCATGCTCATAAAACAGTAATTTTTTGGATTTTTCCCACCAAACTTGCAACATAGGTTTTTTGAGAGCCTCTCTCATGAACAGTGGCACTGTCATTTTGTTATGCAGTCCCAAAAGGTGATTCCATGCAGTGACTGCGAAATCACCTTCCGGGACCGAATAATGCCATGACAGTGCAAGAATTCATGAGAAGGGGTCCCAAAAACCCCATGTTGAAAATGTGGTGCCAAAATTCGCAAAAATGCCCGGGATATGCATTAAAGTTGAAAAACCCCTATTCATTCCATTATACAGCTTACCGGCATTTCTTCAGTTTGCAATCGGCTTTGAAGAGTGCAGACATGTACCAGTCCACAGAAGATCGTCACGCCCGGACTCTGTAGGTAAGTATGGGGTGAGGGTGAGGGAGGAGTGCGCAGTGGGTGGGTGTGGGTGGGGAGGGGCATCGAGACTACGAGGACTGTTTTCATTTTACAGGAAAAAAGGAAAAAAAACATTGGGGACAGTTTTTTGTTTGCAGATTTGGCATGCTGGGGTGGGCTCCCAGCATGCCACCCTAACTGTTGGGGGTCTGTAACCAATACACACCCTCGTCGGCACACACCGAGGTAATGCCCGACGGGGATTGGGCACCCCATCGACACACAAAAGTGGGGGGTGTGAGCCAAGGGGATTGGGCACCCCTCAGCATTCAACAATTGGGTGGGTTTATGCCGACAGGGAGTGGGCTCCCCCGTTGGCATGCAAAGGTGGGGTTAATCGACAGGGGGATTGGGCTCCCCCCAAGTCGGCATTAGTTAGGCGGCTGCCTGCTCGCCGACCATGCACATAATGGCGGCGAGCACAGCAAGAAAAGGACCACTACGTATGACGAGCTTTGCTCAGATTGCAGCGAACCTTTTTTTAGATGTGCTCACCATTGGGGAATGCAGGACGAACCTACTGGTGCGTGCCCTGCATTCGCCCAACTGCGGCCCTGCCTCCAAAGCTGCACTGTCCCACGATGTTGGCTGTACAAGCGTGCCAACATAAAAAGGGGAACCACTGATATCTATATATTTTTTTTTGTTCTCAGAATTCATACCTTGGACATATTTTATGGCTCATATCATTGATGATAAATAGTTTTTAGGATGCTAGAAAGGGAGGACATATTTTATCATTCTAGATTGTTGAACCATAAACAATAACAGCTTTTTTTATGGCCTTTAATCAATGTTGGGGTGTTTTCTGTTTTGTGAACTGTAACACAATGCTGGGGCACTATAGCATCACATTCACCGATGAATTAATCAGCTAAATGTATGCAGTTGCACATGGGATCATGCGTCCTCTCACTCACACATGGCATGTATTACAATCAAGCTGTAAAAATCCACCGACATTGTACTTTAGCAGGGGTAAGGAGGGATTGAGAAGGGGATGGAGATCACAAGAGGGAGCCAAACAAACAAGCAAACAAAAAAAACATAAAATTGACTTGTTTGAATGGATACAGACGTGAAGTACTTAAAAATAGTTCATCCCCAAAGATGGCCTAAAGTTGAGATTCTGACTTTATTTTCCATTTCAGAGTAAATTTATTAACAACTTCTTGGTTTTCTTTTTAGCCCACATGTTAATGCAGCGTTCTGTGTACTAGAAATTTTATTTCAACCACCACATTTGCTTTTTGTCACCTGCGTACATCTCCGCATTAAAATGCATAGAACTGGCCTTTAAAAATCAGAGCAAATGTCCAGAATTTGTAGCACTTTCTCATTTTAAAGAATAATATGTCTAATAATAGTGGACCTCATTTAGGTATTAAAAAATGTTTCTGCAAGTTTGTTCAATGCTTTAATAGTTTGTGTGTCCAGAAATATCTTTTACATTATGAGGAATGTCAGTAAACGTTGGCAGACCAAGAGTAAATTTGAGTGTGAAAATTATAGCGCTATATGAAAGTCACAGCAGTAAAGAGGTATGGTCACCTGCTGCAGCGCCATGTTAGGGCAAGTTATCTTAAACTATGAGCTCCACCGATCTCATGCGGGGTGGCCACTGCACAACTTGGCTGATTTTCTAGAACTATATATCCCATCAAATGTGACACTTCAACAGGATCTGAATCCAAAAATCAGTCAAGTATGGATAGTACACAATGATGACAAAGCACGTTTGGCAAAATAAGCACAACTATATAACAGTTCCCCTACAGACCAGGGGACAGATTTTCCAAAGTGGAAAAAGTTTGAACAGTGCACAAAAAAGTTACTTGCGAGGGAGGGTTTCCTTATGCAGCTGTAACATCTTCTGTATGTAGTTGTTGGTGGAGGAAGGGGAAGGGGGAACTGAGGGGGTCACAGGGTTAGGGGAGGGGGTGCAGCTCCCACTGTAGACACAGGGAGGACTGGCACACTGATGCAGTCAAGACAGATCATAAGGCCCTTATCTGCTGGTATATTCGTATGTGTTCAGTTTAAAAATGGTTGCATCTGAAACCTTTCCAAAAATTTATAGCAGCTTGTGCAAATGTTTTTGCACAATCACACAATATCTATCTATCTATCTATCTATCTATTTATCTATCTATCTATCTATCCATCCCATCTTGTTAATTCATAATTCCCTTTCCCTCCCAGCTCAGCAGGCCCTCCCTTGTCCTTCCCTAAAGGGTAAATAGGGTAACTATAGCAACAGAAGAAAAACAACAGTGGTATCATTTTAATTTCAAAATTCTCACAAATTCCTTTTATCAGTGATATTTTTAATACAATCCCTCACCTCAACCAGAGAAGCACTGTGAGCTTCAGCAGCATCAGTAAGCATGTTATCGTGTCAATTTGTCAGCAGCGGCTCAGTTTATTTTAAATATTAAATACTTGCATATTGTATAGGTAGGCATGAAACATGCCAGGAATGGGAGGACCAGAGGTCAGGGAGAATACTAGCAGCATTAGCAAGCCAGGCAGCATGAATCAGTTTCTGCCCACCATGTGGTTTTGGCATTTGGTAGCGGTCAGCTCCTTTGTGAGTATAAAAGAATCTTTCACATTCTAACAGCTCAAATTACACATTCTGATAGTCACTTCTATTAGTCACAGTGTCACCAGAACAGCACCTAAGTCTCTGAGAGCTGGTATCCCTTTAAAGATACAATTTTCCTACAGCACCACCTGTAGAAGCAATATGCTGCAGCTCCTTGAGGCTAGTCCCCCCTCCTCCTAATGCTGTCAGGCAACGTGTACCCAAACCCTGGCCCATTCTGCTCTAAAACCATTAATCTGAGCAAGCCTTCAGGTTCCCTCTCATTCATATCAATCAACATCTGCAGCCTTCCTCCTAAAATGGATGCCCTACAGGCCTTCATCAGCCAGCACAGCCCTGACATCCTGGCAGTTGTCGAAACCTGGCTCACGCCATCAGTACCGGACCATGCAATCATCCTTCCTGGCTACAACGTCTTTAGGCTGGATCGCCTCCCCAAAAGAGGTGGGGGCTGCGCTCTCTACCTAAAAGACTCCATACAGGGGCACCACATCATTACCTCACTCTAACCCACAACTGCTCAGATACTGCCAGTGAGAATCCTCCTCGGAGCCCAAAACAAAACCCTCACTGTTGCCACCATCTACATCCCTCCCAAAGAACAGGGAACTGGTCTAACAGCTGTTCTTGACTTTGTAAAGTCACTCCCACCAGATACCGAATCCATCCTCCGAGGTAACTTCAACATCAACTGGCCTGCAGCCGATGCTGGTGCACACAGGGATACCACTGCTGTGGTGAACCTCACACAAATGGTTGACTCACCAACCAGGAAAAATTACAGGACTGGCACCAGCACACTCTTGGACTGGATCCTTACCAGTCACCCATCGCAGATCTCTAACACTAATGTCCTCCCTGACTCTTTCAGCGACCACTCCCCTGTTAGCTGTACCTGGTCAAATAAATTAATCAAACAACCACCAAAAACTATCACCAGCAGGGTTCTACCCAGTGGTCACCCTCCTCGACTCAGATCCCACCTCCTCCATCAAGACTGGTCCTCTATCTTCAATGCAACCAATGTAAACACTGCCCTTGACCACTTCATAAACATCTTCACTGTGGCCTGTGACACATATGCTTCTATTAAGAAACACAAAGTCAAATCACTCAGTAACCCTTGGTTCACAGATGACCTCCTCAGGATGCTAAAAACAAGAGACCACCTATGGGAGCTGGCCAGAAACTCTGGAAGGCAAAACGACATCCAAAACTACAAACGTGCCCAGAATGACTGCACCAAAAACATCCGGCAAATGAAGTCCACCTACTATAAGCATGCCCTCACAAACTCCTGGGGCAATGGTCAGGAATTCTGGAAGAACACAAAGTAACTCACCAGGAATCCACCCAAAACCCCCCCATCAATACTCAACATCAACAGAACCACAACCTTCAACCCTAAAACCATTGTGGATACCTTTAACAAAGCCTTTACTGACCTCAGCGCTGTCCTTCCCCAGGACTACTTCAAAGGTGGTGAAGCCCCTCTGTCCGCAATGAACACTACTCCCACCAGCTCCCCCCGCTTCTACTTCAAAGCAGTCAAGGCTCACCAAGTTCGCAAATATGTAACCAAAGCCTTGGTAAATCAAGATTCAGTAATGACTCCCTCGATCTCAAAATTCTGTCTCTCACACTTGATGAAGTGCTTAGTCCTCTGACCAGAATTTTCAACCACTCCCTCAGCCTTAGCCAGTTCCTGGACAGATGGAAATCTGCCACTGTCACCCCAATCCATAAAAGTGGTGACAAAACTGTCCACGATAACTACAGACCTATCTCCCTACTACCCCAACTCTCCAAGGCACTAGAACGCATAATCTCGGACCAGCTCACAGAATACCTGTATATGTACAACATCCTGTGCAAGCAACAACATGGGTTCTGCAAAGGTCACAGCACCTCCACAGCCCTCTTGAATTCACCGGTGCAATCCACAATGCACTTGACTCCAGTGAACTACTAGGCTCAATCTACATTGACTTAACTAAAGCCTTCGACACCATCAATCATCGCCTCCTGCTTGTCCAGCTTCAGAACACTGGGCTGTCAACCGACTCCATTGGTTGGTTTAAGAGCTACCTTGAAGAACGTTCCCAAACAGTAAGAATCGCTGATACACTCTCAGACCCTAGACCAGTCTGATCGGGAGTCCCCGAGGGCTCCATTCTGGGACCCCTCCTCTTCAGCCTATTCTTAAACTCACTACCGGACAGCTGCCCAGAACAAATCATTCTCTACGCCGACGATGCTGTGATCCCCACGTCAGACCCTGATCCAATCCAATTACAAAATAAACTTCAGCAGGCCTTCTCCTCCATCGGATCCTTGTATCTAAATCATAAACTGCTTCTCAATCAGAAAAAAAACAAGTCTATGGTCTTCTGCAGCCCCCACACCAAAAACAAACAACTCCACCTCTCCATTGCAACCAATGGAGCCATCCTAGAGCAAACATAATCGTTCAAGTACCTCTGCATCACCCTTGATCCCCACCTCTCATACGCTGTCCATATCAGCAATGTTGCAAAGTCTGCCAATGCGAGGTTAGGCATATTATTCCAGCACAGGAAACACCTAACCCCAGAAGCACTGGCAGTGGCTGTCCAAAGCTCCATTGTCAGCATCATAGACTATGGTCCTATCATATATGGGTCTGCAACTACCTCTGCTCTCAAATGTATCACAACCTCCCTGAATAAGGCCTGTCGTCTCATCACTGGCTCACATCGCTGTACCCACACTTGTGACCTTTATTCCCAATCTGGATGGCTTCAACTGGACAAACGTATAAAATACTAAACCTGCATCACGGCCAAGAAAATTATAATGGGTCTGGCCCCACCTGGTGTCTGTGCCCTCCTTAAGCCTAGACATAGGAACTTCACTACAAGGAGATCCAATTCCCATCTACTACATATCCCACAATGTCACATGACCCAAGGGCAAAAATCATTCACCTATCAGGCATCCAACTGGATCAACTCTCTTGGCAGCGACATAGCAACTGCTCCAACACTTGGTCTCTTCAAGTCCAAGCTGCGCCTCTCACTGCTTGTATCCTGCGATTGCCCATCTTAACATTTCCACCGTTCCAGCTGCAAATACCCCAACACCCAGCACTTACAATCAGTCTTTGCACCCCTAGCACCTTACCTGTCATATTCCCTCAACAAGGCCCCCTGGCTGCACTGTCTCCCACCCTCGCCCACCTCCCCCCTTATCTCCATTCCTGCCCCACCCCAACCACCTCCCATACTCCCCCTTACCCCTGCACCTCCTTTCCCCCTCAATCTCCTACCCTCACTTCCCCACCACCCACCCACCCCCCTTCCTTGTCTTGCTCATAGCTCATGTCTTTGTACTGGTTATTACATGTCTGTAAGTCAATGACTATATGTTTGTAACTAAAAATGATGACTGTTGAACATGCTGACGTGGAACCTTTGTAAAAGAGTCTTGGCTCAAAGGTATTGTAATCCTAGATTGAAATAAATAAAATAAATAAAAAATAAATAGGTTTCAGCATTCGGTAGTGGTCAGCATCTTCTGACTGTACAAATGCATGTGAGTACTGTATGTTTGAGAACAGTGAGACACCCTGACTTAATAACTTTGAGACTTAATCATGCCAGCACAAGTACATGCACTGACCTGCAGAATTACATATTATAGTCGTAGTCATTTTGCTGTTGTGCCAGAGTCTGCAGAGAACATGTTTCGCTCTCCGGGAGGGTGCCAGTTTTGAAATATAAATGTATTTAATTAAACATGGGTGCCTCTCTCAATACTGAAGCACTGATTTTCTATTTGTTAGCACCCCCAGCTTGGGACACAGTGGCTGTCACTTCCACAGTTTCGGAAGAAAAAGTAGTGCCCCACAAAGGGTGGGTGATTATGCGGCTGGCGAAGGGGAAGGACCACTAAAAGACAAAGGAGTGGAACTATGCCACAGTGCTGTGGAAGCACACAAGAGAGCTGTCTGGTCATGTGCTTCCACAGTGCTCCTAAACAAAATGTCAGCAATACGTCTGCAGAGCTCCGCCCACACAGCCATGAAAAGGGTATGTGCTCTGCTGTGCAGTCATGACTAGTTAATGGGTGTGTGGATTTTTTCCTCTTTTCTATCTCTGGTCTTCCTCTCTCAAGACCCAGTATCCCCTTTAGCTATGACACTCTCCGAGGTGATGGGGTAGAAGGGTGGTTTGGGAGGGTATTATTGGGGGGGGTTTATTGTTCCCGCTTAATTTAGTGAGTTTTGTACACATCATCAAGTGTTACATTCTTGATCCGTGTATTGTATGGACAGATAACCTTCATTCCATGTATTTTTGGTTTTATAAAAAATTTAATAAAATTTAAATTTAAAAAAAAAAGAAAAGGGTATGTGTTTGTGCTGGTAATGGGAAAATGCTTTTTTCTCATTCATGACTGACTTGGAAGTCAATCATAAATGTAAAAAAGATGGTTGTGTTTGTTCTAGTTTTTTTGGGGGGTCTCACATGAGGGTACTCAGCAGTTTAAAAATACCTATATTTTTTATATTTTACCAAAAGTACACAAAAGTATTACTGACCCATTGAGCTGCCCTATTGTTTCTGGTGTAGGACAGCTAATGGATCATTTGTACAAATGTATTTACTTTTTTTCTCCAGGAAAATGTTGAAAATATAGGGTCCTATCTCAGAGACACTAGAGAAATTCTGGAAATATTTGAAATCTTCTGGTGATGGGGCAGCTACATCTGGTTTGGTATTGATATGGAGGCATTATATCCCTCTATCCAGCATTGTATAGGGCTGGAGTGTCAGCCAGAAATTTTTCCTTAATGAAAGCCCTCACAGACCACAGATACCAGTGGATTTCATTATCGAGGTCCTGAATTTCATTTTGTTCCCCAATCTATTTAAATCTGAAAATGAAATATACCTCCAAACATGTGGCATGACAACTGGGGGCCTCTATGTCCCCCTCATATGCCAATCTTTTCTTAAGATTATGGAAACTAGTTGTTGTATTTAACCAACAAACAAATAGGGTTATGAGTATAATCATCCACTGGTATCAATACATATTGTAGGCAAAATTGCATGTGTATGGCAGGGAACAATGGAAGAAATAGAAGAATTCATGGTGTGGCTTAGCACCAGTAATTTAAATTTGAAATTCACCCATACAGCCAGTAAGAACATGTTAAGTTTTCTCAATATAACAATAAAATCTGACCAGTACAAGGCACAGAGCTTTGGATAGCATAAAAATATTGTCCCCCAAACCCCCTTAATGGATGACAGTGTCCATTCCAAGGTTTTGAAGGATTCCATCCCCTTTAGTCAATTTTTCAGAATTTGCAGGAACTATTCTAACCTGCATGATTTTGAAAAACAGGCCCAATATAGTTTACACCAGTTTTTTTCAGAAAGAGTGTATAATTGGTCTTTGCTAGAGAATGCCTTACAGAAATCAAGGATTCTATATGGAACAAGTCTGATCAAACTGAAACCAAAGTAACAACAACGGTGGGGCCCAATTACATTTGTTACAAAGTATATTAATAGGGTAGGCCAAATTGGTAACATCATATGGAGAATCTAGCCTGTCCTACAGGAATATCAGTTAGTGGCAGATGCTGTAGGAAATAACTCCAGAACCACATTCGTTGAGAGGTCAGGCCTAAGGGATACACTGGTACACAACCAATTTACAACAAGCATTTGTCAATGCCGAATGTTGTCTTGCTGACATTGGCATCGGTTGCGCAGGAGTCGAACAGATGCATAATAGGAATGGCAGTGAAGTATGAAAGTGACATCAACCCCACAACACCCTACAGAGACTGACAGGCACTGAGGTGTGCCTTTGGGCATCGTCCATAACATTCATGGCATTTCAGCTCACCCTACCCTACAGTGCAACAAATATCATGTTGTGCCTTGGGGTCCTCGGGCCTTATGCTCACCCCATTTGGCCATAACACTCATGGCATTTTACCTCACCCTATCCTGCAGACACTGACAAGTGCTGAGGTGTGCCTTGGGGTGTTTGGCTTTACAGTCACCCCATTTCATAAAGACATACGCTGAAATGGGTGCAGCATAGGAGAATGGGGTGAACTATGGGACCGAAGAGTCCAAGGCACACCTAGATGCTATCAGTGGCTTGAGGGTGAGGGGGATGGTATCGCATGAGCATGACAGCCGGCAATGCAAAGGCACACCCCTGACACCTGTCAGTCTGTACAGGGTGGGACATTATGGTTAGAAACCCTAATGCCCCAGCCGTTTGTTGGTATTTGCACTACAAATTTGCAGCATGGCATTTTTGTGACCCCCACCTCATGAAAGTGTTTGGGACCTCTGCTCATGAATAGAGGCACTGTGATTTTGTTAACCTCTCCCGAACATTGATTTCTCACAGCAACCGTGCCATTCTGCGCCAGATGTGGGAAAACACCATTTGGGCAGGATGTGAAAAATGACAGCTGTACCATTCATAGGTAGGTGTGAAGAGATGGCAGTGTTGAAAATCTTGAGTGAAAATATTAAAAATGCTCGAATTTACGAGCATACAGACAAACTGCACAATGTACACTTGTAACACAGTCATTTAGTGGAATTATTTCACCAAATTTTCAACATAGGCATTTTGGGACCTCTGTTCATGAACACTGTCACTATGATTTTCTTCACCTGTCCTGATTGTTGATTTCCCACAGCAACCACGCCACTGTGCGCCAGTTGTGTGAAAACACATTTTGGGCAGGATGTGAAAAATGACAGCTGTACTGTTCTTAAGGAGGTGTGCAAAACTGACAATGTTGAAAATGTTGAGTGAAAATATTATAAAATCTCAAAGTTATGAGTGCATGTGGAAACTGCGCAACGTACACTTGTAGCATATTCATTTGGTGGACTTTTGTCACCAAATTTTCAACATAGACATTTTAGGACCTCTACTCATTAACACTATCACTGTGATTTTCTTAATCTGTCCCAAACACTGATTTCCCACAGCGACCATGCAATTCTGTGCCAGTAGTGTGAAAACACATTTTGGACAGGATGTGTAAAATGACAGTAATACTTTTCATAAGGAGGTGTGGAAAAATGCCAGTGTTGAAAATCTGGAGTGAAAATATTACAGATTTGTAAAGTTTCATGAGTGCGTGGAAACTGTGCAACGCACGCTAGTAAAACAGTCATTTTTTTATTTTTTTCACCAAATTTGCAACATAGGCTTTTTGAGACACCATCTCATGAACAGTGGCACTGTCGTTTCATTAATCAGTCCTGAAAGGTGATTTTGCGCAGTGACCGCAAAATCACCTTTCAGGACCGAATAACACCGTGACAGTGACTGAATTCATGAGGTGGGGTCCCAATAACCCCATGTTGAAAATTTGGTGCCACAATTCCCAAAAATGCCTGAGATATGCACCAAACTTGAAAAAAAAACTATTTATGCCATTATACAGCTTACCAGCATTTCTTCCAGTTTGCGGTCGGCTTTGAAAAGGGTGCAGATGTGTCCCGGTCCACCAAAGGTCATTGCTCGGCTCTGGCAGTAAGTATGGGGTGAGGGGTGTGGGAAGGTGGGAAGCAGTGGGTGGGCACGGGTAGGGGAGGGGGCAGACAGCAAGGGACTGTTTTCCTCTTTACAGGGTTTAAAAAAGCATAATAGACATCACGGGATGGTTTTTCCTTTAACAGGTACTTTTGGCACACTGGGGTGGGCTCCCAGCATGCCACCTGCATGTTTAAGTGTGAAAATTGCAATGTGTGCCAGAAAGCAAAACAAGGTAGTGAGCTCAGACCTCCCTTATAGGCAAAGCTACAGAAATCTGTCAATTCATAAATTTCACTACCTCATTTGTGGTGCATATTCTATAGTGTGCATACATCCTCATATATGTGGAAAGAACAATATGTGACCTAAAAGTGTGTATACAAGAGCATGTATGACTGATTAACAAAAAAACACAGATACTCCTATTAATGTACATTCTGTGAAGTTATATAACACTAATCAAAAAGACCTGGCTTTTATAGGTCTGGAGTTGGAATGCCCAACAAACAGGAGAGGGGACAGGTTGAAACTGTTGCTCCAAACAGAGTGCATGAATTTAATAATCTCAAAACTTCAGGTCTGAATAAAGAGCTAGATTTCATTTATTTATTTATTTTATTGCTGCTCTTTCTTTCAAGTGAGGGAAGCAACAACAGTGCACTAATGTCTCAACCTCTCTCTCCATTGTAGAGGGAGTTAGGAATGTTTCAGGGAAAACTCCAAATGAGCCCAGCAAACCAAATGGGACCTGAGGCTCAGATGACAGAAACAACAAGCTTCCGCAAAAAAAACCTAGACGCTTACTTTCACTTTGTCTCTAACGGATGAGGTACACTATCTTATGTTTGCTCATGGGATCATGGCATTAAGATCACTGTAAAAAAAGCTGCCACTCAGCTCAGTTAGGTTCCACAGTTTATTACCCTATACTGGCAAACAGGAGTGATTCTCATTGCATCCCCAGACCCTGAGTGCTATTGTCAGAGTCTACATATTTCTCAAGGTTAGAGGGAATTGTGCCGACAGCACTGAGGATGCTCAGTGAATGGAATGTGTTAATTACCCCCTCATTTTCTTGCTTAGTACAATACAATTGTTTGTGTGGTATTTTATAGTGCTCTCTTGATGCTGGGACTGCATTGCATTCATATTTGTAGCCAAAGAGATTGCACGTTTCATGAGAAGAATGAATAAGCACATCCTCGGGAGCCCCTTCCACATTTAATTAAGACTTGAAGAAGATGATGTATCTAGAAAGTAAAAATCCTTCCACAGAGCAGTTGTCAGAGCAGAAACTTTGTTCGTCAATGATATTGGAGTGTATTCCACTAACTACTAACATTTAACTTGCTAGCTACTAAAGTAAGTCTTTGGGTTGGATCCCACAACACTACACAGTGTTTATAATGAGCCTATATATGTGTGTGTGTGGGGGGGCTGTTTTAAATGAAAACATACAGAGAATTATTAACCTGAAATTATGTAAAATCCATGCAAAGGTAAACAAGCATGCGGTTTGCGGTGGCTACTTGTAGGCTAAATTATCTTTCTCCATCTGCTCTTTCCAGTTTTGGTTGCAATGACCCTCTAATTGCTTTCTAAATGCAAGTTTGTAACATGTTTGGTTTGCTAACTAGTTGTTTACCTTAGTATTACAAACTGGTATAACAGTGCAGTATGACCATTAACAAAACATTTGGGCATTGCTTCCCACCATGTCAAAATGCAAAATTGTGGTTAATTATCATCAGCTGATATTAAAACATATTCGATGGTCTTAATATTTATTTTTTGCCTGTTGTTTCTACAGGGGTCAGTCAAATAACAAAGGTGTAGGTCACTATCACAAGGTGGGATTATGCAGAAAAGGCTGATATTAGAGATTGGATCTACCTACAACATTTTACTATTTAAAAAGCAAAATAATTGTTTTGATCAGATTTCAGCTCTGGTATATGTATTTCCTCTAGATGTACAAAAGTAGTTCAGTAAAATACCTCTTCACACCTATTGTTTCAAATGGAGTGCCTACCTGGTACACTTTTTTTGTGTAACTGATTTTTAAGGTAATCTTGATTGCTACTTTTTTGTGTGTGTGTTTGTGTTGCATGATTAATAGTCACATTATTCATACTCACCTGAATCCTGTTAAAAGATGTAACATAATATCTGAAAGTGTGTGTGTTGGAGGGAGCTTTCACCTCCTTGGCTGCAACACATTATGATGTACCATTTTTAGGGCTGCATAGCATCAGAGCTATGCTGATGTATTACTTAAAAGGGGCTCTGGAGTCATGGCTTTCTCTCCCCCCCCCCCTCACATTTCTCAGAACAGCCGTACTGCATTGCGAAATAAAATATTATAGAAGAAATATACAACATAAGGCAGTCTTTTAGTGGCTACTGTGTGCCTCAATAGCAAACAATAAGGCTCGATCTACTCTCTTATTATGTGGGGGTGTGGCTGTCATTTGAGGGTGTGGTTGTGGCCAGAAACCAGTTGTGCTACATTTTGTTTGCTCCACATTTCTGTCCAGTGCAACAGAATCACAAATAATTCTACATGAATCAGTACACTTTCGCTCAACACCTGCCCCCTGCCCCACATTTCTCATTATGGCTGCACTGCACTGTGGAATAAAACTAACTAAACTGAAAAACTGTGTGAACTAAAAAAGCTAACTAAATGTCATAGGACTACTGGCATACTAAATGAAATGCTTTCAGCTGGTACAGTATTTGAACACTGAGACAATCACGGGAACAAACTGACACTTTACTTTCCTAAAGTGTGAAACCAGAAGGAGCAGGATTTGAAGCACCTTCTCTGTTGCTGTACTGTGGCATATGAAATAGAGAAGTAAAGCAACAACTTAAAATACACTGCTAGAAAAAGTAGGTACATTGTTTATGGGAAATCGTAGGACCCTAATGCTAGACAACTGCACTTCTGAGTTTCAGAGCAGTGCTGGTTTTATTACATTTTTTTTTTTTTTTTTAAAAGAGGGAAGTACAGTAGCTATAAAGAAATAAAATGGACAGACAACAAAACATGGCATTTGCTATATAAGGAAGGAGCCTGTTTGTATTGTTATGGGATCCCGCTAGGAACCCCTATGTTGAACTTGGGGTAGTTCCAGTAGGATTCCGGTTCTGGTCTTCAAAAACAGTACACTAGCCTTCTCTGGGATTTGGATTTCCATCCATTTTCAGGAAAATAATTTTCCTAAGATAAGCTGTGGAGAGCAGAACTTAATTCCCCCTTCCAAAGAAAAGTGGTACCTACCTGCAATCTATAAAGTGTTGCTGCAGGGAGACAAGCTAAATACCACATCCCCCCCGCCACTGTGTGTTATGAGCATTTAGCCCCCTGAACTTCTCATACCTTTTAAACACGGCAAGAACAAAAGGGTCAGTGCACCTTTGACCTTTTCTCTACTAGAAAAGCCAATCAAGACCCTAGAACTTCCATGTAAGGAAATAGCATTGTCTGATACTTCTGGAAAACAATCAGTTCTTTCTTGGAACCATCTGCCATTTTCCCTATGGTAGGGGCCAGATATTGGATGATTTCCACTTTGTGAACTAGGGCAGTTGCTAAACCTGTGCACTTCTTCCGAAGGAGTACATTCACATACAGAGATCTTCTGTAGAGCGGGGAAACACTTATTTTGCCACTTATATAAAGGTGACCTCATAAGGAATGAGGTGAGTGACCATACACAGTGAGCCTGTGTTTTCCATCAAAGAGTTGAGATAATAGTGTATGGACCTTGACAGCAAAGCACAAGAGGACCATGCTGTTGTCTCAACCCTGAGATGGAAACACAAGGAGAATTATGCACGGTCACCCATATTTAATTTGTTATAGTATAAGATTTAAAAAATAAATATGCAACACAAGTAATGAAGTTGCTAAATATGTTTACATAGGCTTCTCATTCAAACTGAGGTCACTGGCTTCAAGTTTGGTGCAGTTTTCTGAGCAGTTCATTTATTTTCTTGCTGCAAAATAAACTTATCTCAGCCACTCATTTCTTTTGGAAAAAAACACTGCTGACATATTTTTGATACATTTAACATTGTGTGAGTGATCTGAACACTGGGGGGAAACACAGTTGAGGTAATAATCGAACATACCCAATCGCTTTACAACAACTTTGAAATTCACAACATACTTTTTGAAGTGTCTAGTTTCTATACATAATAAGGCCTAGCCATATGCTGTAGATCTGTCCCATGTCATAACGGTGATCATGGAAAGGCAATCACCATTACGGCGCGTGGACATCACCAAAAATCAATTTTGGTGATGCACACTGACAGCGCAGACAACAATGGCACCTGAGACCTACAGGTCTCATTGTTAATGCGGGGGGTGGGTTGTGCCCCCACACACCCTCGTGGGGAGCTTTGACCCCCAATCACCCCTACTTAAGGATTCTCAACTCCAGGGGGGTGTATGTCGGAGGGGTGTGAAAAACTTAAAAAAATACATGCTGCCTGCCAGCAAAAAAAAGCCTGCACTCCTCCAGACCCGAACCCTGTACCATGCACCTCCCAGTCGATCGCCCTCCCCACCATGCTAGCAGACCAGCTCAGCAACTGCCCACCACACCTCTTCCCACATACCATCCCTCCCCTGCCTCATCCCCCGCCGCGCATGTGCACGCACGTGATTACCTGCTACTTCCTGTCACAGTATTCACCCACCCCAGTATCTGGTCACCCCCTGCTTGGTATCCATGAACACAGGCACCGTAACTGAGTTGCAGTTTTTGTTGGTGCCCAATTTCGGTCACCTTGTTCACTGTATACCCTGTAGAACAGTTTATATTTGATGTAAAATAATTATAGCTATATTCATTTAAGTGATAATTGCACTAAAATAAAATGGCCCTAATTGGCCAAAATTGCATATTTTCAATGGACACAAATTAGGAGCTAATTGCAGAGTATGAAATTAAATTTGCACAATTGTGGCCCATTAGTGCCATGCACTAAATATAACTTGTGCAATAATAAACAGTTCTACAGTACTATAACAGGTTTAATACATAGTTTTACAACACCGTTTTATTAGTCCTTATTTTTCCATGGTGGAATCAGAAGCAAAGTCAATGAAATGTTTTTGGTTTTATCTAACACATACTCACACACACACACACACTACAGCCTATTGCATCCAGTTGGATACATTGGTACCCTACAGAGAAACTGATTTGCTAGTCTTTTTTTTTTGTTTTTTTTTCAAGAAGGTATCAACATTTTTGAGATAGTCAACCCTTACACAGACCTAAAGATGGAAGAAAACAATCAGTGATGCAGTATTTATTGGACCAGCTAAAAGGTTTTACTAGCATTTTAGGTCTACATGTTTGACAATGCTCTTATCTGGGTTTGTCTGTGATATCTGGGTTTGACTGGGCTATCAGGATTTGATGGTGCTCTCATCAGGTTTTTTTCCTGTACTTCTATCAGAGTTTGACTGAGCACCTATGAAAGATTGATTGGGTTCCTATCAGGGTTTGACTGACCGTACTATCAGGATTTCCAGTCCTATCAGGGTTTTGGGTTTGACTATGCTATCATGGTTTGACTGTCTTATTGGGGTTTGATGTCATTCTTATCATGGTGTGACTGTGATGTTCCGAAAAGGGTTTAAGTGTGATCAGATATCAGGGTTTGATTTGATTTCAGCTAGGTCTGAATGGGATCATATTAGAGGTGATTCAGGATGTGAGATAATTATTTTATCAGAGGAGAACAGGGAGCAGATGAGTGGACCAGGAGGGATAAAACCTGTATGGACAGTAGGTCCGGGGGCAAACTAAAGAAGAGCATTGATTGTATAGTGGTTAGCATAGCTGCAGGAATTAACAAGGTGAACTGCAGGGAATGATTTTACTAGACACTAATGGTCACCTGGACATGAGTGGACGCTAACAGGAGGGAGGTTCGGGGGGGATGTGAGGAAGTACTATTTTACAGAAAGGGTGATGGAGCTGTGGATGTCTGCCAACTGAGGTGGTGGGTGCAAAAACCATTAGTGGTTTCAAGAACAGTTGGAACAGAGTGAAGGGCATAGTGGTTGCTCAGGGTGACAGAATCAGGTAGGAGTATTGAGGGGGAGGATGGGGAGGGTTATGACCCTGGAGGAACAGTAGGTCCCAGGGCTTAATAGGGAAATAGGACAGCCTAAATGGACCATTGGCCTTTTTCTGACATCATTGTCAATGTTTCTATGTAACTAGATGGAACGTTGGTCTTTATCTATGTTTATAAGACACTGTAGGTACCTTGGGAGGGTGTCATCAGGTGTGGCTCCAGAATTCGTTTAGTTAGGGTGAAACACTTTTCCATAGAATACATTTTTAAATGTTCTCATTAAAAAATACACATTGGTTAAAACAGCTACCGTTTGCTGGCCTAAGGGGATAGTGGTTTTTATTTTTTTTATTTATTGAAAATGTCAGCAATTACCTTTAAACACACATGCTCATTTACAGAGGTTGTATGTCAAATACGTAGTCACAACAAACATTGCAATTACAGTAAGCAGTTCCAGAGGAAATGCAGTCCAGTCAGTTGAGTAGCTACATTGCTACATAGCTCTGGATCCATTAGTATGTATCAGTTTATCAGAGCGAGAGGCCATAGTCTTTCATACATAACACAAACCTGCTCCCCCAGACAACGTGGGTGCAACCATGGCTAAAAGGTTGGGGGGATGGTGATACCAAACCTTCTGCACCCTCAGTAGAAGCTTTTTTTTAATACTGGCTTAAATTCTGTTATTGTTCCATCTATATGGGTCTATTGATAAACCTCAGTTTGTGTTGCTGATTTACACTCTAGTGTTAAGTACCATTTTAGAACTGTGTGATGTAGTTTATGTCCTTCTCAACACACAGTTCTATAGCACAACATGGATGCATTGTGCCAACAATGGATGAGCTGAGCAAGGACATAAACTAAATCATACAGTTCTAAAATGGCACTTACTACCTGTGTGTAAATCAGAAATGCTCACTATGATAACACAATGTCTAGACATGAAACAGCTGACATTTCACCAATGTTCTGTATCCATCTCCCCTGTAAAGGACATTTGCATAAAATCAAGGTCAGAGCCACCCAGACTGCCCCCCCCCCAGACACTCCACTGGTGACATTGCAATCATTTTCACACCATCATATTTTGATGTCACAAACTGTGCACCTTCATGGAAAAGCAAGAGAATGAGGCAAAACCTGGGGGTTAAGACATTCCCACAAATTTTCTCAGTAACAACAAAGACGAAAGGGGAGCAGTATAGCACAGTGGTTTAAGGCTCTGGGCTACAAATCTGGTGACATCCAGCAGACCAGACCTGGGTTTGAATTCCACAGCTTCCACTTGCATACTGTGTGACCCTGAGCAAGTCACTTAACTTCCCTGTGCTCCCAGGTCACACCTGTCAAAAAGCTTTCAGTTTAGTGTGCTACTCCTGGTTAAACAATTAAATAAAAAAAAAAAGAAGAAGACAGAATGTCACTGAACTCTAAGCAGTCCTGTGTCTAAGCATGGGAAATCATTTTAAATTCAGTACTTTGGGGCTGAAATGAGTGCTGCATTACATTCTGCCTTGATTCTGACACTGCGAGGCACATTTAGGGACATACCCTAAATGTAAACAAATCACTAACAGTGACCTTTTAAGGCTGTGTGTGGTAGAAAATCCTATCAGATCTGTAAACCTCTAATATGTTGCCCCTATGCTAGTGCTTTAATCATAGTTTTCCAACCTGTTTAAAACTTTAAGCAGACTTCAGAGGAACTTTCCTAAATAATATTACCTTCCTCGTGTCCATTCAGAGAAAGCACTGCATGGATCTGCATTTTTTGTGCTTGTGTGTCATTAGGTATGTCTCTGTATATACTATGTATGCATACTTCTCAAGTGTCCTTCATTACGAGGGACATCCCTCATTTGGCCCCTTAAAATTGCTCTGTCCCTCATCCATCCCTCTTGGAAAAGGTTCTACCCACACAGAGAATGTGCTGTAAATTCAGACTTTAAAGCAGAAACTCTTAATATTCTAAAATACTAAATCCAAATTAAACTTTGTACAAGTAAACACTATGGTTTTCACAGTTTTCTGAGCTTATATCTCCATGTTTGAGGTTGTGTCCCTCATTCTGAGTGTCCAGAAATATCCATGCCCCTCATTTCAGTGACAAAAGGTTGAGAGGTATGTATGTATGAACTGTATCTGCACCCCATTGTACTTCAGTCTCGTGTATTATGTACCTCACACTGTATTACTTTATTGCATGATGTCCCTGTCCACCTTGCGAATGAGTTCATCTCAATGGTGTTTCGCCTGGTAAAATAAAGATTGATTGATTAATCTGATACAGATGTACCAAGTGATTTCAGGAATAGAGTACAGAGGCCATGCCTGTTATGCCAGTCAAATGAGGCCGATATTCTCCAAATAGTGACTATATTAAACAAAATCTGTTATTAAAGACCATGGAGGAACATGCAGCACTGGGCAGAGCAGGGGGTGAGAAGGACACAGCTGCATATGACTAGCTGCTGGCTGCAGCTTGCAACTGGGAGAACCTGCACAGGGAGTCTGGGGATACAGCGACAACATTGAGACACCAGGAGCTGGGATCAGCAAAGAGGAGCCAGAGCCACTGCAGACCATAGGCTGTCACAAGTTCACCCACCTCCCCAAAATTGGATACAGTAAGCTAACACAAAAAGAGAAAAAAGCAGAGTCTAATGAAGGTAGCCAAGTTAAATGTATTACTCCATAGACTGTACCTTTATGCTGACCAGCACCATGTAGGCAGGCTCACATACACGCACACTGACATACGACTCAACTGTCACACATTACAAGGTACATCACTCATTTTACTGCTCTGAAACCCTCTTTATCATGTGGAGAAGGTAGTATTCCACACTGCCCTCTGAGACTTGAAAGCATAGCTTTATAATAATTTATGATGTTCAGTTATCAGCAAACATTATGAACATTAGTGCAATGAAATCCACTATGTTCTGAGCATGCGATGTCACGTTTGATGATATATAATACATTTTACCCATTTAGCAGACATCTTGTCACACACAAATGTGGGCAATGACAGGTTGAGAGGTATGCAACCCCCCCCCCCAACTCTGCAAGCTAGCTTCTAGGCATTCTGACCACCATAGTCCTTCTCCCACACAACCACCACCTGAACTGGTCTAAAGATGTCATGTCTCGTCTCAAAGTAATGTGTTTTCAGGTCAGCAGCCAAACTCTGAATCCTCTTGTCTGCTCCGCACAAGGATCTGTGTGCACAGGAATGCCTTGATCATAAATCCAACCACAGCCTCCAAGAAGCAGCAATTAAGCAGTTCAAAAAGTAAAATCCAAAGACAGCCTTTCATAATTGACAAGCTAGTTATCTAAACTCCTCTCTACACTGCAGGGTTCTGAAACCTGATGCCACCCCCTGCTCAACACACTTCGGCTTAATACTGTTGTGCATCTCACTCTGTTGGCTTGTGATCACTTTGTGCTGCAAGGCTGTATACTGTTACTTACTATACAAACACAGAGAACATAAAATACCCCCCTCCCGACTGTTAGTCATGGCCATTGCCAAATGTGAACTCATTTAAAAATGCCTGCTCCACACTGAGCTGTGTTTTGTCCTCTGCAACTCCAGATTTCTAAATTAATTATAAGAATAGCCCTTTAAAATTCAGCTCCCAGTACTTATTTGCAAACAACAGTTTCTGAATGTCTGCTCCAGGAGTCCGGCAGCTCCATCCACTCACTCACTCACTCACTCACTCACTCACTCACTTACTCTAAGTCTGCTGCTCACTTTCTCCTCTGGTCAACTGAAGGGTCATCTCCACACTGCCCAGCTGCTCAGACAATGCAAACCACAGTGTCCCAGCAAACACTGTGAATCCAAATCAGGCAAGATCACACTTGAGGATGCTTGCTTCTATTTATTTGAAAAGCCAGCTGTTCCACTTTTCCTCTGCCCCACTCCCATCGAGCAGTATTATTGGTTACATACCCTTGGGCATGTCTTCTGGCCATTGTAGCTACCAATCACTTTAGCTCCTCCTCCTGGGGCTGTGTGGGTGGCTGTTTGTGCTTGTCTGTGTCTGTAGGTTAGTTTTTGTTCATTTACATCTTTTTCTGCTGGGAATACCTGTGCCATTCTTGCACACAACATTGGTGAAAGTCTCCTGGACTGAATTTCTGCAAATCGCCATCATCAGGTATCAGCTTTTTAATTTTAAATCAACTTTCTTGAAGCCTCCCCAAGGAAGCACATGCCTTACAACTAGTCTTACAAACATGGTGATGCTGGGTCCTGCAACTGAATCAACATTTTCAACATTCTCATCTGACCACTCTTAAAGCAACTGCACTTGTGGACTTTAAAGAACAAATGAATTTTAACACATTTTGTGACTGAATCAACATTTTTGTCTGACCTTTTCCAAAGGTATTGTACTTGTCTCTGAGGACTTTGAAGATCAAAGGAAACATACAGACAAAAGGATTTCACACATTGCATATGCCTACTGTCTGACCTACTCCCAAGGTATTGTACTTATCTCTGAGGACTTTGAAGAACAAAGGAAACATATAGACAAAAGGATTTTACACATTGCATATGCCCAGGCCACAGTTTATCACCTTTCAGGAACTTTAACATATTATGTGATCCTGGATCTCAACAGTACTATAGTACTTCTCTTAAACCCTCTGGCACCAAACCCTCCCAGTCTTTTTTTTCATTTTTCTCTGTACTTCGTCATAGTGCTTAGCTATCCACCTTAGCCCACTAAAATCCGTACCCCACCACCCTCCTATTGCTCGTCACCCCCCCGACTGCCTAGCCCACACTGCTTCTCGGCTCTCTCCTGCCTCGCTAAAAATGCTTTGGCATAGTCCCCACCACCTGTTCCTGCTCACCTCACCCTCCTTTCCCTTTATGCCAACCCCTCCGCCTACCCTACCTCCACCTACTCTCACCTTTCTATACTACTGCCCGAAACATTGTACCATGGCTTTTTACTCTGGAAGTCTTAAACAAACATCACCCAATTAATACCTGGGTGCAAGAGCCACATTTCCTAATTGGAAACTGCCACATCATTATAACTCACTAACGATCACCCTCTACTGGGACTCCAGAAGACAATCCAAGCATCTTAAAAAGTACAAGCAGAAACTCTCTCCAACCTATTATAGAACTACTGAATGGCATCGCTGAAACTCCTGCTCCTCCTACTTTTAATATCTGGTGGATACACCCAAACCCTGGTCCTGTTGCACGAAGCTCGACAAAAACAGGGAAAGTTGGTAGTGGTCTCTCCATTATCACTCTAAATATCTGCAGCCTCCTTCCCAAATTGGCATCTCTTCAAACTATAGCTGGACAAAAACCTGATATACTAGCCATTGTAGAAACCTGGCTATCTCCCAGCACCCCGGATCATGCGGTCTCGCTTGAAGACTACAATCTTTTCAGACTCGACCGGGCAAGCAAGAAAGGTGGGGGCTGTGCTATCTACATAAAGGACAACCTCTCCTGTCAGCGCAGCAGCTTCACCCCCACAAATACGCAGATGCAACTCCTCCTTATCAAACTGCTTCTTGGTGCACAAAACAAAGTCTCACAGTGGCAGCAGTCTATATCCCTCCAAAAGACCACTGTGCCAGTATTAAGTCTGTACTTGATTTTGTTAGTCTGCAGCCCTCTGAAAATGAGCTCCTCCTCCTCGGGATTTCAACATAAACTGGCTCGCCTCTGACACTGGCTCTTCCAAAGATGACATCCTAGCAGCAAACCTGACTCAGATGGTAACCTCCCCCACCCAGAAAAATTACAAAACTGGTACAAGCACCCTTATTGACTGGGTTCTCACAAATCACCCTGACCGGATAAAAAACATTAAAGTCCTCCCTGACTCCCTCAGTGACCACTCCCCAGTGTCCTGTACCTGGTCTAATAAATTTCTCAAGCCACCTCCCAAAGTTATGACAAGCAGAGTATTGCCTTATGGGAATCTTATCAAGTTGAAAACCCATCTCCTACAACAGGACTGGACGTCAGTCCTTGAATCAACTGATATTAATACCGCACTAGAATACTTCATTAAATCTTTCAACTCTGCATGCGACTTATACGCCCCAGTAAAAAGACGTAAAATCAAAGTGCTATCAAATCCATGGATTACTGCCAAACTACTTGCCGAGCTCTGTCTGGGACCACCTCTGGCAGTTGCCAGAGACACAGGCTCACCTCATGATACCCTAAAATACAAGCAGGCACGAAATAGATGTACTTCACAAATTAGGCAAATGAAAGCGCCTATTTCAAAAATGCCCTTGAATCCACCTGGGGTGATGGAAGAGCTTTTGGGACAACATCCAAACATAATGGGTAAACAAACAAAATCGTCACCTACCATTATGAAAGTTGATGGATCCACCACTTTGACCCAAAGTCTCTTGCAGATGTGCTTAATAAGACATTCACAGACCTTAGTAGGGTCACTCCCCAGATTTCTTCGGACTTACCTGTGCCTAGCCTAGTATCACAAAAACACCCTCGTGACAAACCACAATTTTACTTCAAGAAAATCAAAGTGCAGAAGCACACAAGTACATAAGAAAGGCCTGCTCCAAATCCAGAACAAGTAGTGACACGCTAGATCTAAAAATCCTGTCTCTCACCCTGGATGAAGTAATTCACCCCTTGCAAAAATTCTTAATCTGTCACTTTGCCAAGTCAATTTCCCAACAAATGGAATTCTGCCATAGTTCGCCAGTGCACAAAGAGGACAAAACCTCAACAGGAAACTATCGACCAATATCAATACTCCCTCCCTCTCCAAAGCACTTGAGCGAATAGCGGCAGACCAACTCTCTGATTACCTGGACAAATACAATCTACTCTGTAATCAACAGCACGGCTTTAGGAAAGAACATAGTACAACAACAGCCTTACTTGATTTCTCTGGAAGTCCACTCAGCCCTGGACAAAGGTGCCAAACAGGTGCAGTCTTTATCGATCTTACAAAAGCTTTCGACACAGTCCATCATGGCCTACTTACCTCCCTCCTTTCTAGCCTAGGCCTGGCGAAGGTCCTTGTGCTTGGGTAAAAAGTTACCTGTCCAATCGGTCACAGGCTGTAAAAATCTCTAATGAACTCTGACTTCAAACCAGTTCTCTCGGTGTACCACAGGGATCAATTCTTGGACCGCTCCTCTTTAGCCTGTTCCTTAACTCCTCCCAGATATCTGCCAGGAGAAAATAATCTTATACGCTGATGATGCTGTAATTCTCTCTTCCCACAAGGATCCAAACTCCCTACGAAAAAGCCTGCAACTTGCTTTCTCTAGTGTTGAAAGGTGGTTCCTGGATAGTAAACTTGTGCTAAACCACAATAAAACAAAAGCCATGCTCTTCTCCAATCACCAAAACAAAAATAGGCATACTCCACTCACCATACAAACCTCTGTGGGAAATACACTGGACCAAGTAAATACTTTCAAATACCTTGGCATCACTTTTGACCAAGGGCTCACCTTTGCAACCCACATTGACAACACTGCAAAACAGTGAACCAATGCCTTGGAATACTATTCGTAACCATCAATTTCTAAATCAAGCGGCATTGAGAATAGCTATACAGAGTTCCATAATCTCAATCATTGACTATGGCCTTATTATTTATGGCTCAGCTACCTCCACTG
This sequence comes from Neoceratodus forsteri, assembly GCA_016271365.2. Taxonomy (NCBI): domain Eukaryota; kingdom Metazoa; phylum Chordata; order Ceratodontiformes; family Ceratodontidae; genus Neoceratodus; species Neoceratodus forsteri. The sequence goes on from CM028133.1 coordinate 585,029,143, forward strand.
CTCTAAGGCGATCTCAATTACTCTAAATAAGGCCTGCCGGCTCCTCACAGGGGCTCAAAGACTGACTCACACGCAGGATCTGTACTATGAATCAGGCTGGTTGAACCTATCAGATCGTCTTATTTATCTCACCTGCACAATGGCAAAAAAATCTGTCTTGGGACTGACTCCATTATGTATTCAAAACCTACTCCGACTGAATCCTGGCCTACGACCTCCACCAGATCTGAACGCCAACCTTTCCTGGTTCTGAGATGCCGGACTGCACAGGACAAAGATCTTCGATACAGGGCCCCGACATGGTTCAGTGCGCTTAGTCCACCTACTCTATCCTCAACCTCACTTGAAGCTTTCAAATCCATGCTCTATGCCCACCTCACCACCACTAGCAACTGTGATTGCGCTAGATAAAGACTACTACTCCTCATGTCCATCCTCACATCTGAGGCCTCTCCCTCCCTGACTAATGAACCCTCTGGTACCTCTACTACTTCCTGTCTCCCACTCAAACTCACTCCCCCACTTTTTTCCTGTCCCCTCTCACTTACTCTCCCGCTCACCACCTTTCCTTCCTCTCTAGCCTCCTTTTGGCACCTAATGATCACCCTCTCCCTGGAAGTTTCCTTAACCTCGAAATTGTCTACTCACTTGAACCTGTTATAGCTTGTTTTTCTATGAAACTTAAAAACGTTACTGCCTTAAACTGTTAATAGCAAATTTATGATGTAACTTTCCTGTCTGGTTTACCTGTAATGTGTATCGTGTTTTGTTAAATGTTCTTTGTGACATGGAACCTTTGTAAAAGAGCCCTGGCTCAAAGGTATTAATTCCTAGACTAATAAACTAAACAAACAAACAAACAAACAAACAATCAGCTTGTTACCAACACTGTGAAGCCATTTAATAGCAAGTCACCCCATCCTCCTTCCCCCTACATTCTCCAATATTATTATATAGCTTTGTTGTGCAACTACCCCCCCACCCATACACACACACACACATATGCAACCAACAGATTAATGTACCCCAGAAACAAAAGCTGTGGGGAAAGTGACAAAACTGACTCTTTAAATGCTGAGGTGGATGTGATGGCTGGCTTACAAAATTGAGGGGGACACTTCCCCTATTCCCCCCTCCGGTGGTTGTGTCCATGCCAGATAGCACTATATTACATAAAATGCAGAACATATTCAGCAGAGCTTAACAAACTAATCATAGTGTAGTGTGCTTTTCTGTGATAAATCTGTGCTCAAACCCTGAGGAAAAACAAACATTGAGTTATAGCTTACTGTAGAGAAATGGACCAACAATTCTAATAAAGCAGTTATTTTAGTGGTTTTCGGACAGATGCCAGACCCTTTAAGCAGAATTTTTGACTAACTATGCTTTTACTTCATAGCCACTGTCCATTACTCTTTGTTGGCAATCATGTGGTACAGTGGAGATTGTGCCTGAAGTAGCCTGAGGTCACCGCAGTGCAATGAAACCTAATCAGTAAAGCAGACTTATCTTTCAGTAGCTCCTTGTAGTTGTTTTAAACAAAGTCTGAGGTCATATGTATTAACAAAATAAACATCAGCCCTTGATACTGAATAACCATGTCATTAAAATTCCAATCACAGCTCTTTTTCATTTGCAGCTGAGACAGTGGGTGGGGTGTCTTTGTTTCAAATTAAAACCCTCATGGGGATCCATAAAGGGAAATGAGTTGTGTACTTTTTATAGTCTCAGCTGTTTTGGCACCGCATGGGTAGTGTCATAAGTTAACGCCCAACCCCTGGCAAGCTCTGATTTATCACTGTTCAGGAGCATGTAACACATAGGGTGCTGTCTCCAAAATACAGAGGAGGGCTTAAATGCAGTGTGGTGGGAATGGATTCAAGCCTTCCAGAAACCCCTTTAGGAAAAGGCTAATTGAGGACTTTGTGTATATTGAATTGCTTCAACGATCCTGCTTTTTGGCATTGTTGGGAATGTCCAGAGGGTTTTTGACTCATTACTTGGTTCTGGGTAATGTGTCATGGCTATTATTAAGCTGATAATGTTATTAATATCACAGCTGACTCCCAGTTTCTTTTGGGCTGGTACAGTTAACTTGGAGGCTAGCTCAAATGTCTGGGCTTTTTGCTTATGCTCCCATGTGGTCTAGCTTATTTCTCTGTTATGATCCCAAGCTGTAGTTAATCTGCCTTTACAGTCAAATACAATGAACACTGACTTTAAAAAATACAGCAGCGATTATCGGTCACTGCAAATGTGCGAGTGCCATGAAAGTACGCATCAGCCAGCGAGAGTTCCAAGTATCTTTCACATGGATTTGCCACTCTGGCGTAGCCATGTTGGCTCTGACCTGAGTATGTTAATATAGGGAGATACAGGAGCAGTTCGACTTAATCACCACTATGCTGTGTTTCACAGTCTCATTTTAAAAACAAAAGGTATTCAAGAAAAAGGAAGGCTGAGATCCTGGATACTGCAAATACAGCTTATTTATTAATAAAACAGACAAAAGCACATGTCCTCAGACTACACAAGGCACCTATGTTTTTGTCTTGCAGTATCCTGGATCTCAGCCTTCCTATTTTTTTGACCACCCATGACACCATGTGAGTGTAGACCAGTTTTTCTGTCTGTTAATCACTAAGGGGGCAGAACTCTCCCCTGGTTTGCACCTGTCTTGCACCAGAGAGCATGGACCATCTTTATTTTTCTGCTTCAGAAGACCAGGAATGATTGCTGGAAAGCCAGTCACATTGACGGCTTTCATATTTGCGAGCGGAAAATGACAGAAGAGAGGAAGGGACTGCTGTAAAGCCAATCTGATGGCTTTCACTTGGATTGCCTTTTTTTTAATTTAAAATAAAAATGCTTGTAGTTAGGATGTTTGGAGGCCTTTTGCAAGTTAGGACTGCTAGTGCAGCGGGGCACTGCTGTGAATCCAATCACAGTGACAGATTTGACATTGCCTTTTTTTAAATAAATTAGCAAAGGAAAGTGATAAAAGGATTTGGGGAATGTGTGAGGGTTCTGAGTTTCATTTTTGCTAGTTTGTGTGCTGTGGGTGGGAGGGAGGGAGTTGCATTTTATAGATTAGAAAGTACTGGCAAAATGCTGAGCAACCATGCTACATGAGCTGCAGCCCGATTTTCAGGGAGGTCGTGAGGGCTCAGGATCTACCTTCCCAAGCACAGGAGCCGTTTCTCGATCAGAGCTGTAACCTGATTTTCAGGGAGGTCGTGAGGGCTCAGGATCTACCCTCCCCAAGCACAGGAGCTGTTTTTCGATCAGAGCTGTAGCCCGATTTTCAGGGAGGTCATGAGGGCTCAGGATCTGCCTCCCCCAAACGCAGGAGTCATTTTCTCAATCAGAGCTGCAGCCCAATTTTCAGGGAGGTCGTGAGGGCTCAGGATCTGCCCTTCCCCAAGCACAGGAGACGCTTTCTCGATCAGGTTACTGACCAGCAGAAATGCGTGGAGGCACCCGAAGTCATGACTGGTCTACTCAGTGGTGCTAACAAAGGGACTCAAGTTTTTGGTGCCTTTTTATTCCTGTGCTTTACTTTAAAAGTCGGACTTTACTTTAAAAGTTGACGCAGCAATGGAGATAGTTTCTCCTTTCTAGTAATGCTGTTCACTCCTGCCTTGCCAAACAGAAGAAAGTGCAGTGTACCTTAAATTTAAAATGAGCATAGACTGCAGTTATTTAGCTGATATTATAGGTGCCTTAATTATGCTACCTGTAGCCTAGGACTGTTGTGAATTTATAACAGGCAAATCACTGCTCTCCTTGTTTGAATTTAACTTTCTTTTTTTCCTTTTTGCACACTCTGCCAAATATTCCTAGCATTTAAACTAATACAGTAAACTGCCTGAATTCATAAGCTGCAGCTGCTAGATAATCCACTCTGATTTGAGCAGTTTGGAAATAGCCTTACTTGTTTAGATATGCACTGAATACCTGAGTGGCACAAACTGTATACTAACCCCCCCCCCCACCTATTTAACATCCTTTCCTCTCTCTCTCATTCTCCACAGAGCTGCAGCCCGATTTTCAGGAGACTGTGAGGGCTCAGGATCTGCCCTCCCAAACACAGGAGCCATTTTCCTGATCAGGTATGGACTCAAGAGAAATGCGTGGAGGCACCCGAGTCGCGACTGGTCTACTCAGTGCTGCTGACCCCGCCACCTCCACCACCTTTGGTGAACACTGCAATTTACAAGGTGACTCACATGAGTGAAAGGACCAATCAGCCCACTTCACATTTGCAGTTTATTCTACTCCTCCACTAGGGGCCTCTTATCACAGCCAGCATTTACTTTAATCAGCCAGCAAAGCATGAATCCTCACCTCATCATGCTACTCTTTCTCTCCATCCTAATCATTCCAACAGGCCTACCTATCTCCGCCACCAGTGCAGCACTGCCCAAAGGCGGTCAACTAGGGTGATCTCCATCCATGCCCCTCCTACTGTAACGCTGGGGCCACCTAAATGCATACACTTATGACCTCCCTAGCATACAAATTAGCCTTTGTGCCCACATATTTTGCTGCACTCTCATCATGATCCCTACTGGGGCTCACCCCCTAACCCTGGATGGCAGATACCCGCCAGAGCCACTACCTCCTCTGTCTCACATTCATTTAGCTCACCTCCTATGCACCCTCCCTATCCCAGTCATTAATACAAATAATACAACCCCCAAACCTTCCCAGACAACATCTAAACTATTTAGTCTAGCACTACTCCACCACACCCTTCTCCTTCTCCTCCTATCAGGGAATATTCATCCTAACCCAGGTCCACCTATTTACGGAGCAGTTCAGTTGAGCAAGCATGGAAGCCTGAAACTGGCCTCCCTTAACATCTGCAGTCTTCAGAAAAAGCTCACCTCCCTCCAGGGCTGGATTGCGCAGCACTCCCCTGACATCCTAGCCCTATCGGAGACCTGGCTGTCAGAAAATGTCCCAAATGGAGCCGTTGACCTCAACGATTACACCATACATCGAGCTGACAGGCAAAACAAGAGAGGTGGAGGTTGCACCATCTACATTAGATCCTTCCTGTGCTCACTCCCTGTCACCCTCCCGCAATTCTCACATGGAGCCCAAACTTTAGCAGTCAAGGTAAGCTTTGGCAACTCAAGTAAAATTCTATACATCCTGTCTGTCTATATCCCCCCAGAAACCAAAAGCCTGTGTTTGACTCTGTACTGGCCAGTATTTCCCACCTTTCAGCTAACTGTGAAATCATCTTACCGGGTGACTCCAATGTTAACTGGCTATCAGCCACGTCCTCCCCCTACAAAGAAGCAGTGCTTGCTTATGATCTATCTCAGATGGTCCACTCCCCAGCTAGGATGGACCCAAAAACAGGGACATCCTCCCTCATCAACCTCATCCTTACCAACCGTCTCAAACACCTCTCCCATATCAAGGTGCTTCCAGACTCAGTAAGTGACCATTCCCCAGTTGCCTGTTGGTGGTCTAATAAAATTCCACCAATCCCCCCCTAAGGTCACAATGCATAGACACTTAAAGAAAGGAGCTCTCCTGTGTCTAAAAGCTTACCTTTCTTCCCTTGACTGGTCTCCTATTCACACTGCCCAATCAGTTGATGCTTCCCTCACCTATTTTATTGCCAAATTTAACTCCGCCTGTGACATCTTTGCCCCAGTCTTTAGATATATAGCAAAAACAAGGGACACCCCCTGGATTTCACAGTCTCTACTTGACCAAATGCAACAAAGGGACAACCTCTGGTATAAGGCTCTTGCCTTGCAACTGCCCTAAGACAGAATTACAGGGAGACTTGAAACAGATGCACATGTAAGCCAAAGTTACGTACTACAACCACACTCTCACCTCCTCCTGGGGCTCTGGCAGCAATTTCTGGAGAAACATTAAGGAACTAACTGGGAAAAATGTATCTCCTACCCCTGTGCAGCTTCAAATTGATGGGTTTATCTTTCAGGACCCAAAAACTATCTCTGATGCCCTAAATACTGCCTTTACAGACCTCAGCCATATTCTTCCCCCTAATTTCTTTGACTCGATCAGTAACTGCCCCACAAACTCGCCTACCACCATCAACCATCCCTCTTCCAGCTACATATCATCTCCTGCAATGAGGCCAGGTGCTACCTTAACAAAGCACTGGCAAACTTTCTCTATAGTAGCGACGGCTTAGACCTCAAGCTCATCCAGCTTACTTTGGATGTGACCCTGCCCCATCTCACCAAAATACTTAACTTATCTCTATGCTACAGCCAGTTTCCCACCTCCTGGAAAAGAGCAGTTATAACCCCCATATTAAAGAGTGGTGACTCCATTTCCATGAGTAATTATAGGCCTATATCCATCCTCCTTCCCTCCCAAAGGCCTTCGAAAAAACTGTGGCTGACCATCTCATTAACTACCTGACCAAACACAATCTGCTCTGTCAAGAACAACATGGGTTCCAGAAGGGTCACAGCACCTCCACTGCCCTTGTTGAATTTACCTTGTATATACATGAGGCCCTGGATCAAGGCTCAGTTGTGGGGGCTCTCTATATCGATCTAACCAAAGCATTTGATACGGTCAGTCACGCGCTTCTTCTCCATTCCTTACCATCACTGAATATCTCCCCAGAGGCTACCTTCTGGATCAAAGACTGTCTTACAGGCAGGACCCAACAGGTAAAAATCAATGAAAACTTATCCTCCAGTAAGCCAGTCCTAACAGGGGTTTGACAAGGATCTGTTCTAGGCCCATTGCTATTCACCCTCTTTCTGAACTCCCTCCGCCAGTCCTGTAGCGGGAAGTTACTGCTCTACGCTGATGATGCTGTGGTCTTCTAGAAACATCACCATCTCGACACCCTTCAATCTGCCCTCCAGGTTTTCTATAAAGAACTCAAAACCTGGTTCTCTGAACACTGTCTAGTAATTAACCATAAAAAAACTAAGTCGATGATTTTCACCCACTGACAAAACCCACTCTGTAATGCATCGCTAATCATCTCAGACTCCCATAGCACTGCACTGGAGCAGGTCTACTGCTTCAATTACCTGGGAGTCAGGATGGACACCTCCCTCACATATCACGCTCACATTTAACAAGTGTCTGTCTCTGTTAACACCAGGTTGGGGATCCTATACAGACATAGGCAGTGCATTCCTCCGCAGGCATTGAATCTGGCAATGTCCTCTTCAATACTTCCCTTGGTGGACTATGGCATAGTAATTTATGGGTCTGCTGACCATACTGCCCTTCGCAGCATCAGCCTCGCCCTCAACAAAGCCTGCCATCTGGTCTCAAATTGTAACAGGTTAACCCATACTTGTGAGCTTTACAAATCTACAGGCTGGCTAAACCTCCAAAATAGGGTTAAGTATCACACCTGTCTCCTCGCAAAAAAGATACAATACAAACTAGCACCGATAAGCCTCCATCCTCTAATTCAAACAGCCTCTCTCAGGAGAGCACCAAGACACTCACCTAATACCTCCCTGCTAGTACCCCACTGTAGAACCTCCCTTGGGCAGCGGTCTTTCCATTATCATGCCCCTCTGTGGCTAAACCACCTACCACCCACAGTCCCCCATATAGCCAGTTTGGGTCAGTTTAAAACTGGCCTAAAGTCACTCCTCAACTCTGCAACATGTGACTGGATATAACTTTTCCTCTTAGAGCTGCTTCATGCATACAATACCTTGTTAGAAGCAGGATCCAGAGCTACAAAAATTACATAGCCCCGGCATAGGGACTTGCTCTTCTCTTGGCCAAAGGTTTGGTTCCTCAACTTCTCAATGTAATATATCATGACTCTGGGCCTACTTTGTAATACCCTCCGTAACTGAACAGCTGTTCAATATGTACATAAGTTTTGACCCGGGACCTTCTTATGATCACAGCTGATGTAACCCTTCATTGTACACTGTGCCTAATGTTTTAAGTTTTGTACCAATTGTTTCAGTTTGTACTGTGTAAAATGTTAAGTTAAATGTTAATTTCTGTACCAAATGCTTAAGTTTCAGTTACTTACATGTGTTACCTCTGTATAGTTTGCTTTCTATTTCTTACTGACGTGGAGCCTTTGCAAAGGAGTCAATGACTCAAAGGATTGTAATTCCAATTTCTTTCAATAAATAAATAAATAAAATGTTGACAACTTGGACATAGCATGTGGAGTGATTTTTTTACATGTCATTCGGTCATGTTTATGTTGGTATTTCAGCCATGATGTTGTGCTGGGAATATTATGGTTGAAGCTCTCAGCTGGCTATCAGCTTTCATGATTTTTTTTTGTTGCCATTGTATAATAATAGTTAGAGGTCAGCTGCCCTTCTTTCCTTCACTGCCCCGCTCTGTGAGTGTGAACTCTTATTCCTGGATCCAATACCAAATGATCAAAAAGTTTCAGGGTTGAAATTGGTGCATTTCTTTCATTATCAGTGTGCAAACAAAAGTTTTAATTTGGGTGAATTTTGCTATTTTTGGCAATTCACAGTGCTAAGCTAGCAAACCTACTCTTAAAAACTGGCATACACTTAAAGGGGTTCTGACACAAACACTAGCTCAGCTTTAACATACTGCAACAAGTGAGCAATAAAACATGATGGTGTGGGCATTAGACATTTTAAATGGATGGCCAGGGGTATAGTAAGGCATGAGGCCACAGGCTGAGTACCTGCGGCCCCTGACCGCGCATTAGAAATGTCTAATGCACACCCCCAGAGTTGTCTCACTGCACTTATAAAATGGGATGCTGTATTTCACACTGATGTTAAAATTAAAATTCTGAAGTTTAAAATATATAACAAATTATATTTTTGATGTATTTTTACATTGAATAGTTCTTCTTATTTAAGGGCTTTATGCATTTTGTTTTCACTTGAGGACTTTTGTATTAAGTTAGCTTCCTCAGTTGTAGTTTTTCCTATTCTGTCCACTACTTTAAAATGCCTCCCTGCTGCCCATGCCGTTGTCAGCAAAAGTACTGATGAAACACACACACACACACACACACACACACACACACACACACACACACACACACACGTTCCAATGGTGTATCTTACTTGATTTTACCTTTTTGTTAAGATCATGTCAGTTGACACAGAAAAGTAAAGACTGAAAGTGCTACTGTAGTTCCTCACCAGCAGGTTAGATGGGGCATATAGGTACATCTTCTGCAGTTTGAAATACTGTGCCAGTCACTGACAAGGAAATTCATGAGGTGCATTTATTTTTAATTTAATTTTATTTCTTTTTTAACAAAGGGCTCAGTATTTACTGTGTCATTCATTCAGCTGGGGAGGGTCCTGGAAGTAAATGCATGCAGAGATGTGAGCACACAGAGCATAGAAGGTACAGTAACAGGCACAACTGCTCTGACATAAAAATACAAGCTTTTGAACAGTGTAATGTGAGGCAAGAGCCAGTACCGTTTAATGCAAGTGCAGTAATGTGCAGCTGGCTGCAGTTGGGAACATGTGTCATTGAAAGAATATTAATGACTCACTGTACAGGCAGGCACTGTTTGATCTAAGGTAATGGACATGAATGAGGGAGTGGTGGTGATGGCTGTGGCAGGAGGTGTGATGTGTCACAGGCCAGAGATCAGGCATTATTTTAATAACTCCAAAAACAAAAAAATAGAGCTCAGGTATCGCTGGATGAAAAGAACCCCAAAACAATTAGGTGTGTGATTCAAAACCACTTTATTGTTTAAAACAAAAGGCTACTTCCACAAAATGTCAAACATTTTCAAGCACTACTCCTGTGCTCTTACTCAAAGAGTGATGCCTTGAGTAAGAGTACCTTTTTGCTGCTTTATTTACTTGATAATTTATTTTCTGCTGTTTTTTGCACACCCTTATTCATTGCTATAGTTAATACATTGTATTTTGTACATTGGTTACCACTTCATTGCTGTTTTACATATTCATTATTGTTGTATTCTGTCTGATCAGTGTTCCCCCAAGCCACTGCACACATGTGGAAATGAGCTGCCACCATTCACTGTGCCTTTCCTGATCAAATCTTTAAATAAATAGATATCTGGCTTCAGTTTTACAGACATTTATGCCACTGGTTTTCCCTCTTCATAGTGCCAAAGTTTGTGCAGTGTACTGGGAACACTACTCATTATTCAATGGCTACAACTGTTTTACATAATGTGAAATGATGCAGCTTCTTAGATAGCAGGAGAGACGCATGATGCCCCCCCTTCTCTTTTTTAAGCATTTCTTATGTTTACACTATAAAGTACATCAATAGCTTAACAACATTCCTTGTATATTAGACAGATAGACAGAGAGACAGAGAGCGAGAGAGATACTTTATAAAGCACCCCTTCTGGGAGGCTTGGAGCACTGTACAGTTCGTAAAACAATATTATCAAGAACACTTCCATCAGTCACATTGCAGAGTAAATAAAACATGTTAACGTAATATAGCTATCTACTTTAAAATAGGACAGCCAGTAGGTTATACAGCTTTCTAATTAAATAATATCATATGCGTGACAGAATAAAAATGTCTTCAGCTCTTTCTTAAAGGTTTCCACTGAGGGTGCCTCTCTCAGGTAGCCTGGCAGTGAATTACACAAGGCTGGTGTGGCAACAAAGAAAGCCTGGTCTCCCCTCTATTGCAACCCAGCCCTGGGCACCACCAGGAGGCAACCATCGAAGGAATGAAGAGGACGATCCAGGGAATGAGGAACCAGGAGGTCTTGCATGTAGGTTGGTCCCCGGCCATGCAGGGCTTTATAGGTCAGTAACCCAACCTTGAAAGCAATTTTCCAACTTATCAGCAGCCAGTGCAGTCCACAGAGAACAGACTTTTCCTTTGTTGACCAGGAAAGAAGGGCTAGACAATACTGCTTATTTTCAGCCTTGTCCTGGGATTGGAGGTTGCAGATGGAAGCCAAGTGAAACTGAACTAGATTAAGCTGTTGGTGATATTTTAGTGAATGGACACTAGGGAAATTCGCTACTTTTTTAGTGAAGTAATATGGGCTCTTTAATGTCCACCTGAACAACTACCAAAAATGGTAAACAGGATCTCTTAGTTTAACATCTCATCTGACAGAAGGTATACCCAGAAAGTACAGCATCCCCTTAGTATTGCAATCGGGTGCTTGCTTTTATAGTATGAGACCTATCCTGGTGTAGGACTAGAACCTACAACCTACTGGCCAACAGGTAGATGTGCTACCAACTAAGGCATACTGACACCTTTCAATCAAGAAATAGGCACTGATGCATGTGTCCATCAAAAATGAATATCATTTAATCTATCTGCATATTCTTTTGTGTTGGGGCAATACTGGACATGGCGCTTACTAAAAGGAACAGTATTGCAAACATCAAGGTGGGAAGCTAAATGGGGACCAGTGATTATAATACAGCATGGATCAACATAAGAACAGTTGCAGAACCCAACCACACAATGGTGAGGATCCTGGACCCAGAAGGACTGATTTTATAAAGATAGGTGAATGTCTCAGAAATGACTTGGCCGGGGGTGAGAGAATGACCTGGAGGATGAAAAAACAGTGAGCCAAACTAAAAGAAGGAATTGTGAAGCCAATAAACATCAGTGCAAAGCAGGTAAGCAAAAGGAAGAGGGAACTGCAATAGTTCTTAAAAGAAGTGGCAGAAAAGGTAAAGGCTAAAAGTGTAGCATTTATAAGGTATAAGGAGACCCAGAGAGAGGAGGATGAGGAAGTGTATGAGGGAAAACAGAAGGAGGCAGGGAAAGTAGTAAGGTGCACAAAGGTGAAAACTGAAGAAAGAATAGCTCAGGCAGTATCAAAAGTGGACAAGATATTTTTTAGGTATGTTAGTGAGAAAATGAAGACAAAGGGAGGGATTGTACAGTTAAGTGGGTGGGTCTGTGCGGAGGGTGATCAAGAAATGGCAGACATCTTGAACAAATACTTCTGCTCAGTGTTCACTGTAGAAAGGGCAGGGCAGGGACCACAGAAAGACACCAAGAGCTTTGATGGGATGGAAATGGACACTAGTCCTTTTTTCTGTGGAGAGAGTCAGGAAAGCATCCACTAACCTGAAGGAAGACAAAGCTGTGGTGCCAGATGGGCTGCATTCAAGGGTGCTGAGGGAGCTCTGGGAGGTGCTAGTGGCACTGCTGACAGACCTATTTAACAGATCATTGGAGACCAGAGTGGTCTCGGAGAACTGGAGAAGGGCAGATATAGTCCCACTTCACAAATGTTTCAGTGGTGGGTAAGTTAATGGAAACACCACTAAATGAAGGGATTATAGAATATCTTGAATCCAGCAGGTTACAGGATCTGAAGCAGAACTGATTAGCAAGGGGAAGCTCATGCCAAAAAAATCTGATAGATTTCTTTGACTGGGTGAACAAGGAGCTAGATCAGGGGGCAGCCGTGGACATGGCCTACTTGGATTTCAGCAAATATTTCAGCACCATTCCACATAGGAGACTGGTAAGCAAATTGAATAGTTAGGGGGTGGGCAGTAAGGTGGTAACCTGGGTAAGAAACGAGTGAGGGGTAGGAGACACAAGGTAGTGGTAAATGGAGTTTGTTCTAAGGAAGGGAGGGTGACCAGCGGGTACCTCAGGGGTCAGTGCTGGGACTGGTCCTCTTCAGTGTCTTTATAAGTGACATAGCAGAGGAGCTGGAAGGGCAGGGATGGTCTCCCTCTTTGCAAATGACACCAAGATCTGCAACAGAGTGGACACTCCAGAGGGGGGAAGATGGGCAGGGATCTGAGAAAAAAACTGGAGGAGTGATCAAGGGTATGGCAGTTGGGTTTTAATGCACAAAAGTACAAAATAATTCACTTGGGTCATACAAACTGATGGGAGGGGGAGTACAAAATGAGGGGAGTGATACTGACAATGACCAACCAGGAAAGAGACCTGGGCATAATCGTTTCAGATGACCTAAAGGTGGCCAGACAGTGTAGCAAGGCAGTTGGGAGGGCTAGTGGGATACTAAGGTGCATAGGTAGTGGTATCACCAGCAGGAAGAGGGAGGTGGTGCTACCCCTCTATAGTTCATTGGTAGGACCCCATCTTGAGTACTCTGTCCAGTTCTAGAGACTGCATCTCAGGAAATACACAGACAGAGAGGAGATGGTCCAGAAGAGGGCTGCCAAAATGGTGATGCAGGGTCTGCAGCAAAAGGTCTATGAGGAGAAGCTAAAGGAACCCAATAGGTAGACCCTGGAGGAGAGAAGGGAGAGGTTGGATCTGATATAAACCTTTAAATACGTGATGGGGAGAAATATGGTACAGGTGGGTGTATTTTTCTGAGAAAAAGGTGCTCTAGAACAAGGGGACATGCTATGAAGCTGGAGGGAGGTAGATTCAGGAGAGATGGGAGGAAGTACTTCTTCACAGAAACGGTGGTCTGTTCCTGGAACTGCCTTCCAGCAGAGGTGGTGGTGGCGAACACAGTGGTGACGTTCAAAAATGACTGGGATAGGCACAAAGGAATTGTTGGGGTAAAGGGGAGAGAGACAGTGCCATAGATCAAGTAGGGTCTGCAGCAAGAATGAAGGCAATAAAAACGGGCATACTGGGTGTGCTCAGCAGCCCTTATCTGTCATCAGTTTCTATATTTCTGTATTGTCCATACTACACCTACAGTATCTAATTTATTGCTTAGTACAGTGATTTGAGATATAGTATACTTTAAAGCATCATATACTGTACATTGAATTGGTCCAAATTAATATTTCCTCATAGGAACAGAATAACGGTGTAAATACCATCTGAATGGAAGCCATTCCTACTTTAGTTTTAAAATAGAGTAGTTGTGTTTAGGTGGTTACCCTGCCCAACCAGAATCACTTGAAAATCAGTTTAAGGATTGTATAACGTGTACACATTGTTATGAAGCTTGCGAAGACTTTAGGTCTGCCAAGTGAACTCCACTTCAGCTATTTTTTCAGAAGGTCTAATCTGTGGGCTACGGACCTGCAAATCTAAACCATGTTTTTAGCTAGAACTTGGGCATTATATTTGACAAAGACACTTATGACCACATAATGTATAAAAAGTCTGCCTTTTTGACTGAACAGATAGAATACACAACTAGTACAGTTTTATTTTCTGTTGATAAAGGTTAGAAAAGATAAATATCACGGCCCCCATATTCAAAAGACATGTGCAGTATAAAATGGAGGTGCCCAGCGCATGCCAGAAAATGTGCAGCAGCGCAATATTCGAGAGGGTGAAATGCACTGCGCATATAATGCATAATCGTGCACATATAATGTATGCTACACAGAAAATGGGGTGAACACCTGCATATGCCTCACATGTGTATAGTCAGTGAGATGCATGGCACATGTGCCGTGCATCCCACATTTGTGCTGCACAAACTTAGGCAACAAAATGGCTTCCCCAAATCAGCCAGCCACCCACAGGCAGACTGCTGAACTGTAGACAGAATATCCTGAGACAGCTCTGTGAGCTGTTCCAGGATGAGCTCTGGGCACTAACACACAGCAGACATGAAAGGAAAGTAGTGCCCAAAGCCACAGCTGCATTGTGCCTGCTTACCAGGCACCTACCGGATATCGGTGGGTGACATCATCCTCACTGCACCCAGGTCATAGATGCCCAGCTGCCTCATGCTAGTATGGTCAGTCACCCCCCCTTCACACCAGCGGAATGGACAGCTACAATGCAGTACATGTATTAGGTGCCGTTGCCTGCACCCATGTGGCCATCAGAGCATCACTATGGCTACTTCCGGGACAACAGTGATAAGGATACATGGTGGTACTGGTGGCAGCATGGCATGGGACAGGAAAAGAGCAGTGGTACAAACCCATGGTGGTACACCATAGGTGCACAAAGCACGCCCTTGCCAGATCCATGCCACCAGCAACCACATCCTTGTCACCGATGCCATCCATGCACTGTGACCATGCCACAGGGGCTGTGCAGTAGTTGAGTGTGGTGTTCTGGATGTGGACATTGTGCATGTGTAAGCAGTGTGGGGTATAAGTAGCACCAACTGTGGCCTGGTGACATCATAGGCATGCCTCATAGACACCGGATCCTTCTGGTGTTGCACATTCTCCACCAAGGGCACATACATGGCCAAGGGTATTAGCACTGTGCACAGGACAATGCATTCCACATGTACACACAAAGATGGCCCCTCACCTGCTTGCTAGGCTGCAGTATCTCCTGGTCACCTCTGTGAAGTGGTGGTGTTGCCCTGCATATCTAAAATTGCACATACAAGTGGCCTGAATACATTCCGGTAATGAGATGCAAATTCACTATTTGGGTGCAGACTGTGCAATGAGGCTATTTGCATATCTTGGCTGAATATTGCAATTGTGCGCACTGGACAAGTGGCTTCCCATTGTGCAGTTCTGTATGCTCCGTGCTGATCACAGGTCACCTGCTGTGCCACACATCTCCCACTGCACGATCGCGCATCATCAGGTTATTCAGCCACATTTGTGGGATCGCATTTGATGGCGCACTTCCTAAATATCCTGTTCATTTCTGCTGGTGCAAGTCACTGTGAGAAGTACCCAGCCACTTTTGAATATGGGGACCCACATGAGTAAACCACATCTGTCTTTGACAGAGAACAATGAATGATTAGCAATCTAAACAGGGCCCAAATCGGTCCAGGATATGTATCCTGTGAAAAAATTTTAAAATTGATCTCTACTGCAAACAACGTATTACAGAGAGGACATGCCAAGTGAGGTGCCTGAAATCTTTTAAAACAACTGAGACATTTGTTTCTTCAGTGCTAAACTGTGACCATTAACTTGTATCTCTGAGTTCAGACTGGAACCAGTAGTTTATCAAATTAGAAAAGCCTTAATTCCTTTAGAAAATTGTGAGTTCACAAGGTTTAAGTGGTAGATAGCAAGGGTACTACATGCAGATATGAGTCAGAGAATGATCCTGGCAACACATTATCACATTCACAACTTTCAGCACAGTGGAGTTGTTACATACCTAGCAGTAGTTTGGGAAAGTTTGATGTTTCAATGTTGTGGTAATAAACAACAGATGTAATAGCTGCCATAAACGCCATCCCAGCAGGCATATACAGGTGCAAATGTCGGGAGTCTGTGAACCTAGAGTAAAAGAAATATATGATATTTTAACTATCAGATATCTATTTAATAAGCTATTTTATTTTAAATACAATGCAACAATTTACATAATAACAAAAGTTTAAAACAAGAAAATGGTAGTACAAATTCTATAATTAAAAGGTATATAATTAAAAAGTAAAGCCTGTGATTTGCTGGTCAGGAGCGACCAGCCACACCCGCTTCCTGGTCTATATAAACCAGTTCCTTTGGCCTTATTGAGAAGCTCCTTTTCTGCAGCTGGAGGCTTTGTCTCCCTCCCCCGCCCCATTGCTGCTTTCCTCTCAGTTGTTCTAACTCATCCTGTTTGGATTTTGCCTTCTGCAGCTCTGGGTTAGTATTTTGTTTGCTCCTCTGGCTGTAGCTTTCTACTTTCTGATTTTAGGGAAGCTGCTCTTGTTGCTCTTTGACTTCATGGAGCTCACTGGTCGCTTGCAATGTGTTTTCAGAGGGCCTACTCGATTTTCTGTCCTGCCTCTGTCAGGGTTTGTTTCAGAGTTTTTAGGGCCCCCAGAGAGATAAGTCATGGGGCCCTTACCCAGCCCAAGTTGACCTCAGCTTTTACTCTATCCAAAGTGCACATTTTATTTTCAATACAACCAGTTACATATTTGTGATTTTAGGGGGATGTAGCATATCAGTCCTTGAAAACCCCCTGCCTGAGCAAGCGTTGTCTGTTTGTCAGCTTCTGATTGGATAGACCATACCCTTGGTGAGTAATTTCATGATGTTATAACACAACATAAAAAAGCTCCACAGAGCACAGTGATACTCTTTATTACTGTTCTACTTTAAGCAAGAAATAATAGTTTAAAAAATAAATAAATAAACACATACATACATACATACATACATAAATAAATAAAGTGCTGCTCTTGGTTTGTCTGGGACCCCCCATAAGCAGGAGGTCTCCAGAAACTACAGGATTCACAAGTGCCTAAAACTGGATATGGTCTCTGTTCTGCTGCAATATTGATTTTCAGTCTGTATCACCTGCTTTTCATATTCAAACACTACTTGTTCACTGATTTACCTGCTGTTCATAACCAACACTTGCAAAACATTTCACTGCAATTCCCTGCACGCTTTGCATTAAGTTACTCCACCTGGCTCTTCCAACAGCTGCAGTCACTTAACTCAGTCAGCCTTCATAGTTGGTCTGTTTCTACATTTTCCCACCAACCTGGTTATACTACTGCTCCTGCATTTCTGCTCATGGCTTAGTGTTTTCCATGATAATGGCCTTTAATATGCATTCATATTTTCAATACCTTGTTACTCACTTCAGTTTCCATTGTACCAGCCCTTCTTCAATCAAGACATGTCAGTCACATCATACTGCTAATTATAGATCGTGGGAGCATCATGTGATACTCCCTGACCAATCACACTGCTTCCTTCATTTGTGCACGAGGTACTCTTATTGTCATAAGAGTGCCTCTTGTTCTCAGCACTGTAATGTGCTCCTTGATGACTGCTGCTCATGCTGCAGAAAGGGAAAGCAAAAAAAGGTATTTTTTTTAAAATCTGTGGCACAACCTATAATAAATTACTAGGCGCGCTAGGAGGCCCTCTTACGGATATAAGAAAATAGCATCTTACAACCTGTTAGTTTGACCTCAGTGGTAGGGAAAATAATGAAATCACTTCTGAAGGAAAGAAATGTTGAGTACCTAGAGGCCAGCAGGGCACAGAATGCAAGGCAGCATGGATTCACAGCAGGAAGGTCATGCCAGATGGATCTAATAGATTTCTTTGATTGGGTGACCAAAGTAGTGGACCAGGGAGGAGCTGTGGACATGGCCTACCTAGACTTTAGCAAGGCATTTGACACAGTCCCACACAAAAGATTAATAAACAAGTTAGCCAGCCTTGGAGTGGGTCCCAAGGTGGTAGCCTGGGTAACAAATTGACTGGACAAGAGGACGCCAGAGGATTATAGTAAACAGAGTCCACTTTGAAGAAAGAGGGGGGTTACTAGCGGGATACCACAGGGTTCAGTACTTGGACCAGTCCTCTTTAATGTCTTTATAAGTGTCATTGTGGAGACACTGGAAGGAAAAGTATGTCTATTTGCAGACGACACAAAGACCTGCAACAGGGTTGATACACAGGGTGGGGTAGAAAGGATGAGAAGGGACTTGGCAAGGTTGGAGAATTGGTTAAATGTATGGCAGCTTAGATTCATTGCAAAGAATTGCAAAGTAATGCACTTGGGAAACAAGAACCCAGGGGAAGAGTACACAGTGGGAGGGGGGTGGTGAGATACTAACAACAACAAAAATGGAAAGAGACCTGGAGGTAGTCATATCAGATGACCTAAAGGTGGGCAAGTAATGTGAGAAGGCAGTAAGGAGGTCTGGGGGGAATACTTGGATGCATAAGGAGAGGCATCACCAGTAGAAAACAGGAAGTTGTTATCCCTCTGTACATACAGTTGGTGAGACCCCATCTGGAATACTGCATGCAGTTCTGAAGACCCTATCTCCACAAGGACATAGACAGGATGGAGGCAGTCCAGAGCAAGGCAACTAAAATGGTTCAGGGTTTGCACCAGAAGCCATTCGAAGAGAGACTAAAGGAGCTTAATATGTATACCCTCGAGGAAAGGAGAGAGAGGTGGGGCATGATAATAACTTTCAAGTACCCTAAGGGAATCAACAAAGTCCAAGAGGGTAGTATCTTTCAGAAAAAGAGATGTGCAAGAATAAGGGGGCACAATTTGAAGACAGAGGGGGGACGGCTCAGAGGTAATGTGAGGAAGTATTTTTTTCATGGGGAGGGTTGTGGATGCATGGAACAGCCTTCCTGAGGAGGTCATGGAGTCAAAAACAGTGGGTGAATTCAAGAATGCATGGGACAGACATAAGGCAATTCTAGTGGGGGGGGTAGGAGGAAGTAGGCTGTTGGTTAACTAGGATCTGCAGTTTATCCATTAAGTATGGAAATGAGCAGACTAGGTGGGCCAAGAGATCCTTATCTGCCATCACATTCTATCTTTCTATGTTTCTATGTAAGGCTCCAGAACTACTCATCTTCGGTTTACAGTTCTCTTGCCCTAAGAATGCATGAGGTGACACTCTTATAGTCATAAGAGGTCCTCCTAGTGCCCCTAAAAACTCACATAAGAAATCAGCCTACCAGCCATCATTCTGCTCACAAGCATGTGGCCTGTCAGTCTCATCATACTGCATACCAGTCAGTTCATTTCTGTATCATATCACCAGGCTCCATGAATGCATTCCTACTGGCCATTATCATCCAAGTTCACTTATTTTCCTTAAAGTCTGCATCTTGAGGGTGAGTCCCTCATCATGGGTGGGGGTCCTTTTCGGGCTGTCTCCTGTAGCACCTGCCAGTAGTCCCACCAGCAAACAAGAAGGTACATGCTCCAGGGGAAACTTCAAATTAGAAGATCATTGGTCAGTGGTACCTCACAGTGTAGTATTCCAGATTTCAGCTGCCAGAGGTAAGGACTCTGTACCCACATGGGTTCTTTCAGTTGTGCAGACCATGTCAGCTGCTCCACAGAAAGGTATTCTCCCTGCATCTGCACATGGTCCACCTACTCTCATTCAGTATCCCTTTCCTTTAGTTTCCAGTCAAGGTCTGACCTCCTCAAGGTCTGGATGCTGGGTGCTAGTCTTTCAGCAGATGTTCTCTTCTCAGAATATATTCTGGGAAGGGCCTCCTTCCTTGAGGTACCTTCTTTTGCTTTGAGATCTACTCATGGTACTCTCACAACTTTATCCTGATAGAGGGACAGATCAAGAAGTATCCCTCCAAAAGTTTCACATGAACTGGAATTTCAAATTAGAATAGTGAATCTAGTAATGGTGAAGTGAGCTGAGATCTTGTTGTTGTTGGGTTTTTTTTTCTTTTATTATTATCCTCTTAGTGGTAAGAGAAAAAAGTGGAGGTAAATTACTGATTATGAATATTAGAAATCAGATTTTCAAAGTACATCCACTAAGTGGTAAGGCAGTTCTTTTCCCATTTGGCTACCTGTTGTTACTTTCACCAAAATGGAGAGGCAGGAGGCATGATTCAAGAAAGGAATCAGTTTATTGAACAACAGACCAGAGGGTAGGGAACAGAAGAAAAGTGGTACAACAGCATTCAGTTCTACCTCTAATATCTTACTAGTGCCCTGAGGTGTTATAGTAAAACTCCAATCTCCTGTATGAGGAGAACTGTAAGAAGGAATTGGCTGTAACAGCTATGCTATAAGAGCATCCTATTTCTAATCCTTGTAAGAGGGTGACTCTATAATGAAACTAGCGTGATTAGTAACTGGCAGTAACAGCTACACTGTAAGAGCATCCTATTTCTAATCCCTATTCAGAACCTTCTAAGTCAACCCCGAGGTGCACGTCTAGCTGTTACCTTGAGTATTCCATACTATTAATCATACTGCATACTATGACAAGATCCTATATGTATGGTGCATGGCAGTTCATGCATGATCATATTTTCTCTGTCATTGATAAGAAAATGTAATCAAAGGAACTGGCGTGACAAGAATCAGCTTGAGTGGTTGTCCAGTGCAACTCTTAGAATCTTTTGGAAACTATTGGAATGCAGGGAGGATTTTTAATAGACCAAGAGTTTCCTGACCACACCCTACCTCTCTAGGGTCACCAGAATGCAAGAACAGGTACCAAGATTTCTTTGACTAATAGCCCACAGAGGGCCACTGGAACTGAAGCACACAAAATACGGCCTCAGTCCACTTCTGGACTGCCCAATGAAGGAGATGTTGCAGATCATCCTTCCATAGCCCACTTCTGGACTGCCAGCTGAAGAAGAAGATGGAGATCACCCTGCCACAGCCCGCTTCTGGACTGACAGATGAACTAGAAGATAGAGATCACCCTGTCACAGCCGCTTCTGGACTACCGGATGAAGAAGAAGATGGAGATCACCCTGCTACAGCCCGCTTCTGGACTGCCGGGTGAAGAAGATGGTGCAGACCCTATGGGAAGCAGGAATCTGGATGAAAAAGTCTCTGGATGCTACAGAATGACAGTGTTGTTTGAGGCCGGACGAGCCAAGAGCACATGTAAAACAACAAACCGTGCATTGAGGTATGACAAAGTTCGAGGCTCCAAGCCCAGATGAGCCAAGGGCACACATAACACAACAAATAGGGTGTCACTCAGAGAACTGGAACAGAAGGTCTGGATAGCACTCTAATGCGGAAACAAAATAAGAAAACGGGCGGCAGATGCTGCACTAGGCCAAGCTGTACATTGGGAACTGTCAGAGAAAAACAACAAACATGATGTTGCAAAGTCCGAATATGGCTCAGTTCTTTTCTTCAAGAATACTGCTGCAGGTTGATTCTGGAGTACACTTGTGAAATCTCCTTCCAGGACTGCTGGAGACTGATTCTTAAATACACTGGTGAAATGTCTCTGAAGGACTGATGAAGGCTGATGCGAACTCACATGGGTGCAATGTCTCTGAGGGATTACTGAAGACTGATTCAAATGCACAATGGCACAAGATGCTGGCTTAATGTAATTAAAAGTCACAGTTCCAATAATCATGCACAGTATCACAGTCTCTAAATGACTATGGTCTTCAACACCCCATTTTACAGGACCAAGCAAGTCAGAACTCCCTATCCTTCCTTGGCACAAAGTTGTACAACAAACTGCCCTCTGGAATTCAAGCCTATAAGACCATTCACTCCTTCAACTCCTCACTCAAGAACCACCTCCTTACTTCATCCACCTGCAGATGCCCCAGGTGGTCCCCTGGCTAAACCCTTATGTCCACCACCCTCCTCCTCGTACACACCTCCTCAGCCATATATCTCCCCTTCCTTACCTCCTTCCTTCCTTGTAGTCACTTGATTTTTCCCCCATTACCATCCCTCCCACCTTCCTTCCCCTCAGCCTCTCTAACCCCCAATTCGTTGAACCCCAGTTGACTTGCACTCTCCCCTCATATTGCTCTTATGGGAACTGCCCTCCATGCCTCTCTACCTTCCTCCTACTTAGTCACTGAATCCTACTTAGCCTGGTCTACTCTCGTCACCTTTATCCAAACTCTTTCACCTACTATACTATATCTTTATGTATTCAGATTATATGCCTGGCCCTTGGTGTTTTGGATAATGTAACCCATTTTATCTGTTGATATGTTATGATGCACTATGCTTTGCTTATACTACATATAGATAGTATTCAACACTGTTTATTGTGTAATTCCAATTTAGCTGTTGTTCTGTTCTGCTGTACTTTGCTACGTTTTTAATCACCTGTTTTGTTTTTTTGTTTATTTATCTCTCACTGGACATTTGTGAAAATGGGCATTTGTGCTCACATACTTTCCAGTATAAAAATAAAAACTGACTGAGTGATAAAACAATTGAATGTATAGATCACAGTAAATAACAGGCACTTGGTTGCTTCTGTGTGGCCACCTTCTAGGCGAAGCCCTTTCTAACTGTGGACCTAACTGCAGTGGGTCCCTCTGACTAAATGGGCTCTCCTACTACTGTGGGTACACTGGTAGCTGAATGCTAGCTAACCTCCTAAGACTGTGGGGTACTTATTTAAGTGGGCCCCTTATAGCTGTGCTAGGCCTTGATTAGATCAGTGGCCTACTGGGACTGACTAGCTAAACCCCTAACAAGCATGGGCTTTTATGGTTAGCAAACCCCTTGACAAGTTGTAAACCTTATGTGGCTGGGTCCCTTTAAATACCATAGCCCTCTTGGCTAGATTGGGCCTGGTTGCTCCTCTTTAAATTGCTCACTTAGCCTGGGTTGCTCTTTTAAATAAACATTTTGGGCCTGGCCTGCCCCTTTAAGCACTGGACCTACTGGCTTACTGGTCTCCCGTTAGACTGCTGGGCCTCTTACTGTAGTGAGGCTCCTTTTCTTTTGGGCTCACTGGCTGGGCGCTTTCCCTTTTGGCTCACTGGCTGGGTCCCTTAGACTGCTGGGTCCACTGTGGCCCTTTTAAGCTGCTGGGCCTAATATGGCTGGCCCATTTTAAGATGCTGGGCCTCTGACTGGGCATGACTTGCCTCGTAAATAAACATGTTGGCCTAAATTGTCCCTTTAAATAAATATGTGGGCCTAACTTGCCCCTTTAAACAAGCACCAGGGCTTAACTCGCCCCTTTAAATAAATGTCTGGGCCTGCACAGTGCCCGACTTCTCCCCCTGCATTTGACCTACCTTGGCTCTGCCTTAATTTAAATATTTTAAAGCTGTTTCCGCTTTTTGCCACAAATTAAGACCTTCCCCTGGACATCTCCACATCCTTTATGTAAATTTTGCCCCTCCTGTTCTCAGCCATTGGTCACTTCACTTTGTGCCTAGCTCAAGATTTAAAATAAATAAACACACACTTTGGTCTCCTGTTCAGGTGGTCAGCGCTTTGTTGGCATGCTGCTGCCTACTCACCGCACCAGATCGGGATATGAGGAAGCTGGATCAGGAGGTGGGATGAATTTATGGCAGACGGAGGGTTCTGGGCAGCTGCTCAGTCGACCAGGGACCTTACGAGGTCCAAGATTGGTGCAGACAATGCAGCTCTGTGACCACTGCCTCTGGGGAACTGAAAACTTTAATTTTAAAATAAAAAGAATAAAACGAGTCACCAAGCCCTTCCGATGGGGGGCGGGGACTGGACAGCTTCACTTCTTGGGTGCTCCCGATGCACCGCAGACCACACAATGCACACAGAGCAGTCTTCAGCAGCTGGAGGCAGAAGAGGCATGCAGACAATCCCTCAGTGACAGCTTCAACCCTACAGATAGGCCCTTTCTACTCCTTCCACGTCTTCTGCATCCTCTCTCCTCTATAGCTACTACGATTCTCCTCCTAACAACTTTTTATTTTTTAAATAGCAAAACTCTGGGTTCTGCTTCTGGTATTGGAATGCTGGGCATGTGCAGCTCAGCACGGCATTCTGTCCTGGACACAATGTTTACTTTTGCCACATGCTGGCATAGCAACCTAGCTTGGCATTATTTTAAGTCTGTAGTTTAGGCACCTTTGCTGGGGTACACTGGGGAGACTGAGGACTTCTGGGAAACTGCTGGGGAAACCCAACTTTGGGGTATTACATATTCAGCCACGCTAAAAGAAACATGTATCTATGTATCCTCCTAAACTACTTGAGAGGACACAGTACTTTAAGACTTTAAACATTCTTAACTTTTACCAATTACCATTTCTATTGTTTTAACACTTCTACTATTTAACATTTCTAGCTGTAAGATAATCTATATTCTAACTTTGTTCTGCATTTTTGCTTTATTTACAGGTAACCATTATGGGGTTATTGGATTTATTCTATCCAATGTTTTGGAGGAATACCCTTTGTTGTACGTGCAGAGCTACGTACAGAACCTTCAGTAGAACTGGCAGAAACAGGACTGAACATGGTGATTCCTGGTAACCAAGGCTATTCTATTGGGTCTCCAGGGGTAGCCATGTCTATCCTTGTGTGTTCCTGCATCTCCCATCTGTCTTCTTTGTCATCCTGACCATTATCCAGACCAGAGGGTTGAAATGTACAAGGCTTCAGAATACTTCGGTGCACTATCTTACCCGAGTGTCCTCCCACTTCTGATTTGATTCTATATACTGACAGTCCAGGGTATGGAATTTCAGTGATCACAAACAGTGTAGGTTCCCACCTGGTTATAAGCTTTTGTCCTCTGATATGATTGTTCTTCAGTAAAACTCTATCTACTATGGACAAAGGTACAGCATGTGCTTTGCAGTCATACTGTTCTTTTTGCCTGTGTTGTGCATGTCTCATCTCTGTTGACATAATATCAGCTGCTTCTTTGAGTAATTGTTTGTGTTCTTCCACTCA
Source organism: Neoceratodus forsteri (assembly GCA_016271365.2). Taxonomy (NCBI): domain Eukaryota; kingdom Metazoa; phylum Chordata; order Ceratodontiformes; family Ceratodontidae; genus Neoceratodus; species Neoceratodus forsteri. The sequence continues at coordinate 585,054,103 of CM028133.1, forward strand.
TACTGTGGTTGGCTCCTCTGTCTTTCTGTATGTTGGCTGTACATCCAGAACCATGTCCATTGGGAGTCCTCCATGTCAGAAAAACTTTAGGTAATAGGGCATGTATCCTGTGGAACAGTGAACAGTACTGTTGTACAAGTAACAAAAAATGTAGGAAGCAGTTCAGGCCATTTTGCTTTCTGATGCTCCGGCATCACTCTCAACATCTCCAATAGGGTACGATTTGCTCATTCACATAATCCATTTGTTTGCGGGTAATAGGAGGCAGTTCTCAATTTCTTACTGCTATACATGGAATACAGTTCTTTGAATAGTATTGATTCGAATGCACCACCTTGGTCAGTCAATGTTTGAGCCGAATACCCATACAGACAGACAAAATGTTTCTAAAGTGATTCAGCTGTAGTCTGAGCTGTAAGTCTTTCACTGGTACTGCCACCATGAAGTTTGTGTAGTGGTGAATGATCATTAGCACATACTGGAATCCACTTCTACTGGGTTTGATCTTTAAATGATCTAGAGCAACAATTTCCAGTGGTACTTTGGTTACAATCCAGTGCAAGGGTGCTCTTTGTTTACTATCCGCCTCTCTCTTTAGGTTGCAGGCCATGCAATTCTCACACCATTGTCTAATAAAGGAATAATGCTCAACAGGGTGGGTTTTTTGCTGGGATAACATCCTGCCTCGAGTGGTTGGACCCAAGGCCATCAGCTGAGGGCATCCAACACCTGAGAAGGGATGTTATCCCAGCATAACACCCACCCTGGAGGGCATTATTCCTATTACAAAATGGCTTGTTGTTTTATACAGAATAAGAAAAATTATTTTAAAGATTGTTTTTGTTAGTGTGTAAAAACATGTTTGCTTCTTAAGAGAAGATAATGATCAAATGCAAACAATCAGTGGGGATGTAATGCCAGGATAACATCCCTGCTGTGATGGCCAACTGACCAATCAGAAACCAGGATTCTTTCTTGCCATTGTATAATATCCTCTCTCGTGCAGAGCCAGTAAAATCACTCTCTTATTGTTTTCTCAATCTTGTGGTGTCCAAAATGACCTGACCCATTGTGGTAGGCCTCCAGTACAGTATCTGCTTCCATCTGTGGAATGGGGATCTGAACAATCTCTCCTCGGGTTCTCGGATCTTGAGTCTTCTGTACAATCTTTCCTTGTTCGAGGCTAAGGTACTCTCTTTGTCTCAGCTGTTTGGTCAGTTCTAGGGGCAGAGACTTTCTTTCCTGCACACTTATTGTTCTTTTGGTTCTGAGTATTTCTTTCAGTTCCTGGATCAGAGGATTCTGATTCTGTAACTGTGTCCATAATTCTGTTCTCTCATCTGCTGGTAATGTAGGCATTCTTTTTTGGCTGTGATCAACACTCTGTGAGTACTGACAATGCAACTGGACTATCTTTGCTGGAATCCTGATGAATGGTAGCATTTCTAAATCTTCCCACTCAGTCTCAGCTACTTCCTCTTCATCATGATCAGGTAATCTGAAGAGAGTGTCTGCATTACCATTGGACTTCCCTGAATGGTACTTTATTGTGAAATTGAAGTTGGCCAGCCTGGAGGCCCATCACTGCTCCAACACCTCAAGCTTCTCTGTGTCAAGGTGTGCCAAAGGGTTGTTGTTCGTATACACGGTAAATGAAGTAGCAGTGATGTAGTGTCGAAATGTCTCTGCTACAGCCCAAATGAGCACTAAGAACTCTAGCCTGAAGGAACTGTATCATTCGTCATTCCTTTCAGAACCCCTCAATCCTCTACTCGCATAAGCGATCACTCGTTCTTTTCCCTCCTGCACTTGGGCAAGTACAGCTCCTAGGCCTTTGTTGCTAGCATCTGTGTAGTGGTGGAAAGGTTTCTGATAATCTGGGTAGGCTAGTACTGGTACTGTGATGAGCACTGCTTTAAAGTGATCAAATGCAACTTGACACTCTGGCGTCCAATTTACTCTACTGTGTTTACTGACTTTACTCCCTTTTGAATGATATAACAGTTCATGTAAAGGCACTGCTTGTTTTGAGAAATCTTTTACAAACCTATGATAAAATGCAACAAATCCCATGAATCGTCTCACATCTCTGATGTTGACAGGACAGGGTCATTCCTTTAACAATTTCATTTTCTCTGGGTCTGGAGTTATCTGCTCTGTGGACACAACATGTCCCAAATAATTTACTTCTTCTTTCAGTAAATGACACTTTGAAGGCTTGATTTTCAGTCCATATTTATTTAGGTGCTCAAAAACCAGCTCCATGTGTTTCAGGTGCTCCTTGTAAGTTTTTGAATAGACTATAATATCATCCCAGTACAGATGTCCTGTGTTAAAACTCTTACTGCCCACACACTGTTCCACCAAATGCTGAAATATTCCCGGTGCATTACAAAGACCAAACGGCATCCGTGAAAACTCATACAGTCCCACTGGGATCACAAAAGCTTTCTTTTCTTGGTCCTCTGGTGCTATAGGTGCTTGCCAGTATCCACTTGCTAAGTCAATTGTAGAGAAGAATGCTGCTGACCTTAATGCTGTGAGGGCATCCTCAATGTGAGGTAACGGATAGGCATCCAGGTGCGTGATTTGGTTGAGCTAGTGATAATTGATGCAAAATAGTATCTATCCATCTTTTTTCCTGACCAAAACAACTGGTGCTGCCCATGGGCTGTGACTCTTTCTTATGACATTCGACTCCATTTTTTTTAATAACTGCTAGGTTAGCTGATGTGGGTCTGAACTGTTCCCGAATGGGTGAGTGTTTCTCTGTAGGAATGTAGTATCTCACATTTGCTGCACAGCTGAAGTCTAAGGCATGGTGAGAGAAGGCATCAGCATGTCTTTTTATTACTTCCAGCAGCTGTGACTTTTCTTCCTCTTGGCTTGGGATTTCTTTTATATTGATGGTTGGACGATATCCAATGAACCTGGCTTGAGTTGAGTTTCCTAATGGACCTAATGTGGATTGTCCCGAGGCTCGGTCATCCACCCTGGGGACTCCTTGTTTAAAGAAATGGCAGGTGTGCTCACCTCCTGAGTACATCTTCTCTCAATGTGGCCACTGATTCCACACCTTCTACATATGGGGCTCCCATTCACATCAAACTGGTCAGATGGCCTTCTTTCCATATTTCAAGCTGCTGGGGGTCTGGACAGATGCCACTCTGGTCCTCTAGCCATCTGGTCTCTCATTTCATGTCTCAAATCCTCCATGATATTCTGAAGTTCCCTTGTCATATCCTGCCACATCCATGTGGACAGTTCCATCTCCATAGACATCTGCCCTTCCCTGTTCATCTCCTGGCTGGAGGTTCTAGGTACAGAATCACCCATACATTGATCTCTGTCATATCGATAACTGTGGAATCCCTGTGGTCCTTCTGAGTGCTCTTGGGCCTGAGGCTCTTTGATACCCATTCAGGTTAGCTATTTGTAACTGCAGTCCAACAGCATACCAGATGTCTCATCCAACAATTCTGTGTCATTATTCCACAACACTGCTAGAGATCCGATATGTTGCTGGGATGTTCATGTCCCAACAGCACAATGGCTTCCTCTTTGAAATTTAGAAATTGCACCTTGGTTCTGTTCTGACAACAGACATAATTCTCAGTGGAGAGTCTCACTTCTCACCCCTTCTATAAATCTTTCTTTTAACATTTCATCAGGGTCATGGAGATCATGGGGATCTAACCTTTCAATTGCCTTGAGGGCCTCTTGCAAGCTGAGAGCATACTCCTGTAAGGTTTCACCAACTCCTTGTACCTTCGAGAAAAATTTCATTTTTAAGTCTGAGGGTGTACAGGTATCAAACATCCTACACAGTCTGTTAAAAATTTGTTCCACATGTGCCTTTTCATGCTCTGGCCAAGCACTAACTTCACAGTGGGCCACACTGGTGAGTTGTCAAATCAAAATTTCTACTTGCTGTCATTCAGGAATCTCATATAATTGGAACACTAACAGCATTTTACTTCAGAACTCTCCCAAATTGGTAGTAGACAAATCTGTAGGGTCCCCAGAGAACTGTGGCAACCAGGGTACACTAAAGTAGTGTGGCATCATAATCGGGTTCAACCATGCCACTTCTTCAGCTCCACCTGAGCTTTCTGGCCTTCTGCATTCCAGTCTTCTGCTAAAAGGTTTCCTGCTTTGGACTCCAAATAAAGTATCCTGTCCATGATGCCAGGTGAAGTGAGCCAAGATCTTGTTGTTGTTGGGTTGATTGCCTTTTTTTTTTTTTATTATCCTCTTAGTGGTAAGAGACAGAGAGTGGAGGTAAATTATTGATTATGAATATTAGAAATCAGATTTTCAAAGTACATCCACTAGGTGGTAAGGCACTTCTTTTCCCATTTGGCTATCTGTTGTTACTTTCCCAAAATGGAGATGCAGGAGGCATGATTCAAGAAAGGAACCAGTTTATTGAACAATGGACCACAGGGCAGAAAACAGGAGAAAAAGGGTACAACAGCATTCGGTTCTACCTCTAATATCTTACTAGTGCCTTGAGGCTGTATAGTAAAATTTCAATCTCCTGTGTGAGGAGAACTGTAAGAGGGAATTGGCTGTAGCAGCTATGCTATAAGAGCATCCTATTTCTAATCCCTGTAAGAGGGTGACTCTATAATAAAACTAGCAAGATTATTAACTGGCTGTAACAGCTACGCTGCAGGAGCGTCCTGTTTCTAATCCCTATTCAGAATCTTCCATGTCAACTCCGAGGTGCACTTCTAGCTGCTACCTATACATTATTAGTCACACTACATACTATGGCAAGAGTCTATACGTATGGCAGATGGCAGTTCATGCACAATCATATTTTCTCTGATAGTCAAGAAGAAAATGTAATCAAAGGAACTGGCATGACAATAATCAACTTGACTGGCTGTCCAATGTGACTCTGAGAACTTTTTGGAAACCAGGGGTATGCAGAGAGGATTTTTAACAGACCATGAGTTTCTTGGCCACACCCCACCTCTCTAGGGTCTCTGGAATGCAAGAACAGGTACCAAGATTTCTTTGGTTAAGAACTCACTGAGGGCAGTTGAAACTGAAACACACAAAAAATCCAGCTGCAGTCCACGTCTGGACTATCCAATGAAGGAGACATTGCAGATCACCCTGCCACAGCCCGCTTCTGGATTGCCAGATGAAGGAGAAGATGGAGATCACCCTGCCACAGCCCACTTCTGGACTGCCAGATGAAGAAGACGGTGGTGAAGAAGAAGATGAAGATCACCCTGCCACAGCCTGCTTCTGGATTGCCTGGTGAAGAAGATGATGCAGACCCCATGGGAAGCAGGAGTCCAGATGAAGAAGTCTCTGGACATTGGAAAATGACAGTGTTGTGGGCTCCAAGGCCAGATGAGCCAAGGGCACATGTAAAACAGTAAACCGTGTCTTGAAGTACGACAGCTTTCAGGGCTCCAAGGCTGGACAAGCCAAGGGCACACATAAAACAACAAACAGGGTGTCACTTAGAGAACTGGAACAGAAGGTCTGGACAAAATAAGAAAATGGACGACAGATTCTGCACTGGGCCAAGCCATACATTTTGAACTGTCAGAGGAAAACATCAAACATGATACTGCAAAATGTGAATATGGCTCGGTTCATTTCTTCAAGAATACTGCTGCAGGCTGATTCTGGAGTATGCTTGTGAAATCTCCTTCCAGGGCTGCTGGAGACTGATTTGAAACACACTGGTGAAATGTATCTGAAGGATTGCTGAAGACTGATTCAAATGCACAATGGCACAAGATGCTAGCTTAATGTAATTAAAAGTCATAGTTCCAATATTCATGCACAGTATCACAGTCTCTGAATGTATAGTTCACAGTAAATAACAGGCACTTGGTTGCTTCTGTCTGGTCACCTTCTAGGTGAAGCCCTTGCTAAATGTGGACCTAACTGCAAAGGGTCCCTCTGACTAAATGGGCTGTCCTGCTACTGCGGGTATACTGGCAGCTGAACGCAAGCTGACCCTCCTAAGACTGTGGTGTACTTTATTTAGGTGGGCCCCTTTTCACTGTGCTAGGCCTTGATTAGACCACTTGCCTACTGTGACTGACTAGCTAAACTCCTAACAAACATGGGCTTATATGGCTAGCTAACCCCCTGACATGCGATAAGCCTTCTATGGCTGGGTCCCTTTAAATACTGTAGCCCTCTTGGCTAGATTGGGCCTGGTTGCCCCCTTTAAATAGCTCGCTTAGCCTGGGTTCCCTTTTTAAATAAACATTTTAGGCCTGGCTTGCCCCTTTAAACACTGGGCCTACTCGCTAATTGGCCCTCTTAGACTGCTGGGCCTCTTACTGTGGTGGGGCCCCTTTCCTTTTGGGCTCACTGGCTGGGCACTTCCCCCTTTTGGGCCCACTGGCTGGGCCCCTTACACTGCTGGGTCCACTGTGGTTTATTTATTTTTTTATTTTTATTTATTTGTTCTAGGATTACAAACACCTTTGAGCCGAGGCTCTTTTACAAAGGTTCCGCATCACTGGTACAATTGAGACATACGTAAGCAAAGATAACAGTTTATAAAATAAAAAAAAAACACATAGTCTTGTAGAGGAAAAAAGAACAATAAGGTGAAACTTTGGGAAGGGGAAAGGGAAAGGAGGAGGGTGAAATCAGGAGACTAAGTGGATGGGAGAAAAGGGGAGGTAGGTGGGGGGACAGAGAGAGGAGAGGTGGAAGGCGGGTAAGAACAGAGGTAGTGCATCCGGGTGGCATTTGTCATGGGCCAGCAGGGGAGGTGAAGATAGGAGCGGGGTGCTGGCAAAGTGCAGGAGTAGATGTGGATCCAAAAGGGCATCTTCAGCTATGGAACCAAAACACATGTTTAGCCACAACAGTCACAGAGGTTGGAGGCAGTGAGTGTTAGGCGGAGCTGAGTCTTAAAAGTGCTGAGCGATAGTGAGGATGAGATGTTGCTGGAAAGACCATTGTACCAACTAGCTGCCCGGTAAGCAAAGGATTTTTGGCCTTGTGTTTTGCGGCAATGCAGGATTTGCAGAAGCCGAGGTTTTGATCCCCTGGTATGGCGGGTGTGGATTCTTTGTTGTATGAGGGCACAGACTCCAGCGGGGGCAAGGCCCAGCAAGATTTTCTTAGTAGTAATACAAGTTTGGTGTTTTATTCGATTGGCAAGATTCAACCATCCAGTTTGAGAATAGCGGTCACAGGTGCGAGTTAGGCGTTGGGAGCCAGTGACAAGTTGGCAGGCCTTGTTCAGGGCGGTGGATACATGTTTGAGTCCGGTGGTTGTAGCAGAGCCGTAAATGATAATGCCATAATCAGTGATGGATTTAATGGAGCTCTGGACAGCGACAGCGAGGGCTTCGGGTGTCAGGTCTTTCCTATGATGGAATAGCAGGCCTAGCTGGGAGTTAGCGGCTTTGGCGACATGGTCGATGTGTGCAGTATAGGAGAGTGAGGGTCAAGGGTGATCCGGAGGTATTTAAACTTTTTGACCTGTTCCAGAGTGGCACCTTGTCTGATGATAACGGAGAGTTAGAAGTGCTTATGTTTATTACGGGAGCTGCTGAAGATCATGGCTTTTTTTTTTTTTTTTGATTAAGGATCAGTTTGTAGTTTGTGAACCAATTCTTAACCGAGGTGGAGCCAAGTTGGAGATTTTCTTGCAATTTCTTCGGGTCCTGGTGTGTGGCAAGGATTACTGCATCATCATCATACAGGGTGATATGTTCAGTGCAGGAGTCCGGTAGGGTGTTAAGGAACAGGCTGAAGAGTACAGGACCCAGTATTGAACCTTGGGGGACTCCAGAGAGGGCAGGTTTGGAATCAGAGTGCACATCCCCGATTTTTACATGCTGGGAGCGGTTTTCAAGATAGCTTTTGAACCAAGAGATTGAATCATTGGAGAGACCAGCATTTTTTAGTTGGCTCAGCAGGAGGGAGTGGTGGACAGTATCGAAGGCTTTTGTCAGGTCAATGAAAATAGCACCAGTTAGTTGTCCATTGTCGAGGGAGCTGTGAATGGAGCTGGTGAATTCGAGTAAGGCAGGGGATGTACTATGACCTTTTCTAAAGCCATGTTGCTGTTTACAGAGAATATTATAATTGTCCAGATGCTCGGTAAGTTGGTCCGCTACTATACGTTCCAGTGCCTTCGATAGGGGAGGCAGAATAGAGATTGGGCAGAAGTTCACATGGTCAGTCTTATCACCACTTTTGTGAATCGGGGTAACAGTGACCATTTTCCATTTGTCCGGGAATTGGCTATGGGAAAGAGAGCGATTAAAGATCTTGGTTGGCACCTTTAAGCTGCTGGGCCTACTGTGGCTGGCCCTTTTTTTAGCTGATGGACCTCTGATTGGCCCTGACTTGCCTCCTAAATAAACATGTGATTGTAAGTTGTCCCTTTAAATAAAAATGTGGGCCTAACTTGCCCCTTTAAACAAGCACCTGGGCTTAACTCGCCCCTTCGAATAAATATGTGGGCCTAACTTGCCTCTTTAAACAAGCACCTGGGCTTAACTCGCCCCTTTAAATAATTGTCTGGGACTGCACGGGGCCTGACTTCTCCCATGCATTTTCCCTGCCTTTGGCTCCACTTTAATTTACATATTGTAATGCTTTTCCTTGCCACAATCTAAATCTCATGCTATACGCCTTATGTAAATTTTGTCGCTCCTGTTCTTGGCCTTCGGCCACTTCACTTTGCGCCTAGCACAAGATTTAAAATAAATAAACACTTTGGTCTCCTGTTCAGGCAGTCAGCACTTTGCTGGCATGCTGCCACCTACTCACCACACCAGACTGGGATATGAAGAGGCTGGATTGGGAGGTGGGAAGAGTTTCTGGCAGAGGGGGGGTTTCAGGCAGCTTTTCGGTTGACCAAGGTCGTACAAGGTCCAAGACTGGTGCACACAATGCGGCTCTGAAACCGCCACCTCCCAGGGTCTGAAAACTTTAATTTTAAAATGAAAACAATAAAACAGTAGTATAGACCAATGGGGAGATGTGTGGTGGAGGTCGGCATAACGCCTTGACATCAGGGCACACACCACACAGAGAGAAACAGGAAAAAGTGCAGCCAGAGCATGGGTACAAAGAGCTCCAGTGCCAGCCCTGATTGCGACTGCCTGCCTGACCACCTGGGGACCTGACGAGACAAGAAGATATCTGGGTGTCCAGGCACCACCCCATACCCACCTGGGGAGTATAAGCACGGCTCCATGAGGGAACCCCCGAGGATTCAGGTAGGTCAGTCACAGGGGGGCACTTAGGAGTCTCCCAAAGAAGTGTAGCTCTGGAGCGGGGGTAAGGAGGAGAAATAGAAAGTTAAAAAATAAAAATAAAAAAAAATAAAATGGGGCACCAGGCCCTTCTGACGGGGGGAGGGGACTGGACGGCTTCACTTCTTGGGTGCTCCCGATGTACCACAGACTGCGCAATGCTCACAGGGCAGTCTTCAGCAACTGGAGGCAGAAGAGACATGCAGACAAGCCCTCAGGGATGGCTTCAACCCTACAAGTAGGCCTTTTCTAGTCCCTGCATGCCTTCTGCTTCTTCTCTCCTCTACAGCTACCACCATTCTCCTCCTAACAACTTTTTACTTTTTAAACAGCAACACTCTAGGTTCTGGTTCTGGTATTGGAATGCTGTGCAAGTGCAGCTCAGCACAACATTCTATCCTGGGTGCAATATATACTTTTGCCACATGCCGGCATAGCAACTTAGCTTGGCATTATTTTAAATCTGTAGTTTGGGCACCTTTGCTGGGGTACACTGCAGAGACTGGAGACGACTGGGGAACTGCTGAGGAACCCCAACTTTGGGGTATTAGAATAGTACCCATGCCAGGAGGGATGGCGACCAAGGGAAAGGATCCCCAGAAAGTTCCAGCACTAGGGTTTTTGTCTCTCCTGAATTCCAAAGGCCACAGATTACATATCTAATATAATTTTCCCAGTATTAGAAATTTCCACTGTGAGTTGGTGTCAGATGATGACCCACGTTCTCCTACAATAATGCCTTTCCCACTCTCTTCTGGAAGTCACACCTCAGTCTGTTATCACTCATCACCAGCTATCAACTGTCTCTGTCATCACTTTGCTTTTCTGTGTTTTCAACTCCTGCTAGGCATTTCATTTTGGGCTCCTTCCTAAGGCACCTTTAGCCAAAGGCATTGCATTCCTATGCACCCCTATGGGTGGAACCCTCTAAAAGACTTTGCCTTCTCGGTGCCCTGACAGGGTGGCAGTCCCTCAAGGGACAGAGAGTGCAAGTGGCCAAAGTAAATACAAATGACAGTCAACATCCAACCATACAGCTAGCCTCTGGCTACCAACAAGTTGCACAAGAATTACTCTACACTGTAGTTGTGTACACCCCTTCAATTAAAAGGTAAAGACTGTGGCTTAATGGACAGGAGCAACCAGCCACACCCCCTTCCTGGCCTATATAAACAAGTTTCCTTCAACCTCATTCAGAAGTTCATTTTGTTTGCTGCCACCATCTACTCCCCTTGCTCCAGTGGCTCATCTCTTCTCCTTGGGATCCTTCCTAAGGCACATTTAGCCAAAGGATTCACATTCCTGTGGCACCTTTAGGGATGAAAACCTCCTCAAGATGGTTCCTTTGCCTTCTCAGTGGCACGAAAGGGTGATAGTCCCTCAGGGGACAGGGAGTGTGAATAGCCAAAGTAATTACAAATGACAGTCAATCTCCAACCATACAACTAGCCTTCAGCTACCAACAAGTTTAACAAGGTCCTCTCGGAGCCTAGGGCTGTGACCAAGGGAGTTCCCCAGGGATCGGTACTTTGACCTCTCCCATTCTCACTTTTTATTAATCAACTCCCACGGGTGACCTCTCATTGCCAAGTCACGCTTTATGCAGATGACCTTGTGCTAGTGGCCCATGCTCGTAATGCTGCTGACTTTAACCAGTGCCTATCTGAAGACTTCAGCAGAGTCTCGGCCTGGTTTACCAACCATAGACTGGTATTGAATCCTAACAAAACTCAGGCCATGCTCTTTGGTTCCACGGCCAAGTTAAAAGCCCCATCAGCTATGCTCAAAATAGCTTGTGATGGAAGCCTCCTGTTGCCAACAGCGAGCTCAATTAAATATCTTGGGGTCACCCTTGACACACAACTTGACATGGGAAGCCATATCCAAAACATCTGCACAGCCACTAGGTGTAAGCTTGGCCTTGCCTACAGGGCCAAATACAACCTGACTCCGGGAGCGAGGCTGGCACTTGTGAGGGGAGTGCTTCTCCCCTCCCTTAGTTATGGATACCACCTATTTGCCAGGTCACCCCAAATCCATCTTAATCGGTGGAACACGGCATATAATGATATCTGTCGGTTTGCACTTGCTGCTCCCAAACTCACCCACCGATGTGAGCTCTATGACAAACTCAACTGGCTCGCCCATGCGGAATTCCTGATCCTTGGTGTAAGAAACTTCACCAGGAAAGTGCTTCCATGGGCATCCACGTCGGGACTGGCGCATCTCCTCTCTAAACTGGGCGCGCCATCCCCTACCAGCTCAGGTCACGAACCGCTTGGTTGTAAGGTTCCCCTACCGGACCCTATGGGGGATCGTGACTTCCCCGCTTTTGCCTAGGCTCTGGAACTCTATTCCGGACTCTGTTAAGCTCTGCCCCTTCCCATGGGACCTTTCGCTCCTCCCTGTGGTCCCACCTAAAACAAACGACAAGATGTGACTGCTCTAGTCTCTGTAATGTAATACTCTGCAGTCCACTATTGTCCACTCTGAGTCCATGATGGTCTATGAAATATGTATTCAGTGATTCTAATGTCTATCTATGTCCTGTAACAATTTGTACTATGTGTGGCAGTATCTCTGCCCTTATACAAGTGTTATAGCTGTTTTTTACTGTATCATGCTGTTTCTCCAATGTTGCCATGTATGTATACTGTATGTTTTGTGCTCTCCCGGGTCATTCCTGAAAATAGGCATACTACTTGTCTAGTGTACTTACCCGGTAAACAAAAGCTAAATAAATAAGTTGCACAAGCATTACTCCACGTTGTGGTTATGTATGCCCATTAAACTAATGGATAATACATCAAATTGTACCTTAAACACACTGGGTTATACATAACAGATATTCCAATGTGTACATACTGAGCTTTTTTGGATGTCCATTAAGCCATCAGTTTCTCTCTGTTTTTCAACTCTCGGGTTGCCAAGGAAACCACTCGCTATACAAGGTCAAAGAGCACAACCAGACCTTTTTTCCACTCAAGGTTTTCCTTAACAGGTCAGAATCAATAACTATGAAAAAAAAAAACTATTTGCAACAGTGTTAAAACTTGTATTTTTACACACCCTTGATGTACAAAACCTTGCTAAACCACTCAGTCTTCAGCCTTGTGGTCTATGTGACATCAACACCTCGGGTGTGAAAAAAAAAACAGTTTTTAAACACCCTCATTGTGTGATACCTTAATGAACCACTGGACATTTGGTCTGCTGGTTTATGTGGTATCATACAACCTAGGTGTGTAAAAAAATCATTACACATTGTTGCCCTTTGTCCATTTGTAAACTTCATTTTTGTAGAAGGAGGCTAACAAAGGACAAGTTGTTCATTTACTAGCACTGCATGCCATGTTTTCAATTTAAAGTATTTAACAGTTTGTTTAGGAATATAATGCAAAACAAACCTCAAATATGCAGTGCTTCACAATTCTAGATAGCAGTTCTAGTCACGTGAGTACAGTTTTACAGTCGGATTAATAAAAGAGAAGATAGAAAAGTGTAGTTACAGATTTATAAAACAAATAACATTTCTTCATTCATAGTTTTGAATGGCGTGACGTTTAGTCATGCAACAATGTGGATAAAATATTTTACTATCTAGTAAAAGCCTGACAAGGTGGTAATCACATGTGTAGAACTGTGGAAAAACTCAAAAAAATTGACTTTATCAATTTATTTGCATTTCTGAAGCAAAATGTATGTTATCCACTCCCTATAAACCCTGGTGTCACCAAAGTGAGAATATAAATTGCTGGAAGCCTCCTGGACATCCTGTTCCTCCAGATTTTTTTAATTCATGTTATCTACTGACACATCTCATGATTTTCTCATCATTATGTACTTAAATTTTGTATAACATTTCCAAGTAAATGGTGCATAAAGAGTAACATAGTAATTTTATCATAGAATACACTTCCAACTCAACTGCAGTAATATTTTATATAAACAAAAATATTACTCCCATGTATTACTTTACAGTGTTCTTGTCTAGTTCATTAAGGGAGACTCATATTATATATACAGTATTATTTAGTTATTTACTTATTTAGAGATTGGCCACTGGGAAAGGAACACTGAGCTAAGGCTCATTTCCATGTGCAAATATATATATATTATATATATATATATA